>VBSM01003157.1:34897925-34975283 GCA_008086735.1 Cheirogaleus medius
GGTTGCTGTGAGCTAGGCTGACGCCACGGCACTCTAGCCGGGGCAACAGCGTGAAACTCTGTCTCAAAACAGAAACAAATCAGACCCTGGATCCACTTTGCATTCCAGACATAATATTGACCCCTTTACACACAGCCTTACTTTGCTTTTAGCCTATCCAAACACTGCTTCACATAAATTTCACCTAAACACAAATCCTGTAGTAACTCCGTCTTTCCTGTTGTTCGGTGAGATGCTCCAGGGGTTCCTCTGGTGTTTCCCTTGTTGCAACAGGCCAGTAAATCTGACTTTGCAGAAATATAGGGTTGTCTCTAGTGGTCTTAGGTTGATTGTGCGAGGAGAGGAAGAAGCCATTTTTCTTTGTCTGACAGTGACTTATTGTAGGCTCCAACAGCTTTTGTGTTTGTTTCTGCAGCATCAGGAGCTTAACTCCTGAGCTTCTGATTAAAGGTGGTGGGTCCTTTTCAATTGCAGTGTCAGGAGCACTGGCAACAGTGTGGGTTGGCGGGCTCCCAGCCAGGGGGTGAAGCTGCTTCCTGATCTCTGGGTGACATTCCCTTTTCCTTTTGTTTCTCCAGTTCTTCCAATATTTTTACAACCAAGTCTCTGATTATAAACAACTACATCCCCCTCTGCTAGAAATATATAGTGTGGTTTTCCTTTTTCCCATTGATCACTAGCTGATAAAAGATATCTGAACTTCTGAGCTGCACTTTAGCAACTTTCTGAGATGAGAGAGAAAAACAATAAGAATCAGGACCCGTTAAGGATTTCACCCTGGGAAGCAGGAGTTAATCAGGAATAACACAGCTTTCACATGCGCCACAGCTGGGCTTCCAGTCCTCTGGGTAGACCTCAAAACCCCAAGCCTTGAAATTGGATTAAGATGGTCCTGGACAACTTAAGCCCCCCAGGCTTCTCAAATTAATCAGTTTTGGAAAGCCTCAATCTTATATTCTCAAATACTGCTTTTGCTTCTCTTTTGGGAATAGCAATTAATTGCAAGTTATTATACATATTCTCATTGCATATTCTATGTCTCTTACCTACATCTCTGTATTTTCCATTCTTTTGTCTGGGCATGCTTAAATTTGATAGATTCTTTTAACCTAATTTTCAGTTCAATAATTCTCCAACTGTATCTAAAATTCTTTTGTTATTGCTTTTTGTCTAGAATTTCTAGTTTTTTAAAAATCTATTGTCACTTTTTATAGTCTTTTGTTCTTTGCTGAATTTTTAAAGATTTAGCTTCATCTACATTTTTAATTTCTATACTCTTAATAATATGCTCACAATATATAAATAAAAATTGATAGAACTACAATGAGAAATAGAAAAATCTGTAATTATAATGGGATATGATAAAATATCTCTTTCATTGATAGAAACAGCAGAAAAAATTATTGATAATATGGATGATTTGAATAGTACAACTAACAAAAGTACTTTATGTCCACATAAAGAAGTCTGCACTAAACAACTGTAGAATGCATATTATTTTTCAAACCCATATGGAATATTTACAAAAATTGACCACAGATCTATAGATCCATAAATCTATTTGGAAAGATATACCGTATAGCAAAGATGTTGGTTCTTCCAAATGCATCTATGGATTCAGTGCAATTCCAATCAAAATACCAGCCAGGTGTTTCTAGGATCTGACAAGCTGGTTCTAAAATTAACTTAAAAATACTAACATTAAAGGACTGAGAATAGTTAATACATCCATGGAGAAAAAAAAAACAACTTGAGAAAACTTGGCCTACTCAATATCAAGACTTGTAAATTAAGATAGTTTGGTATAGGCATGAGGATTGAGAAATAGACCAATGGAACAGAAGAGATGACCCAGATATTTATTGCTATATGTATGGACTCTTGATTTGCGACAAAGATGACCATAGACCACTGGGAAAAGGCCATCTTTTCAACAAATAAAGCTAGGATAATTGGATATTCATTTAAAAAATGAAATAGGACTCTTTTTCACACTAGGTATAAAAAACAATTTTAGGAAGATATAGACCTAACTGTGAATGGCAAAACATAAAAGCTTTTAGAAGGTACTATGGGTGAATACCTTCAAGAATTCAGGGTATGGAAGGAAAAAGAAGATTCAAAAAGCTCTAATTATAAAAGATTGACATATTTGTTTTTTTAAAAATATTAACTAATGCTATTTATATATTTTAATAATTATTATTTTTAATTAACATTTTAATTGACAAATTATAATCATAAATTTATGGGTATAATGTGATATTTTGATATATGTCTACAACATGGAATTATTAAATCTAATCATTATATCTATCACCTCATTTATCATTTTTTTGTGGTGATATGTTTGGAATTTACTCTCTTGGCTATTTTGAAATATATAGTACATTATTATTAACTATAGTCACCCTTCGGTACAATAAATCTCAAAAACTTATTCTTCCTGTCTAAATGAAACTTTGTACCCTTTGACCAATTTGCCCAACACCTCCCCATTCCCTTCCCATCTCCCTCCTACCCACCCCTCACTGCCTCTGGTAACCACCATTCTACTCTCCACTTTATGGGTTCAGCTTTTTTAGAGTCCACATGTAAGTGAGATCATACAGTATTTGTCCTTCTGTGCCTGGCTTATTTCATTTAACATAATGTCCTCCAGATTCACTTATGTTGTTGAAAATAACAGGATTTCCTTTTTAAAGGCTGAATGGCATCCCACTGTGTATATATATAATACATTTTCTCTATCCATTTATTCATTGATGGACACTTAGGTTGACTCCAAATCTTGATTGTTGTAAATAATGCTGCAATGAACATGGGAGTGCAGCTCTCTCTTAGACATATTGATTTTAACTCCTTTGGCTATATAGTCAGAAGTGATATTGCTAGATCATATGGTAGTTCTACTTTTAGTCTTTTGAGGGACTCCCAAACCATTTGCTTAGAGCAGGGGTCCTCAAACTTTTTAAACAGGGGGCCAGTTCACTGTCCCTCAGACCGTTGGAGGGCCGGACTATAGTTTTAAAAAACCTATGAACAAATTCCTATGCACACTGCACATATCTTATTTTGAAGTAAAAAAACAAACGGGCAAAAACACCTGCTTGTGACCCGCGGGCCATAGTTTGAGGACGCCTGGCTTAGAGTTTCCTTGCAGTTCACCTGTTGAATGCCCTCTACCCTAAGTAACTGCCTTCTTTTTTGGCACTAAGTGGTACCTTAAGTCTAGGTTTGCTTCGGTTCTCACAGACGTTTGGAACGCTGCCCATCCCTAATGGAGGAGGTCCCAAAGGGGATACCCAGGCTGTGTGGGAAGACTGGCTAGGGGTTCATGTCCAGGGGACCTGCATGGTGTGCCTCCTACCGTGTGGTGCTGCTGAACAGACACTCTGATTCGGTACCTTCTTTGGCTAAGATAAACAGGACAATTTCACAGGCTGGTGTTGCTAGTTCTGCCTCCTCTCTTCGTCTCCAGCTGCCTGCAAGGACTCTTTTCTCCTTTCAGGCGTTCATGATGCCTCCCATGGTTGAGGTGGGAATGGTTTTCCTGTGATGGAACCCAAGATGGTGGGAAAGATGGCTGTCCGCCTTGATCTCACCTTTTCTAGAGTAGAAACGATTCTGAGGGGAATTTTCGGTGCAGTGTCTGGAAGCTCGGGGAAGGGGCATCACAGACACAGAGGTTTGTTTCTTTCATTGTCTGCTTGGAGTTTTTCACTTCTCTGTGGCCCCAGGCATCCTTTTAGCCTTAGATTTGAGTTCTGTGATAATGCTGATGATAATCTTGCCCCTGGATATTTGTTTTTGGTTTTCTATGGGGGAGAGTAAAGCCAGATTGCTTCTACTCTGCCGTTTTGGTGAAGTCACTCTCAATCTTTTACATTTACTGAGACTTGTTTAACAGCTAAGCATAGAGTCTAGTTTTGTGAATGTTCTATGCACACTTGTAGAGAATATATAATATGCCTTTGTCGGGTTTAGTGTTCTAAAAATATCAATTAAGTCAAGCTGGTTAATAGTGTTGTTCAGATGTTCTTTGTCTTCACTGATATTTTTTGGCTGCTTTTAGCAATTATTGAGGAAATGGTGTTAAAGTTTGCAGCTATGATTGTGTAAATGTCTATTTCTTTTTATAATTCTGTGACTTTTTTCTTCATGTATATTGAAACTCTTTATTGAGTACAAACATATTTATGATTATTAAGTCTTCTTAAAGAATTGCCACTTTGAACATGAAGAATTATCACTTTGATCTCTGATGATACTTTTTTCCTTAAAAGTCATTTTAATATTAATATAATTACCCCATCTTTTTATACTTACTATTTATATAATTTATTCTTTTTTCCATTTACTTTTAGCTTATCTGTGTCTTCATATTTAAAGTCAGTCTCATGTAGATAGCATATAGTGGGTCTAATTTCCTTTTTAATCTATTCTGATAGTTTCTTCCTTTTAATTGGAGTGCTTAATCTATTAATTATTAATAATTGCATTAAATATTGATACAGTTATATTTGAATCTACATTTAATTATTATTTTACTTGTCTCTTCTCTTTTTTTCCTCTAATCTTTCCATCTTTCCTTTTTAATTTTTAGAATATATTTTAGACTTATATTTTAATTTTCCTATTATTTTTACATATGCTCTTTTGCATTTTAATAAATTAGTTCCTCTAGGATTGTAACACATAGTCTTACCTTTTTACTGTCCCTTTTTAGCTAAAAGTGTACCACTTCACATACATTCTAAAAACCTTATAACCATATTGTTCCAGTTCTAATGTTTTTATTTCTTTTGTAGTATTTCTCTTTTTCTTCTGAGATTTCCTACCTTTGCCATCATTGTGAGCATATTTTGTTTTACTTCACTGAGGATAGTTATGATAGCTTCTTTAAAATCTTTGCTGCTAGTTTTAACATCTCGGGATCAGGAATAGTCACACTTGATTTTTCGTTACTTTTGAGAATGTGTTCCACTTTTTTTGAGTCCTTACATGTTGGTTTAGATTATATGCTTACTATTATGAGTGGAATATTGTACAGATTCTGGGTCCTGTAACTTTTCTTGAATGAGTGTTATTTCTTTTGTTTTAGCAAACAAATCTCTCGGCTGGTCCTGTATTACAAACTCTGTTTCTCCTGCAGTCTGGACTAAATTAAGATTTCTTGTGTTTAGCTGAACTGCTTTGAGTCTTGTTTTGCAAATGTGCGGTTCAGGGGGCAGTCAGCAATGTGCATTGATAGAATTTGGATATCTCATTTCTGGAACTTTCTCTATTGAGATTCCCCTACTCTCTTTCACAGTCATAATTCTCCAGGATTAACTTTTAGTTTCTCCTGCCCAGAAAGACTGTGGTTTCAGTTAGTTTCTTTCTTTCTTTCTTTCTTTCTTTCTTTCTTTCTTTCTTTCTTTCTTTCTTTCTTTCTTTTAAAATTTTTTTTAACTAGTATCTTCATCATCTCACACACACTGTACCTACTGCACTTAGCCCAGGGTTCGTGGCCATGAAAACAGGAACTTGTTTTGTACAGCTCTTCTCTTCCTCTTCCTCTCTAGAAGTTGTTTTTCCTTCTGTCCTCCCCTTCCTTCCTGGAATGCTGCTTCTGAACCACTAAGAGATTTATATCTATACTATACCTTGATAATAAGGCCTTTGTGAATGTGTTTTTGATGGGACAGCAGTTTTTGGCAGAAGGATAGACATATTTGTTAAGGTTTGGTAAAAAAAGTAGGCAGAGAGAAGATGTTCAGAAAGTGGGTTCAGACTCATCTCCATGCTATTTCCAGAGTTCCTGGAGAGCAATAAAAAGTTACCTCTTTCTTTTTATCCCTCTCTTTTTTTTTTGTATCTTTAATTATTCCCTTTCCATTGTAGTCTATAAATATGCTTACATCTCTCTGGTTTTGGAAAACCTTTCTCTACTTGGTAAGCTTCCTGGTAACACATTCTCTCCTTCCCTCACAGTCAAATACTTTAAAACATGATTTCTTTCATGGCCTCCAAATGTTAATCTTCCATATTATCTTTAAATTGCTGAAATCAGGCTTTTGCTCAAGACTACCAGAGACTACCTAAATACCAAATCTAATAGATAATATTATAATAATTCTTATACAGTTTTCCTGCCACATTTTCTAAGTTAGTTCCTTCTCTCGAAGTGTCATTTCCTGCCTTTCTGACACTAATTTTTAAGTATCCATTATGAACAACTTTGTCTCTGCTTTTCCATTCAATCTGGATATTCCAAATGATTTTATTCTCTTGCCTTTTCTTTCTTTTTCTTTTTTTTCAAACCCACATTTTCTCCCTGGACAATCTCATTTATGCCCATGGCTCCATTGCCACCCTATTAGTGGCTTTCATAACTGTTTTTGTAGCTATCATAGACTGGTCCTTGCCTGACTGTCATTCTTCAGTTTCTACCACACTCTTCTACACATCTCTTCTCTCAACATCTTTAGCTGCTTGTGCTCCCCTGAACAATCTTGCAATTTCCACTGCCTAAAATGGTCTTCTACATTTTAGTACCTGTGGTATAAGGGCCCTCCCTTAATCTAAGAATCATCTCCTGTCTTAGTTCATTTAGTGTTGCTATTACAGAATATCTGAGGCTGGGTGATTTGTAAGGAAAAGAGATTTATTTGGTTCATGATTCTGGTGAATGGAAGCTTCAAGATTAGGCAGCTGCATTTAGTCAGAGCCTCAGGATGCTTCAACTCATGGCAAAAAATGGAAGGAGGGGTGGGCATGTGCAAAGAGATCACATGGCAAGAGTGGAAGCTAGAGAGAGACACTGAGGAAGTCAGACCCTGTTTAACAACCTGATCTCATGGTACGTAACCCATTTCCATGAGAGAGAGAACTCACTCATCCCCACAAGAGGGCATTAATTTATTCATGAGGGATCTGTCCCCATGGCGCAAACTCTTCCCACTAGGACCCACCCCTAACACTGCCTTGTTGGGGATCAAATTTAAACTTGAGTTTTGGCAGAGACAAACCACATCTGAGTCATAGCTTCCCCTTTATGGAATACTTAGACAATTACTTCTTGAGGTTCCCATGGCATCTTAATGTGTATTGTCATTTATGGCACTTTCCCCTTGCATTGTATTTGTTTGCAAGTTTGTCTCCTTGCTATTTTGTTTGACTCTTGAGATCAGGGTCAATGTTATTTTACTTCTGTTCTCATCATCTTGAATATAACCAACAATAATATTTGTTGAATGAATAAATAAATGAATGGATAAAGGAATGAATGAGTACTTTTGAGAAAAGAAGTGATGAGAAAAGGAAGTGAGATGGGGAGAAAAGCAAGAGAAGGCATTACAAATTACTAGTGTTGTTTCTGCAACTTACAGTTTGCAAATTGCTTTCTCCTTTTTTACATTCAATGTCATTTTATTTATTATATTTATAGTTTATTGTCTAGCTTCTATCACTAGAATGTAACCTCAGTAAGAATAAGAGGGGTTTTTTTGGTCTATTTTGTCTGATGTACCCTAATTCCTAGGAAAGTGCCTGGCACACAATTGTTGCTCAGTATATTTATTGAATGCTCTCAGTTAACTCTCATAGAAAACCCACGAATGAAGGATTGCTATTATTCCTAGATTACAATGAGAAAATGGAAGCTCAGAAAGCTTCTTAATGTCTATCTCATGTTTACTAGATGGTAGGTAATAGGCCAAGACTCCAATTCATGCTTTCAGAAGTCAAAGCCCACTTTATTCTCACTGTATTGCTTGCACCACTTTACAATGCTGCAGCCATGTAAAAGTACTTAAAAAGGAAATAATGCAGGCCCCAGGTGATTTATACTTTTTATGGAGGGAAGAGGGCCACACCAAGCCAATGAAAGTGCCTGAAAAACCTGTAGATGGGCATAATCTTCTTCACAGGAATTATCAGATCCTTTTAATCTACTTCAACAGCTTTCAGATGAGATTATTCCCACAGGGGACAGGGCTGTGGAGTCCCTATTCCACAGGGTTAGGGAGGAGGCTTTCTTCTCTGGCTTGGCCACTTTACTCAGTCCTGATGAGACAAGCAAACCACATGGCAACCACAGCTTTCTGCAGCTGCCAACATTCAGAAGCCTCAATTAAGAATTGTCTCCTTTGGTCATTGCTCAGCACAGTCAATATTCATTATCAGAGGCTTATGGGCTGGATGGATAATAAATGTAAAGTGGGCTATTGGGATTATAAGACCTTAAATTCATTTTTTTCACTCTTAGATTTAAGCAATGTAATATAGAACAAAAGCTTATGAAAATGCCAACCATTTACCTTGAGCTGCATGTATGCCAGACTGTGCTTTACAAAGATACAACAGCAAAATGCAGCAGACTGATTTATAAAGCCCAGTACCTGGTGTAGAAGGTGGCCATGCTCCAATGCTCCCAAACAGAAGATGGAGAAAGAGTCCCATGAATAGCCAATTGAATGAAATGATCTTTGAAAGAAGCCAGCAGTGTCTTTTATTTTTGCACAGAGATATTTTTCAGTGTGTGAGGGAAATTAGTCCCTGAAACTTTGAGAGTCATGCAAGAAAGATGCTCCCTCTGCTTTCAAAGACATTCAGAGAGGATGTTACTGCCATTCTGAGCATCAAATAAGATGTGTTCCTTGATGAAAGAAGAGGGCTACCTTATGTCTTTGTTCACTCTTCCTTTCATTTTTCAAAACCTTTTCTATTCTGCAGGATCCATCTTCCTGGCTCCATGGTTTAATGCCTGATACTGCCTTGAGTCAGCTGGCCAGGAGAATAAGAAATTTTGGCCGAGTATTGCCAGAGCAGAGGCACCTAGGAAGTTAGCCTCCAGGCAATGTGAGCAGCAGTCCAAAATCTAGTGACTCAAAGCCTGATTTCCTCAGCATTGTTATCCACAGGGGCTAATCTTCTTGGTGGGATCACTCCCAGCAGTCTTTGGACTGGGTGATCCATGTAGCGAGGTGGCTGCCAGCCTCCTGGGTCTGAGGGTCTGTCAAAGCTGAACATACAGGGACACGCTCTGCAAGGGAGCTGATAAGAATTGGTAGGTTTGTTAAGTTGCCAGGTGTAATGGGTTGAATAGTGGCCCCCAAAGAAATGTCTACATTTAATCCACAGACTCTATGAAAGTGATCTTATTTGGGAAAAGACTCTTTGTAGATGTAATTAAGGATTTTGAGAGGCAAACACCCTGGATTATCTGGACAGGCCCTGAATCCAATGGCAAGCGTCCTTAAAAGAGGTAAGCAGAGGAAAAGGCACAGAGAGAGGAGTGCCATGTGAAGACAGAGGCAGACAAGAGGATGCAGCCATAAGCCCAAGGATACCTGCGGTCACCAGAAGCTGGAAGGGACAAAGAGTCTCTCCTAGAGCCATGGGAAGGAGCATGGCCTTGCTGTTGCCCTGACTTCAGACTTCTGGCGTCTAGAGCTGTGAGAGAATGAATTCATGTTGTTTTAAGCCACCCAGTTTGTAGTAATGTGTCTCAGCAGTCCTGGGGAACTGATGAACCATGCCGTGGGGCTTGGACTCAGGCCGGGTTACAGGCCCACTAGGGACTAAGGAAAACCTGTAGCCAGAGCTGATAGAAACCTAGTTCTAGGGATGAGACCTTCAAAATGGGACCAGGTACAGAGGAGAGGCTGCAAGTCCGTGAATGGTGTGTTGGCCGGGGGCTCATCTAGGCTCTATGATGAATTCTAAACACCCCACTAATGGGCATATGGTTTATGTTGGAACAACACCCTCAGTTATTGTTGATGAAAATAAGTGATTTTCCTAACCTATGGGTTGCTACCCATTAGTTGGTTGTAAAATCAATTGAGAGATAATAGTTTCATTTTTATATATATATAAAAAGAATGGAATAAAGAATACCAGAGTGCATCACACATGGTCAGAGTAAGAGTTTGTCTGTAAGATACTGTTAGGAAACAGATGATCCTCAGATTGAATAGTCTGAGGAGAGTTTAATAGAAACTAATTGCAAAGACAAAAGCAACAAGAGATAGCACAATATCTGAGGCTAATCATTGCAGAGAGAGCTTACCATTCCTAAGTCTATAGCGGTAAAGAAAAAGAAGCTTCCAGAACACTATAAGGAGAGGGCTACTGACAGGAGCTGTGGTCTCTAGAAGAGGGAGGTGGACATTGCACACTGGCTGGCAGGTAGGTGCTGGAATACAACATGCCCCATCCCATTTCCCTCCTGCCAACCCCACTCCTGTTGGCACCTCCCATTGGCCAGGCCCACCTTCGGCTAGAGGGTGAGGCAGCCCTTTGATGCAGTCCCTTTGCATCTGCCACCTGGGGAGAAAGCAGGGTGGATGAGGGCAGAGAAACAAAATGAACCAATCCAGGAGAGTACTGCTTCTTTATGCTTTTGGATGTGAGTGCTGAGTTGTAATAGAACGTATTTCTCTTACTATGTGTTGTGGTCAAAAAGTTTGAGAAAAACTTGGATAATGGAAGGAATTGTTCTAGAGCTGTGAGTTGAGGGTTTTCAGAAACCACAGCCGGGCAGAACAGGGATGGCAGGACTGATTGTGCGGTCTTCCCTCTGTCCCTGTTCAATATTGATCTCTCTTTATTCCGACTGCCCGTGGCTCCTGCTACTCTATGTGTTGACACTTGCTGATGTTTTATTTAGCACTGGATTTGGGGCTGTCATTTTAAAGTCTGTTTGAGATATTTAAGTCAGGCCTCCTCATGACATTCTAAAGCCCTTTGGGGAGGCTCAGAGTCATGGGCTTCTGCTGTAGTCTCCACAGTGTTCAGGGGACAGTGATGCTCGTCACCCCAGAGATATTTAATTACGTATAACCTGGAAGACCAAATGGCTTCCTGGTCTTTCAGTCAAACCTGGTGCTCCAGACACTGGTTCACTCTGAGGAAACTATAATGAATTGAACTTGAATTTGATCCTTCCTAAGGAAGGTTTCATTTTAATGGACAATAAGTCTACAAGCTAATGCCAAAGCTAATTTCAAGTTACTAGACTCACTGAAACCCCTCAGAGGATCCATCTCTGATTTTTTTCCCCCCTGGACTTTGGTATTTTTATCTAAACTCCAGGCACAGAAACCATCCAGACCCTACCTTTCCAATTAAATTTCTGGGAATAGTATTAATAGTTCTTTACAGAGCCTAAGCATGTAAAAGAAAGTTCTGAAACTGAAAAACGGACCTTCTGCACCCAAGTCCTGGTTTCTGCCGGTGTTTGGCAATCTCGAACCAGTGAGGTAGACTCTGGACTTCCACCATCTCGTCGTCAGAGCCTCAGGGGTTACTGCGATGCTAAAGAGACAAACGTGGCAAATGTGGTTGAGAGTCAGAAAGGAAGGTAGCGAGTGTACAGGGGCAAGGTTTTTCCATCTTTTAAATGTCTTAAAAGAAGCCAGTTTATATCCAGTCTTCTTTAGGTTCCTCTCCAATCCTTAACAACACACACACACACATACACACAGAAGGAACTCACAGTCGCAAAAAGCTGGCAGAGCAGAACCCTGGAGAGTTGCAGCACCAGTTGTGTTTGCTGAGAGCCTGAGCCAATGTGAAGTCCAGCTTGAGCTCAGGAGAGCCGCCCTCTGTCGTTACTAGTCACGGCATAGGCACAGCTTGGGTTTCTGAGGAAACTGCGTGGATTCTAGGGAGGAAGTGGAATGGGGCCCAGGGTATGTGTTTTACATTCCTTACTTTTGAGGAAAATAGATGCTGAAGGGTTTTGAAAAACACAGTTTGTATGCAAAGTTTAAAAATTTGTGTACTTTAACATGTTACCTTCACCAATAAGTAGACAAGAAAGAAATGACTGCCCGTTATGGGTTGTTGAATCGTGTCCTCCAAAGAGATGTTTTGAAGTGTTGACCCTAGTACCTATATAGGTCTTTGCAGATGTGATCACATTAAGTTGAGGTCATATTTGATTAGGCTGCATCACAAATCCAACATGACTGCTGTCCTTACATGAAGAGGAGGAGAGACATGCACAGAGGAAAGATGTGAAGAGACACAGGGAGAGCGTCACGTGGTGATGGAGGCAGGGATTGAAGAGCTGCGTCTATGGGCCAAGAGCAGGCCAAGCATTCCCAGCTGTCATCAGGATCGAAGAGAGAAACAAGGAATAGATTATCCTGCACGGTCCTCAGAGGGAGCCAACGCTGCTGATACCTGGGTATCAGACTTCCAGCCTGCAGAACTGCAAGAGAATAAATTTCTGTTGTTTTAAGCCACTCCGCTTGTAGTACTTCGTTTCAGCAGCCCTGGGAAACTAATATACTACCCTCATTTTATTGCTAAGAAATGTAAGGTAGTTTTAGGCACCACCTGCTTCAATATAACTTTTATGATCTCTATGCTTAATATTTCAAAAGTTATGGTTTTTAACATTTTAGAATATAGCCTAATATATCTGACACAAATTATATATTTAGTACTTTATTATAGTACCCGAGTTTTCTTTTCTGAAAAATGATGGGGCTGGACTGGATGCTCTCTAAGATTCCTTTTAGTATGTTCTCTGATCCTGATACCCTGCTTAACAAAGCCTCTGGGAAGGAAGCTTGTTAAAAATGAAATCACTTAGGCCGAGAGTTGGAGAGTGACCCGTTTAAAACATTGCCTCCTGGAACCTGAAGACCATTGAACACAAAAGCTCTTGGTGACTCTGAGATTGGTGGGGAGCCCACAGCCTGGTGAGAGGGGCTGGCAACGTGGAGTGTCTGGTCCTGTCCGGGGAGGGCGGGGAGATGGAGCCGAAAGGAAGAAGCATAAAGAAGCCCTTCTTCAGATATGCACCCGACACCTCCCCCGAGGGTCCCACAGGCTTGAATGTCACCCTTCTTTAAAGAGCAGGTGACAGGTTGCCTCCAGGTCGCTCAGAGCCAGACGAGGTGGGACTTGGCCCTGTTCCCCCTTCCTCCATCTGAAAAGCTGCCCTCAATCCCATGGGGTCCCCTTCCTGTCACACAGACACAGCTTGCTGGTTTTTGTTTTCCTTTGCTCTCTTTTTTCTTTCCTCAAAAGCTCCTCACAGGAAGGGTTTGGGAGGCAGCTCAGGTCCTGCTGTGACAGAGAATCTAGCAAGCTTGTTCCTCCGACTGATTAAACATGAAGGGCGAAGAAAGACTTGAGCATGGAATTCCTTGGCTCTGATTGTCCTCGAGGTTGGGCTCGCTAATGAATGAAGTCTGATTACAGCCCAGCCTCTCCAGAACCTCCTGTTGCCCCAGTTTGGGGGATTCTTCTGCTTCGAGTGCATCTTGGAAAGCAGTTCAGAGTTCTCAGCAGGATCTGTGGTGGCCGAGCCAAGAAGGTTTTTCTTTGCTTTTTTATTTTAAGCCCAATTGTTGCTCTCAAACCTTTCTTTACACAGTTTGGGGGCAGAAGTTGATTCCACCTAAACCAGGTGGAAGCAGCACCAAAGCCACCTGCTGGTAAGAAATGGGGAACAGTCAGTTTGTCAACCCCAAACATTTAGGTCTGCATATTGCCAAACTGAGACTAAACTGGGAATCTCTGCAGGTCCACTGGGAAGCCTCAAGTTGTGTAACCATTCCACCTGGCAAGGTCCTCTCTTTACATGCAGAGCCTGCTACTTAAAGCTTTGGAAGACAATGTGGTCTACCTGTACACGGTTCCCATTCAGCAACTGGGCAGGGAAGTGACTGCAGGCATTGTATTTTCTCCCTATGTCTCTTTCTCTCCTCTTGTCTCTCACCAATTTAAAATCAGCAAATGGAGCTTGGTTTTTCGTTTGTAAAATAAGGGAGATAAACATGATCTCTAAGGTACTTCCTGGCTCTAAAAAGTCTTGTTTCTATTTTAACTCTTTTCACCTACATGTCCTCTTCTCTGGGCTCAGGGCTGCCCATTCCTTGGACTGTGTTTCTTCCCCAACAAGAAGTACATGAGGAGTTGAGCAGGAAACCTGTCTCATGTCAGATGTACCTGAGGATACAATTAGACATGCAGATCTGAATTGATGCTTTTTGCTGCTCTTATGGGATTCCCAACATCCTTCCTGATCTGAACGCAGATACCTGCACTTATCCTGAACTTGGGCCGGTTATCCTGGATCTTTGGCCACTAGTCTTCTTTGGCCTCAGGTAACTGCATATCCTGTGCTTGTGCCAGCCTGTGTGGGAATTTGCTGTGTTACCTGGCCCCACACAGACCGTACTCCACACAGACTCTGGTACAGACACTCACTTTCCACTCTAGCAGCAAGGTCTGGGCTTTCCTAGAGGAAATTTGCCTGCTTTTAACACCTTCCTGGGTCTAGTTTCTCATGTGTTCTCCTGACTCCTATCTAAGAGCAGCGGTAAATTTTCTGGTCCCGGGGCTGATCTCTGAGTTAGGTGGCTATGAAGCCAGTCCGTCAAACTGACAGATTGGGAAGTCCAGTCCATTAGTAATGGCAGGATGGATGAATGAGGGGTCCATTTCAGACAACACTGCAATAGGCAGCAGGCTGGGGTTCTAGAGACATGGGGAGTCCCTATTGGGGGATTCAGCAGCAGGCAGGAAGGGCCACTTGGGCTGGGTTATAGAAGTAGGACTTCAGTTCTAGTAAGAATACAAGAGAGAAAGGCAGGGCTGGAACACATTCCTGAGGGGAAACGATCTGAACCCTCTTCTAAGACTAAGCACAAGGCTTAGTTTTAGGAAATTAGGTTATAGTAGACCAGTTATAAGAACCTGGCTACAAGAGGAGAACTGCCTCAGTAGCTGCTTATGGGTTGAATTGTACTCCCCAAAATACATGTTGAAGTCTTTACCCCTGGTCTCTGTAAATGTGACCTTTTTCATTCTAGAACCACTCATTGAGAAGGGGGCTAATTTTACCGATTAGCCAAATATGGAACTTATGTCCAACTCTAGGAGTGGGAATTAGCTTCCCCCCAACCATAGGAATTAAGCAGAATTACTTTGGAATGGGGAGATGTCTCTCATAGAAAGGAATTCTGTACAGGTGATAAATCTCCATATGTTCACCCTGGGAAGCATGGTATTCTTGGGAAAGAATTCATAAACAATACCATACAGTGTGTAATTCAATACTGAAATGCGGAACCCAGCAGGGCCGTGTGGAAGGAGCACCTAGAAAGAGGGAAATCATCAAGAGATGCAAGTAACCAGAGAACGTTTCATACAGGACGTGCTCTTTCTCCTGGACTTGAGAAAGAGCTTTCAGACAGACTGTGGTTAATAAAAGAAGGACACAGGCAGGAAAATAGAGTGAGAAAGTCTGAGACAGTGAGGAGAATTCATACAAAGGCAATAGAGTGGTTGATTTAAGACAAAGGATGGTATAAACACATGACTCCATACTTTTAGAGTATACTTTTCAGCAAATTTACCTATGATTTTCTCAGTATTCCTTTGGCCTCCCCAGAACTGAATCAAAGAATGGTTGGCATCTGGAGATTCAGAGACCTGTCTTATGGTGGGGGTTTTGGTGACTGGAGACAAAGGAGGAGAAAGACTTCGGGATTAGCTTCTTCCTTGGCAAAGCAGGGACTGCCCAGGAGGTGTGAAGGCCCTTTTCTCCTCAAACCCCTTCCTCCTGTTGGATGATTCTTGAAAGTACACCAAGGAAATGATGCTTATGAAATGGCTTCAGTGATTATTTCTGGGTAGAATAGGCTTTGTGGCAAATTCTTTCATGTGATGATTTTTATGAATGAGATCAGATTCTCGGAAGGTCAGATTGATAAGGTTAGTAAAGGACATTGTTAAATACTGGAAATGAAAGGCGAATGTCCAAGGAAGAGGAAGAACGAGTTCAGAAAGAGAAAGAAGACTTGGTCAAGGACAAACTGATTATTTTACAAGCCTGTGAGCTGGCCCTGGCAGCATGGGAGGGACACTGAGGCAGATCAGTGTCCTTGTGCTGTGTAGTATGGTAGAAACTCCTCTCACAACTCTTGTTCTGGAAAAGCAATATAAATATTTATTTGGTGGCATATCACTTTTTATATGCAGTGTGTGTGTCATGTGTGTTATGTCATTTCAAGAACCGTGTGACCCTTTGCCCTCAGTCATGTTGTGCTCAGGGTAGAGTGTCACAGTCTGATGCCTGTGTTCTCACTCTTGTCCACAGCCCATGGCTCAGGAAGTGGTCAGAATAGACAGACAGGACTGCAGAGGGGAGGGAGGACAGTGGTGTCTCTCTGGCCTGTTTTGGGCATGGTCATAAGAAAGGCTTTGCTCTCAGGGGGCCTTTGTAGCTTACTCTGGGCTGCACTCCCATGTTTATTTTAGGAGCAATAGCGATTCAGAACCCAGCATGACACTTGCTGACAATTTATTTTTAAAGGGGTTATAAATATGTAACTCCTTTAGCAAGAAATCAAAGCTTTTTGGGCATATTTTATAATCAGTTACCAGCACTCTCTCTCTCCCTCTTAGAAATAAGCCAGATTATATTTTAATGCAATTTGCATTAATGATTTCATTTTCATTTAATTATCAGTACTTTCTCTGCTGGCATGTAAGACATACTCCCAATAGTCATCTGTTTCAAAGCCATGCTAAGAGGCCCAGTCACAGGGAGTCTGGGGGGAGTGTTTCCCATTGAGGCAGACTCAGGGTTGATATCTCCTTTTCTACTTCTTGAGACATTCACTCTTAGTTTTTTTTCTTGTTATCTTTCTTTCTAATATCATAAACAGAAATCCTGGTACTGCAGAAGTAAAAATAAAAGGCAAAACAATATAACTAGGTATATTTTGAATAACTTTCTGGGGTGGAGAGTATGAACTTTAGAATTAGACATGGGTATGTTCAATTCTAAGATAATCATTTACTGTTAATTTTGGGCAAATTACTTAACTTCTCTGAATCAGAGCTTCTTTATTTGTAAAATGAGGATAATATTTCTTCCTTATGGCATTGTAAAAAAAAACTGAGAAGACGCTGTATATATTGCACTAGGCAGGTAGTAGTTACTTAGTAAGTATTAGTTCCCTTCTTTTCCTTAAAGTAGAGGCAGGAATTAGTGAGAGAGATACAGTATTTTATTTTGGGAGGTTGTATATCAATCCTATATTATGGTATTCCAGAGAACCAGAATTGATAGGATATATAGAGATATAGATATAGGAGAAGAGATTTATTAGGGGAATTGGCTTGGGTGATTATGGGGGCTGAGAGTCCCATGATATCCTTTCTGCAATCTGGAGAACCAGGGAAGCTGGTAGTGTGACTCAGTCCAAGTTTAAAGGTCTAAGAACATGGGAGTCCACTGGTGTGTGTCCTGGAGTCCAAAGGCCAGAGAACCTGGAGTTCTGATGTCTAAGGGCAGGAGAAGATGAGTGTCTCAGCTCCAGGAGAAGGAGAAAGAGAGATAGAGAGAGCGAGAGATATTATTTACCTTTTCTCTGCTTTATCGTTCTATTTGGGCTCTTCGCTAATTGGATGGTGTCCACCCATTGGGTGAAGGTAGGACTTCCTTACACAGTTCACTAATTCAAATGCCAGTCTCATTTGGAAACACCCTCACAGACATACGCAGAAATAATGTTTTGTTAGCTATCTGGGTATCCCTTAATCCAGTCAAGTTGACACCTAAAAGTAACCATCACAAATCAAATCTCAGTGGCTACGAAAACAAAGGCTTATTTTTTACTCATGATACCAGTCCATGGCGGGTCAGCTGTATCTTTATTTCTCATCACTGTGGGATCCAGGAGGATGGAGCAGCCTTTATCTGAGATATACTAATCATGGTTATAGAGGGAAAAAAGCCAACGAACTTTGGGTAAAGCTGGCTTTTTTTACCCAAAGTGACCCATATCACTTTTCCCATTTTTATGGACCAGATCAAGTCACATGGCTAAATATGATTGATGAGGGTGGGGAAGTAGAATTCTGTATTCCCTTATGCACTGTGGGGCTGCCTTGTTGAGAGAATAACTTAAAACTGAGGTTCTTAACCAGAATGGTGTGTGAGAATTACCTATAGAACTTTAAAAAAATATATACAAGTAGTCCCTGGATTATGGACAAGATACATTTCTGAGAACGTCAAATTTGTATGTAACTTGGGTCCCTGATGAACAATGCATATATTATAATAATAATAATATTATAATGGCTCCTATGTAGTAATAATAATACAGTGTAATACTGTGACAATTATAATACCCTTGCAATATTATAATAAATTACAGAAACTATTGTGTTCTTTCTTTTAATTCCTAGGCTAATAGGAATGTCAGGCTTATTTTGATCATCTAATCAAATCAATAATAAACTTTCCATCTCAATAATTAATCCACTATGCTGCTTAGTAATAATTGATGCTCTCATTGGAGCACTGCCTTTCACATGTTCCATTATTCTCATTTTACCCTTTATAATCAATCTGATAGTCGAGCTACTGAAGCCTAATGCTTTCCTAATGAACGATGGCTTCTGGCCTTCCTCCAAATGCTTAATTATTTCTACTTTCATTTCCATTGTAATCACCTTTCTCTTCACTGCAGACTCACCTGGACGTGCAGTGGACTTTCACTTTGGAAGCATGATCATAGGGGTAAACACAGATGCACAAAATGGAATAAAAAGTTAAGATGAAAGTGCTGCGGTGTGTAACGACCATATAAACAATGAGACTAGCTGCTAGTGTAAAGATGCTGTGCCAGTGAACCCTTTACACCGTGTGGATTTGTTCACATGGAAGAAACTAGTCTCTGAATTATTAATTTAATTATTTAATTGTAAATTATCCTTATGGGGAGCCTTGGGAGCCCCTTTGTAAGTATAGAACGCTGTAAGTTGGTTGGTTCATCCGTAACCCGAGGATTGCCTGTTTGATAAAGCCCTAATGAATCAAAATCTTGTGAGAGGTCCGGGAATGCACATTTTTACTACTTTCCACAGGAGTGCACCCTCTGGTTAACAACCACTGTGCTAAAAGGTTAAGGTTGACCTAAAAGTCAGGAAAATTAGCAATCTGATTATCTTTGAAAGGAAGTGTTAAAAAGAGAGAACCCTGCCTTTTCCTCTATGTCTTACAAGTCTCTCTTTTTTCATTCTTTTTCTTGTTATGCTTTTATTGAATTGCTCCATGGTCTTCTTATTTATAATTTAGGAAGTAGGTGAATACTTTATATTTCTCCAAGGAAAATAATGAAGTAGGTTGCTCTTTGTTTGTGACTCTCCATTGATTTTTTCAATGGGTCAATGGCTCACAGTGGAAAACAGAATCACCACCTTTGACTTAAATCTTTCTGGAATGCATGAAGATGGATACTGAGGCAAAGCCAGCCTTTGATTAGCCATTTGGGTTGGGTACTACCTACCCCCTGCTGTACAGATAGTCTTCAGTTAGCTTTTCATTGTTCCGTGAGTCGATCAAGAATATTGGGCATACTCATTTTTTCCTGTGGTGCAAAATGACGCTATGAAAGAAAACCAGTGGGGATGAGGGTGTGAGGGAGGAGGACACAAGAAGGCAAAGGGGGCATGGGGCATGTTTGAATCGAGCACTCTCACTCACTGCAGATTGCCTGTGGGGTGGTGATGCTTCTTTAATCTCCATTAATTCATTAATCACATCCTCTCAATCCCAGAGGTCTCTTTGACCATCAAAAGGGATCCGCGTCAGCGCCTCCCCACATACTCCAGGGGAAAAGACCCAGCACATATGCCAGCCCTTGTTAGATGTTTAGTGAAGACATCTTACTGAGGAGAGGGGGTTGAGGCAGTATCTATTTTCGTGGACCCATAGAACATACCGAAGTTCAAGACTACAGAGAATTCTCAATGGGATTGTTGGAGGTAGCGAGGCTTCCTCTCAGGCTGAGCTCACTCCAGGGTTTGGGTTATGCCTCTCATTTCATAAAATGAGAAGATGAATTGCAAAAAGTTTAAATAAGTGTTCAAACTCCCTTAACAGTCAGAGATACAACCAGTTTAGGACTGTGGTCTAGCATTACTTTGTTCTTGCATCTTCACAGTTTTCTCTCTTTGTGTGCTCAAATGCTTGGGCAGTGCCCGACAGGGCTGGCTGACCCTGTGTCTTGGCAGGAGCTCTCAGCAGTGAGGTTTCAGAGCGGCAGAGGTCCCTCCGCTCCCCATGCGTGCTGCCAGGCGAATGGCGAACAGCTAGAATTCCACTGGCTGAAACACTTTTCAGCTGAAGGCTTCAGTTTTTGTTAAAATGGAAATGCCTCTGGGAGAAGTCAAATCTCAGAATAAATTCCACAGAAATTTATTTCTCACAGTTGTGAAGCCTGGGAATTCCAAGATCAAGGCTCCAGTAGATTCAATATCTAGTGAGGGCCTACTTCCCAGTTCATAGACAGTTTCTTTTCGCTGCGTCCTCTCAAGTAGAGGAAGTGAGGGATCTCTCTGGGGTCTAATAATGACACTAATCCCATTCACAAGGGCTCCACCCTCATGATAGAATCACCTTCTAATGGCCTCACCTTCTAATACCATCACCTTGGGGGTTAGGATCTCAACATACGAATTTTGGGGGACACAAATATTCAGACCATAGCAGGTTTTTCCCCTAAAAGTTTCCCACACTCACTTATTTGTGATTCTTCTCCTTCTGGCTGGTTGGAGGGAGATGACCTCCAGGTGACTTTCACAGCCACATGCTGAAGATGGCTGGGCTTTGGGGCTTCTGTCAACCTCATTCCCTGAATGACTGCGTGGAAGAGGGCAACCTCACCGAGCTATTTTCCCATGCAGTACTGTTGTTGTGTGGAGCAAGATATAAATCTCCATGTTTGAACTGTTATACATTTTAGGCCCATTTTTTTCACAGTAGCTAGAATTAACTGATATAGTGTGAAGTTGAAGAGACAGACTCTAAAGTAAAATGAAAACTACTGAGTCAGGCAACCCAACTGGAGTTTGAGTTCTAGAGTCACTATTAACAAACTGCAGTCTATAGTTAGTCTTTTAGCTTCTCACAGACTAAAGTTTCACATTCATAAAATGAAGAAAATAATTCATACTTTTTTCTTCTTCCAAGGTTGTCATGAGATCCCGAAGCCATAACACACTTTGCAAACACAGGGGACATTATTATTAAGCTATTCTCAGCTCCTTACACCCTACTGCATGAAGGATTCTAGGGGAGCATCCAAGAAGAAAGGGGCAGTAGAGAGTGAGGGCACATGACTACCTGGGGCTGGGAGGAGGAACTTGAAATGTGGATGGAGAATAGACTGGAAATCTGGGCCACAAAGACAGGTGTCAGCAGCTTTGTTCTATTCAGAGCCAGTAGGAAGAAGGCATCTGGCTTTGGTGTGTCTAGAGCCAGGCATGACCCTGGGTTCTACAGCTGGTCTGTGTCCTTCCAGAAGAACAATGTCACATAGCAAAGGGTGCATGACCTACAACAAACCCCCACCACAAAGCACCATGGGATGATTGCTCAATATTGTAGCATAATCCTGAGCTGAATAATTGTATTAAGTCAGTGACTTCTGTGACTTGCGCTTGGTCCCAACCCAACCTGCAGGGAGAAGGAAAGCAGGAGGGATGGCTCCATGGCTAATTCCATCCTGTGGGATTCTCTGGGAATAAGCAGGAGTGTTTTGGCACAGAGGCTACAGTCGGCTCTAGGCTCTGGTGTCTAGATAAAAGTCTGGATGAGGGAATAAGGTGGTTTAGAGCACCTCACTAAAGCCCTTGCTTCCCTAGGTCTGATCCCCCACAACCCCAAGGCAGAGCTTCTGGGGGTGGGCTGTGGATCTTTCATACCTAAGATGAGCCAGGGAGGCCTTTTGGTTATAAAATATTTCCCCCTCTTTCTTTCCTACCCCAACTGAAAATTCCACTTTCCTGAATTCATTCTTAGGAGCATTTATTTAAATTTTACTATAAGACAAGTTTAGATTCACATGGAATTATGAAAGATAAAACAGAGAGACCCTGTATACCCTTCACACAGTTTTCCCCAATGGAAACACCTTGTATAACTACAGTATAATAGCACACACAGGAAGTTGACATTGATAGAATCTATTGACCTTATTCAGATTCCATCAGTTTTATATGCACTATATTTGTGTGTATATTTAGTTCTATGAAGTTTTATCCTAGATGTAGACTTGTGTGTCGCTGCTATACTCAAGGTACAGAACTGTTCTGTCACAAAGGTCCCTCCTGCTGTCCTTTATAGCCACATCCTACAGCCACCTCCTTTCCTTACCACCACCCCCTACCACTAGGTGTATTTTGTAAAAACCAGATTCTTTTTAAAATACCTGAAGTTAAATTAGTTAATGAGCCCCTTTCTCCTAGAGAACTATAAAGCAAATATTGAAAAGTGTGGCCAGAAGATGGCACGAGGCCTTGGGTTCCAGCTTCCTGTCTGTGATTTACTGTCTATTTTTGACTGGGCATGTTTCTTAATCTATTTGAGCCTCTGTTTTCTCATCTCAAAAATAGGATGCTAATTTCAATGACCTGGGATACTGGGTGGGTTTGCTGAGATAAAACCTGAAATGGCATTGGACATTCTGGATAACCAACCCATGGAAGCATTTTCACATATATTATTGCATTTAATTCCTACATCAGTATGAGATAGGTATTGATGGCCCATTTGCCATAGAGATACTGAGGTTCAGAGAGATGCCTCAATGTGCCCCTGGTCATACGCCAGGGAGCTAGAGAGTCTGACTTCAAACCCAAGTCTACTGGACCCCAAAGGCTGTTCTATGCCCTTTTTATCGTATATATTAATCCCCTATACTTAATATTAATGAGGACAGGAAAGGTTAGGGCAAATGTGTGCACAGTGGCATGTACACACAGAGACATAGACACATAGCAATTCATATCCAAGACATCATTCTTCCACTGAGTCCTTTCCTCTTATAGAGCTTGGAAAACTAATCTCCCAAACATTACTTTTAGAAAACTGTTTACCCTTGTTTTAAAATGTAGGTTTTATTATTATTATTATTCAGGTATGGTGAGGCCAACAGATCAGGAGATGATTGCTACCGAAGAGATTGTTATAGTTACCAAGAGGAGGGGGCACATCACACCACTCAGGGCCACTCGGAGAAGCCCCAAGGTTGGTCAGGAGGCAGAAATCAGAGGGGAAAATGTGGGCAAGAGCCTTTATTGCGGTTGCTATGGGAACAGCAAGACAAGACAAACAGGTTTAGGATTGGCTAGTTTGAATAATTTCAGCAGGCTCTGGGGCATAGGGACTGTCCAGTGGTCTGGCACCTGGCCCTGGGGTGATTAGAGCAGAGGAGTAGTGAGTGACCTTGCATGCTAGAGGCTGGTAAGGCAGGTTATGGGGAGCAGGTAGGCTCTGGGCTGGTTGGTTTGCATATGAAAGATGTGCTCACAGGTGAGTCACTACTATCTCTAGGAATCCGCTAGCCTTGGGAGGAGGGGCAGTCCCTTGTGGGTCAGCCAGGCTTCAAGATATGGAAGCATTAAAAATACAGAAAATAAAAAGGTGTGATTAATACAGTTCTCAAGTTAGAGTTTTCTTTGTTGAGGAGGTAGAGTTGGATCCCAACACATTCAGGTTTTGGCTAAGGGAAGTTTGGCCAGTTAATCAAAAATTTGGGAGAGCAGTCTGAGAAGCATCGAAAGCTAATGCTTATGCAATCTGTACAAAATTTGGAGAGACCAATCCAAGGCTTACTGAGTAGACCTGGAAACAGAGATTTGTTGTGTCTGGAATTGTTAAGGAGAGACCACGCCGAGAAGCATTGCACAGAAGGTGAAATCTGTCCAATTCTTCTTTTTCTGTGCCAGTTGTTATTCACTTCTCCATCCCTCTCTGCCCTGGCCTCGCTCACACTTCCCCCTGTTCACACTCAGTTGCCTCCCGACACCCCCAGCATTGTGCTGCCCTGCCCTGCCATAGGCTCCCAAGGTGTCCTAAGCTCTAAAATTACCTCCTCTCCCCAAGTCCTTGTCGTCTAGTCAGGCTCCTATTCCCTCAGCACAGAACAGGTTTTCTTAAATATTTTGAGATCTTAGAATGCCAAAAATAAAATATGTGTGTGTGTGTATATATTAGACTATCTATGGAGATTGTCATTTTTAAAACAAATTCCATGGTCAGACCAAAAATACTAAACTACATATATAGGAAAAACAACATGAAATGAATTAATCAAGCAGAGAAATGAAACATCTATCTAGTGTCTATTTTGAGTCACTAGATATATGTTCATCAGTGCATGGAAATGTCAGACCAAAAAGAGACCTTGAGGGTTCAACTCACGCTCTCCTTTGAAATGTCCCAGATTGTGACATCACCTAATAGTTATTAGTGGTTTTGATGAAGTCGTGGTGCTATTAGGCAGAGGCTCCAAGCAACCTGGTCCACATAGTGGATCACTGTCTCTAGATTGGATCTAAATATTTGATATAAAAAGTAATACTGTAGACTTGCTGGTTTCTTTTCTTCTTTGGTTTAGTGAAAGATAAAGCATTGTTGAGAAATAGAAGGATTCATATTTACTTCATTTATTTATTTATTTTTTTTCTTTTATCATATAATGGGGGTACAAATATTGTTAGGGTTACATACATTGCCCCTACCACTCCTCCCCGCCCCCCCACATGCCAGAGCTCCAACCGAGTCCAATCCCCAGGTGGCGTGCACAGCACACATTATGTAACTCTACACTTCCTCCCCCCTCCCGCCTGCCCTCCATCCGACAAAAGATTTTTGTTTTTTATACTTTGGATACATTGTATAACTTTGCTTCTCCCTAAGAAGGGTTAGAGGTATGCCTTTCCCCCTACAATGCTCGCCACATCTCTATGATGTGGGTCTTGCCCCACCTCCTGAAACCCTGGTGTACACTACCACCCTTTGAGCACCATAGTTTTAAACAGTCAGTACCAATTTGATGGCGAGTAGATGTCGAGCCCTTTTTCCATATCTTGTGTCGCTTCACTTTGGATAACGGGCTTAAGCTTAATTCAGGATAGCATAAACGGTGTTAGCTCACTGTCGTTTCTTAGAATTGAATAATATTCCATTGTGAGCATATACCACATTTTAGTTATCCACTCATGAATTGACGGGCACTTGGGTTGTTTCCATGACCGTGCAATAGTGAATTGTGCTGCCATAAACATACGGGTGCAGATGTCTTTATAATAGAATGACTTCAGTTATTGATAGCACCGATTCCTAGCAGGGTTATTTTTGCTCTTGGCCTTTACAAAACATAACTTAGTATGTTTGCACACTGGAGTGGAAATAATACTTTTGGTGATTCCAAGACTTGACTGTTGGTTGACGTCAACCTGCTGGGCGACGGTGCGGCTGCTGTGGTAAAGGCGGCTGGAGGCTGCTCCTGGAACGCTGGCGGGCCTTGCTGGGCTGCCAGATTATCATCCTCTTTGAAAGATGTAGAAATAAATATTTCATTCCTGCCTTTGTCACTACCTTTATGATAGTCCAGTGGTAAATTTCTTAAGCGCTTTTTGAATGCTCAAGGTATATCTGTGAAAGAGTCTCAGTCACATGCTGGTATAAGGGGCTGAGTCTAGTTTTGCAAGAGACAGTGATTCATTCACACTGGTTGCATGCAGGAGCAAACGTCAAGGCATAGGTGAGGGGCTGCTCTGCTGGGTGGTGGCTGTGGTGGTTTGAAACATATTCCTTAGCTCCAGGTATTGGCGTTTGACATTGAGAGTTGTCAACCTGAATTTCTAATTGGATGTGTAGCTGAGAAAATAAGTTTTGAGGGGGTGGGGCCTCTGAGGGGTAGGGTGGGCCCTCTTTGTGCCCTAAATTATAGATTGCAGGTTTATACTGAGGGTCTTACCTTAAACTGCCAAGCTGCACAGAACTGCCTACCTGTGTGGTTCCATAGGGGCCCGGGAGAAGTGCCCTCCCTCCCTTTGGGTACAATACCAGAATGTGATCCCCTAATTTTATTTCAAGCCCTTCCTGCCACCTAGAGACACAACCCCATGGCTAGGTCTAGCATCTTGGTGGACTTCTGTTCTGGTTCTTTGGCTCCTTGCTTGGAAAATTCACAAGCAGGGCCAGTGCCACAGAGTGACCACAGACAGGAAGCAATTCCACACAGCTTTTATTGCAGAAAAGAAGGGAGCTATACAAAGCAAGAGTACATTTCAGAGAGGAACGGGTTGGTCTCTACAACTGGAAAAAATGTTAAGGACTCCCAGTGGTTTCCTTGGTTTCATTTTATTGGCCTGGTCTGAAGGCAGGTTTATGGGAGGTGTGGGATATTACCAGATATTGATATATAGGATTGTCAGGTGTTCTGCCTTTTCCTGTAGTCCCTTCCCCTAATTGGTCCCCGGCTTCTCTGCCTCTTGGAACCGCCCTCCTGGCCTGTATCTGCCACCTGAAGATTTGGTCCCTTCCTAACATCACCCTCCCTGAGAAAAGGCTGGAAATAAGTGGGTTAAACCAAACATTCAGAAGCTCCTCAATACATTTACTTCTGCACTAAAGAGGTGCAACCTGCTGGGATCGAGAAAGCAGGGGAGGACTTGAGGAATGAGGATACCTACCACCTACCAGCAATGTGTTCTGGGGCAGGTCACCTTTCTGGACCCTGTTTCCTTGTCTAACAAAATGGGTATAATGATAGCACTTACCTTTAAGGTTACTATGAAGAGGAGGAGAGTTAACATATGTAAAGAGCATGGACAGATGCTTGGCTTACATGTGGTAAGTGGTTAGTAAGTGTTAGTTTTTACTCTTAAAGACAGTTCTCCAGGCAGAGCAAGTGAGGAGGCCCTTCCCCACCCTTCAGCTGTTAGAACTGGAAAACTGGTTGTACCTGCCCATCCACAGAGATACTTTAACTTTCCCACAATGGAACCCATTTTCTAATCCTCACGTCTCCTCTGAGCTTCCCCTTGAGTCTTCCACTTTCCCTCTAGCTGCAAAACTGGGAATGGACTAGGTCCCCAAAAGTCTGGTGGAAGCTGTAGGAATAGTGGTGGTGTCAGAGGAGGAGGCAGAGAAATGTGCCAGGAAATTGACATGATTTGGGAGCAGACTGAATATACAAGGAAAATCTTGAGGTCTAGGCGAGTTTTCTGTATTTAGGGGTAAACGTGCCATGTCAAGAGGAGCAAGGGGCAGTTGTCCACCTGGGATCTTCACTTCTCCTCCCCATGGACTCATAACAGTGCCTTGTCCCTCTGTTGGGACTTTGGTTTACTCTGCCTTCTGTTATCAGAGGTCTCTTAATTTTAATTTTTTTCGTAGTGTAATTCTAGTCTGAGTGGAGAACATGTTAATGAAAGTGTAGAGATACTAAGATCAGACAAATGTCTCTAATTTCTTTGTACTAAAAGCCTTAAGTGTGTACTAACTCTTCTTTCTATTGCCTCTTGGAGAAAGAACCATTTGTTGGCCGAGGCATTGGTTGTGCTTTTGGGGGTAGTAAGGTAAGAAGTCTAGTGGAGGGAGGTACTTTTGGGGGGAGGTAATGGGGTGAGAGAGAAGAAAGGTAAAATAAGGAAGAGAATTTGCAAAAGTTGAAGCTTTTACAAAACAGGGAGGAGATGAACTTGTACAGCTGAGGTGATGGGATTTGGGGAGAGATGAGGAAAACTTCAAAGGGAGGTTTTCTTATGCATTGGATAGTGTTGGGTTTCCTTCTCTTTGTCCTTCCTTTTAAAATAAGATAGGCCTTTATTAAAGATGTTCATTGCTCTTCAAGCCTTTGGAGTTGTGTTTGTGTTCATTTTGGATATCTCTCTATGCAAGATGGGTGAGAAGAACTCATTTTATTTGGAGTAGTTATAGATCCCACTCAAGAAGCAAAACAAGGGAAGCTGAAGGACTTTTAAAAGGTGAAAAGTCAGGGGGTGGCTATAGTCACTTTTACCCAAGGTCTCAGCAGGTCTGAATAAGCCATGGTTCTATCTAACAAATATTCAATGATGCTCTGGGAAAAGAGGTAACAGACAAGTATAATAAGAATTACGCAATTAAATTGGCAATTTCCACACGGTGAGTACAAGACTGGGAGTCCAATAGAGAGCCATCAATTGCAGACTTGAGAAGTGACCCAAAACTAAGTGCTGAAAAGTGAATAGGAAGTAAGAAGATAAAGGAAGGGATAGATAGGATGGATGAATGCACCGAGCTCTGGAGAGGGAAGTTTCTCTCAAGCCAGCTGCATCTTCTTTATTGGGCCTGGGGAGAAAGGTACCCGGTGGGAGAGAGACGTTCTGGCCCAAGGATTGCCTCTGCCTCATGCTCATGATCCTTGCACAGTGATGTTCTCGGACATCGTTCCCTAGACATCTGTGTCTCTATGGAGGCTGATGGCCCTGGGGTGTGGACTCTGAGTTCAGCACCTGTGGAGTGTAAGGCTGAGTGAACAGCCCTCATTTGCCTTCCGTGGGACCCTAAGCCTTCATAAGGAACCCAATTCATTGGGAACACTGGCTATTCCCATAAAGACAGAGGGTGAGGGATACAGGTTGGATGATATTAGGGATCTGAGCTTCAGAACAGGGGAGTATTTTTGTATCTGCTCTGGGTCTTTTTCCAACTTATTGTCTACCAGATGTGCCACCTCTGCTGAGGTACCTTCGTATTTGGCCCACACATACAGCCTCGGTTCTGACCGCTGCCTGACTGTCCTCACATCTGAAGTCCAGGGTAGACTCAGGCTTCTCTACTGTCTCCTGGCCTGGATTTTACCACAGACAGAAGCAGCCCCTCTCTCTCCCTTGGTCCTCCCTTCCTCATCTCTCAGTCTGCCTCCAGGAAAGCCCAAACCCATCATCAGTCTGCTTCCCTGCCTGACCTAGCATCAAAGACTCCAGAATCAGCCAAGAGGAAATTTCCCTCTGTTCATTGCAGTGTTTCGCATGCATTCCCCTTTCCTCAGCCACACGTGTGTGATCGCTGGACACTTCATTTCCTCAAAGGGGGAAATGGCAGACAACTTAAAGTAACATCTTATACTGTGCTTTTAGCTGGAACAAAAGCCTTAATGCAAAGGCCTCAGAGTAGAATTTCTGGCTTTTACTAGTTGCTGGGGAGGATTTTGAGGGGGTGGTAGAGTGTCAGAAATTTTCTATTTCTAAAATTATACCTGATAATTTGAATGCCAGACTTGGCTATGGCTACTGTATACAACAGCCTAGGTCTGAAATATGACCATATGAGTTTGTGACTGAGGCGTAATGGACTAAAAAGTCAGTGTCAGTGGGGTGATTAGGAAATGAAGAGGACAAGGGTTGTAAGGACAATCCACGTGGAAGCTGAAGTCACCAAAATAATGACGGGATAACAATGGAGAAGACGGCAGGGGGTAGGTGCCATAGTCAGGGAAAATGAGGGCCTGAACCAGAGCCGTGCGAATGGCAGAAGGAAGGGTGACCGGTCCTGCAGGCTGACGGTGTGTGTGTCAAACAAGGAGGCTTTTGAAAGAAGAAGGAAGGAGGTGAATGACTTGGGAGAAGTTATGTGGAGTAAGCCGGACACTTGCTCAATGTCCAGGCCTGTGAGTCATGGGATAAAGGAGGAAAAATAGCAAATGCTTGAGAGTGTCAGGGAAGACAAGTTTAAATCAGAGTAATAATAAAAAGAAAATGAGGGTGCAAGAATACTGTCCACCGAGTGTCCATCTAGTTCCCTATTTTTCTCAAGGGAGTCATGTGAATTTGGGGACTTCTGCATTGGATGATGGCCATGTTATTAACAGTAGGTCCTTCCCAGACTCAAAGCCTGGTAGGATGTTTGCAGGGTTGGGCAGCTGGTAGGTCCCTAGGGAGTATAGGCTTCTGGTAAGGTTTCTGTTAAAGAGTTTTAATATTTTATAATGAAAATTTGTACACAATAATTTTCTACATTAAAAATTATAAGTATTAATCTATATATTTCGCCTAATTCTGTAGGCTACTCTGGGAACCCAGCTGTGTAATGACAGCTCTGTGCATGTGTGTGCGTGCGCATGTGTGCGTGTGTAAATGTGCAGTACAAGGCAGATGGCCAAGGACATGAAGTGTTGCTCTGCAGTGGGCTTGGGTTTGAATCTAGTCTTCAACAGTTACTAGCAGTATCATTTCGTACAAGAGTATAACCTCTGTAAGTTTTGTTTTCCTCATCTATAAAATAATGTTGATAATTCTCCTTACTTTATAAGGTTGTTGATGAATGAACGAATTAGTCCTTACAAAGCACACAATATAATCTTTGGCACAAAGTAAACATATTATCATTGATATTTTGTTATTCCTGTGACAAGAATTCTGCATTGCAAACATTGTGCCAAATAAACCTTGAAACATAGCTTGTAAGTTAGCAAATGCCTATTTATATTTAAGAAAAACAACCCTACAATATCTTTGTCATCAAAGAGAAATGCTGCACCTAATCAGGGAGTATTGATTAGAGGGTGTGCCCAGAGCTCTACGAAGTCTTAGCAGCCCTGTTCATAAATGGACAGTGAAGCATGAAGTCATAAAATGTTTTATGGGAAAACCCATGAAAACTTCAAGCCTTTCTATAATACTGATTAAGAATAATTTAAATCATTCATATTTTATTAGAAAACGTCAGTGGTTATGAGTTAATCAATTTTAAATTGATTTTATTTGTGTAAAATTGGCATTTTAGAAAGTGAATTTATTGCTCACAGTTACTTCTTCCAATGTGAAATGATTGCAGTATTAGTAGTAAATGCACTCTGATGGAATCTATATCATTAATCAAATATTCCCAAATGGAACTCCTAATAGTGTCTTACAAGATTAAATAATAAGATACATAGGATGCTGGCTGCTCTTCAAGGCCTCAGTCAAGGAGGAGGAAATGATAACCTTAAAGGATGCTTATTATTTATTTATTTATTTTTGGTGTCTTTTTGACTGCTTAGAGTCTGCTACCTTCTTCTATGTTTGTGGAATCATCCACCTTATGAGTTTTGGTAGGAGGCAGAATCCTCTTACCTCCTACCAAAGGTAGCAGGCTGGTACTTTCCTAGCATCCCTTGCAGCTAGGGTGTGCCTGTGACCAAGGCTCAATCTGTCAGACACCCACACACTGTGAATCGTGGCTGAGTGGAGATCAGAGGTGGGCTCAGTGGAAAATCCATTCCAGCAGCAGAGGTAATTGCAGAGACAGAAGCAACTCCAGGTCTAAGGCCAGTGCAAAGTGGCATGTAGTACTCTTAAGTTGTAGCAGAGGTGTTGCTTAAGTTGCTTGAGTTCAGTCATATGTAAGATGATGATATATCCTAGTTTGCCTGGGCCAGTTCCATGTCACTTTGTGTAGTTGCTGATAGCATCCTCTTTCCCTTTCAAACTGGTTTCATTTTAGAAAAGAAATAATATGGTGTATTAGGGTTCTCCGGAGAAACCGAAGCAATAGAAGATAGATAGATAGATAAAGATTTATTATGATGGATTGGCTCACACAATTATGGATACTGAGAAGTCCAACTGTCAGCAAGCTGGAGACCCAGGAGAGCAGCTGGTGTTGATCTAGTACAAACCTGAAGGCCTGAGATCCAGGGGAACCTGTGGTGTGAGTCCCAGTCTGAGTCCTAAGGCCCAAGAACCAGGAGTGCTGATGTCTGAGGCCAGAAGATGGATGTTCCAGCTTATGCTCAAGCAGACAGCAAATTGACCCCTCCCCTGCCTTTTTGTTGTAACCAGGCCCTCAACACATTGGGTGATTCCCACCCATGTCGCTGAGGGTACTCTTCTTTATCCAGTCTGCTAATTCAAATGCTTATCTATTCTGGAAACACGCTCACAGACACACCCAGAAATAATGTTTTACTAGTTATCTGGGCTTCTCTTAGATGCAGTCTAGTTGACACATAAAATTACCTGTCACATACGGCATCTCAGACATAAGCAAAACCCCTTATGCCCTCAATCTCCTCTCAGATTGTTCCCTTCACTGTCTTCCTTCGAAATCAGGCCCTTTTCTGAAAATATTTGTTTATTTGCATCCCTCTCCAATTGGGTTGTCTTATCTCCTACACTTCCCATTTTGAGGGGCCTGGAAAGGGAGAGAGAGCTTCCTTGTCATTCTTGCTTCTTATTGCTACTTCCAAATCATTCCTCCTTTCTCCATAACTCTCCAGACCCAGTGAACATCTGATTCTAAGATTATGTTGCTATCAGCTACAAACCTCTCACATTTTGACAAGTTTAGCCTTTTGTATTGTCTTAGTCTCCAACCCTGCTCCTATCAATATTCTGTGATTTCAATATCCAAATAGATTATCCTTGGATACTCCAAAGATCTTGTCTTCCACTACCTCAGCCTCCTTAATGTTTGGACAACTCTACTACTTAAAAATACTTTCATTATAATGAGTTGAAATCTGCCAGCCTGTAACTTACAACAAGACCCAAATTTGCCCCCTTGAATGCACAAATCAGTTTAATCCCTTTTGCTTATGACAACTCCATATACTTGTGTAGACAGTTATATAGTTGCTCTCAAGTCCTTGACTTTAAATTTTTCCAGTTTTTTCCAGGGTTCCTTTTATGATGCAGCTGGGAGTTGTGCCTTGGCAGCTCAAAAGAGAGAGGGTCTTTAAAGAGATTTTGTGGGAATAAGATGACAATGTAAAACAAATTGGCCAGTGACTATAGCTGAGGAACTTTTAAAAGATGGTTCTGTCTAATGCTCAGTTGTATGTTGTTTTCTGTTCCATGCTGGGTAGTAATGACTTCTTCCACCCAATTATCTACAAACACTGCACAGTTTATTGTACAATAGTCTTGCCTCAGTGGTGCCTTGGGTAAAACAGGAGAAGAGATGGGGCTACAGAGAGACAGCAGTTGTTACAGGAGGCAAAATAATTCATGAAATGATAGAGAATTCAATGGGAGAAGAATTTAGAGAGTATTAACAAGGCAATCACAAGCATGCTGAAATACAGAGAAGTTTTAGGGAAGTAGAGTGGGAATTTGAGACATGTCATTTAGACCTTAAAAAACAGATTCTATCAGTAACCTAAAAAATGCCAACAAAACAGGAATATTTCTATCAGTAACCTAAAAAACCCAACAAAACAAATATTTAATTATCCTTGAAAATCTCTAAATTACAAAAGGCAAACTAAACCATTATTAATGATATTTCATTAATGTGTTTTTTTTTTTTGAGACAGAGTCTTGCTTTGTTGCCCAGGCTAGAGTGAGTGCCATGGCGTCAGCCTAGCTCACAGCAACCTCAAACTCCTGGACTCAAGCAATCCTCCTGCCTCAGCCTTCTGAGTAGCTGGGACTACAGGCATGCGCCACCAAGCCCGGCTAATTTTTTCTATATATTTTTAGTTGGCCAATTAATTTCTTTTTCTATTTTTAGTAGAGACGGGGTCTCGCTCTTGGTCAGGCTGGTTTCGAACTCCTGACCTTGAGCTATCCACCCGACTCAGCCTCCCAGAGTGCTAGGATTACAGGCGTGAGCCACTGCGCCCAGCCTCATTAATGTTTAAGAAGCTTAATGCTTAATTAAGTGAAACTTAGGCCAGATGTATCATAGAATTGTTTTTATTCTGGGCTCTTTGTTTATTTGACAGCAAATCAAGACACTGACTTTTATCCATTTGCTCAGTACCTGATGTCTGTTTTGTGGACCTTGGAATATAATTTGGCTATTTGTAATGATTATGATTATGAAAGTTCATAGATGTTAGAAGTTTCACTTCTGTGGCATATGTTGGTCTTCAATATTTATATCAAACTATCCATCATCCCCCATTACAATTTAATTCCACAGGACAGCAGTGTCCATTTGGCTCTGACATATTTAAGATATATGTAGGGTAAGAATAGAGTTTACCTATAGTGATAGAAAAATGCAAAATGCAACTGCTATTGGGAAAGCATTGTCTTCTTTTTGTGTATAATTTTTTAGTTCGGTTTTTGGCATCATACTTTTTTAATGGTTGGAGGAAATTCATTAACTCTTTATCCATACTGATTATTATTCCATCAATAAAATAGCAAATACACCTAAATAAATAGCCCCTTCCTTTTTCAAAGAATTCAGTATTTCTCATGTAGCGTTTTGAAGAGAACTACAACCTTTCTGTGGCAGTGGATATTTAGGTAGGGCTGGAGAAATGCCCTGAGCGAGTGGGAACCCTGGGGGCCCTGGAGAGGGATCTGGGAATGGGTTTGTGCTGGTGGGCAGGGAAGGGAAGGAAGGGTGACAGTTGGCCCGGACCTTGAGCAAGGTAAATGACAAGGGCAGCAGAGAGAAAGGAGGGAGAGTTGAAGAAGGAAAGAGAATAAAAACTACAAAAGTATGAGGAAGCAGAGAAAGAGACAACTATGGGGGAAGGGGCCTCAGTCTCAGCCCTCTCCTGAACTGTAAGCAGCCTTACAAGGTCATTGGTCATGTTTCCAGTCTCAGAATAGGAAAACTCATCCTCATTTTACTAGTGGTAAAACCAAGGCCTTTTTGGTAAAGTAACCTGTCCAAGATTTAAGAGTAACTGGTAAGTGAGGCATGACTTCTGTCCCCTTTTTAAATGTTTTTGCTGTGCTTTCTGCTTTGACTTGAAGATAGAAGGTGTGTGTGTGTGTGTGTGTGTGCGTGCATGTGTGCACATTCTAGGGGATAGCTATCTATGAATCTCAGTATTTATTCTCTGAGGCTTTAACTGAAATATAAATTCAAATCAACAATTTTTTTAGGATCTATAAAATACATATTTAGTAAGGAGTTATGAGGTTATAAAGTAATGGAAGTACATATCTCAAGCCCTAGATTATTCAGAGAAGTCCTGATATAAAACGCTTTTACTTGCTATCTCTATAACTGTGTAGGTTCCTGTCAGCCTAAGTAATGTATTTAACCAAAAATATTTAAAATCACACAAGACACTATCTCTGTCTTTGAATTCATTTGGGGACACACCACATGAAATGCTGGTGGGTAGAAGGAGCCATGTGGGGGTGGCAGCCCCACATGGACAGGTGGGATTGAGGGTGGGAGAGGCTGGTTCCTGGAGGGGCGGAACTTCTCCCACCCAGCCTGAGTGTGGCTCATGCTAAGCAGTGGGTAGTTTGGGTTGCAGCCTTGTGGTTTGGCTAAAATTGCCCCGCAGCGGAGGCCTCAGGCATCCAACTGTGTCAGAAGTCGCTGTTGGTCTTCCAGGTTGGCTCTACCGTTTTGCACTCCTAGTAAGAAAGTTCCACTTACCTTACATCCTCACCAACACTCATATTGCCATTCTTTATAAGTTTTAGCCATTCTGGTTGGTACATAGTGGTATTTTACTGTGGTTTAATTTACATGTCCCTGATGAATAAGAGCCTTTTCATAGGCTTATTAACCATTTATATATATATATATATTTTTTTTTTGGTAAAGTGCCTGTTTAAATCTTTTGCCTATTTTTTATTGGGCTGCTTGTCTCATTATTATGGACTTGTTGGAGATCTTTATATATGTTCTGGATACAAATCCTTTGTCACATATAAGCCAAGAATACTTTTGGATGCAAATATCAGAACTTGACTAGTGCTGATTTAAGCAATACTAGTATCAATTATCTGATATAACAAAAAGTCCAGATCCATGAAGCCCTTGGCTTACTAAGCAGATCGGCCATCCTCAGCAGTTTGGCTTTTCATGCTTATGCTTGTAACATCATGTTGCAAGATGGCTGTGATTGCTTCTAGCACTACACCTGCACTCAAAGGCATGAGTCAGAGCAACTGGGGAGGCAATATGAAAAGGTCCTTGTATGATCACTCCTTCTTTCAATGGAGATAAAAGTTATTTCCCAGAAGCCCTCTTAAACTTTCTCTTATTTCTTAATGGCCAGAATTAAGTATACTGCACACACATACCGACAACAGGAAGGCCAGGAAATTGAGCATTTGGTGATGGTTTGCTACAGTATAGCCATGATTGAATTAGACAATCCTGATTCATGCCCCAGGGCTGGGCACACTGCATGAACACAGGTGCTACTAGCTAGAAGAGAGGAATGGCTTCTGGGTAGGCACCTAGCATGTCAATATTATATCCCTCAAAGCTGTATATTACTCTCCATTGCAGTGAGAGATCCTTTTGAAAATTTGTGAGGCCCTGGTAGGTTAGAAAATCAAGTTCTTGACTCAAATCCATAAAACATCACCACCACCATCACAAACTACCCTTAAATATCTGATCTCAGAAAAGTCCTCCTGGCTTGAACAGTTGAATCAAGCCATTGGTTCTGATCACATTTCAGTGCTGCAGTAGGAAGGCAGGATTCATAACTATGTTGTCCAAGGGAACAAGATCAAATGAGCCCAAGAGGAATGTTGAAGGCAAATGGGGGTTAAGGGTTCAGGCCTTAGGCTGGATTTCCCCTGAAAGTAGAGCCTGAGACAAGGGCACTTTAGGTAGTTTATCTGGGAAGTGATCCTAGGAAACAGGAGTGAAGGACTGGGAGAGTGAAATGGAAGCGAGGAAGGCATTGAAAAAGCACATTAAGAGTTGGTCATCTCTGTAGTGACAGGTACAGTTTAATTGTACCAGAAGCCCCAGGAGCTGCACCCAAGACGTGGCAGAATTGCATGTCCCAGTGTTCTCCAAGTGTGGGCCAGCTGCGTTGGCGTCACCTTGATTGTGACATACATGCAAATTCATGGGCCTCACCCTGACTGCTGAATCAGAATGTCTGGTGGTGGTGGTTGTGCATGATGATGTGTTTAAACAAGCTCGTCAGGTGAGTCTTATGCATGTTCACATTTGAGAACCACTGGTCTGCTCTCCAGAGGGAAAATTTATCAATCAGCTCATATGCCCCATTGGTCAAATCATGAGCGGGTTAAAGTTAACTCCCTTCTACTTTTAGGTTACTCATGCATTTGTGTGTCCCTTACTACCCATCAGAGAAGCCCCCAGTAGAAAGCAAGAGGTTTTCAGCTGAGGTGAAGTCCGGCAAAGAATACCCACAGGATGCCAGGGTCTGCAGTGACAGCCCAAGTAAAAAGTGGTCCAGAAGAGTGTGGCTCAAAAGATGTCTGATTCAGGACAGGAGAAGAAGATTAGGCTAGCTTGGATTGTGACAGCTCCTTTAATATCCGAACTTCATGGAGGGAGCGAGGAAATTAGTTTCTAAAGCATTAAGCTCTCTATAAAGGGCCCTGAGCTCCTAGAAGGAAATACACTGTGTAATTGCATAGGACTTCAGTGTACAGAACACATTAACAAGACACATGAGAAACAGAGCTGTTTATGCTGTAGTATATCCTTGAGGCAGGCGGAATGTTTCCATCTGTTGAAAGTAGCCTCAGTGACATCTCCCTGTTGGAATTGGGTTAAAGGGAATGAATTTCTACTTTATTGGGAAAAAAAGCTTCTCAACAGCAGATATTCATCAGCCCTCCCTCAGTTTCTCTGGGCATTTAAAGCTGTGAAGTTTTCCATCTCTATTTTCTTTCACATCTTCCCAAGAACAGTACTTCTCTGCCGGCCCTCATTTCCTTCCAGTTTTCTCCTTTACCCTTTGACCCTAAAAAGTCACTAGTGGTCATGATCTAATGCGAATCATTTGAAAAAAGGAGGAAGAAAATTGCCATTGAGACTAGAAATAAAACAGGTTGGTGGCACAGGGATGATGAACTTAGGTGTGGGTTCCTCTGTGAGTGATGTTTGATTCGACACATGAAATTTCAGATTTTTTATTCAGAATTATAACTAGGCTGAAGAGGCAATGACATGAGATACAATAATTGAGAGAGTGAACATATTGGCAGACTTTTTCTGTTGTGGGGGAAAGGTGCTTTAAAGCTCAAAAGATTTCAGTCATTGCAATTTGGATCTTAAGGGTCTATATGCACAGAGGTTTCCCTGGGGAAAGATGGCCAGCCTTTCCCTAATTCTCCCCACCTTAGTTCTTCCTCCAGTGCACATCTCTTAAATACCAGGTGTATCTGATGATGACACTTGGTGGATTTGTTGCTGGGGATTGAAAGTGTTCACTATATGTGTCTTCTGGCACGGGCTGACTTACTGTCTGTGAAACCAAAATCGCCACATACTCACATAACCCAAGGAACTCCAAATGCTTAGGTTTTATTCTAGGAGTTTTTATGTTGAATATAACATTTGAGAAAATTCTTAATTGTATTTAATTCCTCAATTTAATTTTGGTTGAATAAAACCTCTTAGCTTGGGTATGTCTTTGGATTTCCCATGGCCCATGACTTGACTGGTACCTGATCAGACATGACAATTTTCTGTGTGAACAGAGGTGGAAACATGTAGTCATTAGTTACTTAGAGCTTCCTTCAAGCAAGTCCGACAGTCCAGGGATCAAGCTGCTGTATACAAGACTGGCTCTTATGTTAGCTATCAGTTCCCAAAACTCACCTCCTATGACCCTGAGGACCAGGACAGCCAGATACCTGCTGTTCTTTCCTATTCATTGAGTTAACCTGTGAAGGCACTGGAATGGAACCAGAGCATTTCCTTCCAGAGGAGAGACACTTGGCTAAACAGTTGATCAGCAGTGTTGCTTTGTGACACGTACCCCTCCTGCAGGGCAATGCAGTGCCACATACTCTTCCATATTCCCATTTACCAATGCCAGAAAGCCAAGTAGGCTGCCTTTGAGTGTGGCCCTCAGGATCACTTAGTGGAGAGAGAGACCTTGGCTGTATGTCAAATCAGGTTACTGGTCTAGTTGATGGATTAACTTGAAAAACTCCCTTCTCATGCCTGGACCCCACTTTTTTTTCCCACCAAGTAAATGAGGACATTGGGCTATTTCAACATTTTCCTAACTAGATCAACATTTTCTAAAGAGTGTTATACCTGAAGAGTTGTTAGGTATGATAGTAAAGAAAAAGAGTTCCATGGCTAGATGTTTTGGAAATAGAGCAACAAACAATGTAAACAGTTTTCTTTTCTACAGAACGTCTTGTGGCCTCCACTATACAGATGTGCTTTTGACTCTAATAAAGGAGTTAAAATGAACCTTTCCCAAAATTTATTTGAAAATGATTTTTGTTTAGGAAGAGCAGCTTGTGACAGAATCTAGTGTTCACCAAGGTTCTTTCAGCTTTATGAATCCAATAGTAAAAGATAGTGCACTAATCATTTTAGGAGAAGGGTTGAAATGTCTATGAAATCCTAATGTTCTTCAAGGCCCGAGTGAGGACCCACATCCTCTGGGAAACTACTCTGTATTTCACTGCTTTCCAACAGGAACCTTCTACTCTACTCAATGGGGGAGTTCATTGTCTATGACCAATTGAAAAGAGAATTATGAGAGTGCTTCTGAGTAATTTGGCGCAGTTTCTTTGACTTTTATTGATTCTCCAGCTTTATATGATGATGTTTTATTCCTCATTTTTTTAAGTACAGACTTATGAAAAAGTCAATGCATGAAAATCCAAACATATAAAACATAAGGAGGAAAGGAGGGCTATTCATATAACAGAGGAGAATTCTTCACTTTACAAAACGATTCCTCCCAGGGTTTATTTTAAAGAGAAAGGAAGTTGTAGACATTGAAGGAAATTCATTGATTTTACAATTTTTTTTCCCTCTAAGTTCTGTAACACTTTGTTAGCCTTTTAGTAATTTTAACTGTTAAAAGTATTTTCTTAAATGTCTCTGTTTACCCTCCCATTAAGATTGAGACCCCAAGGAACACCAGTGGGTTGATCGAGCACGGCCAGCCTTAGGGATGGTGCATCTCCACCATCACATGGCCTCTGCTCCTAGACTCCCTGCTGGGCATGGAGGACTTTCTCATAAACAGCCCAGGACCACTGTTTAATGGTAGTCAGACTGTCCTAGAACTTCCTTATTCATTTTCCCAGTGTTTGCTTGCAGACTAGAGACTTATTTATTTTTCAGAGGTTATCATCCTTGATTGAAAACCCTTTGGAAATTAATTTTTTATCATGTGTTTGAAATATATTCTGTTTTGCCAGTTGTCCACGTTGCTAAGTCTTTCCATCTTCTGGCTGGAAAAACAGTTTCAACTCTAGACAGCTACAATGAATCAAGATGTACACAAACTTGATTTTAAAGGTGTTTCCTGCCTTGTTAACCCAATCATTATAAGACAAAGGAACAGTTGGATCGTTTCTATGTTGGCAAAGAGCATTAGCTTTCTTGTAAGGGTGATTTGCCACTTCAGGCATAATTAGGCCACTTAAATACTTATCTTTGTTAGTCAATGGACTGGGAAGTCTTTACCCTTATCATGAGTGATGTGGTTCAAAGAAAATCTCAGCTCTAAATGGAGATGCTGTTGCAGCACAAGGTAGTTCCTACTGGGTTGCTGAACATTTTAATCTTCAGACTGTACCAACAGCCTAGTTTATGTAGCCTCTAGAAGACATCCCCCCTAACATATTTTTTCCCTCTCTAATTAAGTATAATTTGATATCCCTTGTTACTCTTTTTGTTTGTGTGTGTGTGGGGTGGGTGGTGGAGTGGTTAAGCAATGCCTTTTTATAAATTCATAAAATCAGGGGAAGTGTAACCAATTAAAACACCAAATCCTAAGAGAGAATGTTCTTTTCTAGATCATCGTATCCTAGTTGTTTGAGAAGAGGGAATGTAGCATGTAGTAACGAGGTAGAGAGGGGACCAGGACATACTTGCATCCCACCCCACGCTGTCTGCAGCTCACACTTGGGGTGAGATGTAGGGGATGGAAGATGGGTATGTTTGGCTAATTCCTGCTCTGACAGTGAAGCGTGATGGCTGTGCTGGGAGCAGGGGGCTCCCACCCTTGGCCCTGGCTCTGTTATCATGAGAATAGGTCAACTTCTCAGATTTTTTATGGTGAAGTGGGGAAATATTGCTGCCTGGCTTGGATTATACAGAATGTTGTAAATATGTGTTTTTATAAATGTTTTTTATAAATAAAATTTGGCAGCTTTATTTATGACAAACAGGTGGGGGAGCTTACAGTTCTATGAGATAATGGATTTGAAAATTACAGACTATGATGATTAAATGGGCAAGGGGCATGGATTTTTTTTTTTTTTTACATATATTCTGTTTAACTTACACGGAAAGAGCGCAGGTATTAGAATTGGACACACCTGGGTTTGAATTCTGGTTTTGCTAATTAAAAGACTAAGTTTCCTCATTTATAAAATAGAGATAGCGATATCTCTTTCGTGGTTATCATGAAGAATTGGAAAATTCTACTGCTTTTAGTTGTGTTACCTGGAGTTGTGACAAACAACCTTTTCCTTAATATCTTTCCCCCTCATTTGTATGTTTCAGTAGCAAATGCAGCTTTCTCAGCTCTTTGGTACATCATTTACAGTGTTTGGTTGTTGGATGTTGATTTATAAGGAAATATTGAATTATGACATCTTTACATTTCCTGCTACTCTGTTTCTTTGTAGTTTGCCATATAAAATTACCTTATCATGTAATCTTTTGAAGACATTTAAAGCAACAATTGGTGATCCAAATTTAAGTTAAAGATGTAACTGCATGTTCAAACTATTGAGATACCACCACACACTCACCAGAATGTAAAAAACCAAAATCATAAACACCCCCTTCCAAACACAAACAAACAAAAACCAAAAAAACACCCAAAGCAAATCTTATAATACCAAGTTTTGGCAAAGATGTGAAACTGGAAATCTTATACACTGCTGATGGGGACATAAATTGGCACAGCCATGTTGGAAAACTGTGAGGTAGTACTTAGGAACATATGCCTACCTTATGACCCATAAATAAATACATAAGTACACCAAAAAATGTACAAGAGTGCTCTTGGAGGTTTTATTTATAATAAACACATTGTCAAGAATTCAATGTTCATTAGTGATAGAATGAATGAGTCAGTTGTGGCATATTCATATAATGAAATACTATATAGCAATGAGGGGTCAGAGGGAGGCTTTGGGGTGCTGGTGATGTTTTATATCTTGTTCTGAAAGGTGGTTACATAGGGGAATTTATTTTGTAAAAAATTATCAAGCTATACATTTAAGGTCTCCAACTATGTTATTTGTCAGTAAAAAATTTCCTAAATAAATACCATTTGTGTTAAAAAAAAACCCTCAAAACTATTCAATGCCAGATGGCTAGTTTCTATAGATCATAATTAAAAGATACATTATGATTTCAGAAATCATAAGATGTAGATAAAAGAAAAATATAACTTATAATTCAGTATTCATGTATTTATGCATTTATATAGTATTTTCATTGATGTATAATTTCCCCCCAAAATGCACAGATCTTAAATGTACAATTCAATGAGTTTTGATACATGTATACATTCATGTAATTAAAACCCCAATCAAGATATAGAACACTTCCATTGTTGCCTCAAAGTTCCTTGGGCTTCTTTCCAGTCCATAACCCACCTAGAAGAAACCAGTTGTTCTTAATTATAGCCAATTGAGTTAGTAGTACTTGTCCTTGAATATCTTATAAACAGAATAATGCAGTATATATGATATATCTGCTTATATCTGTCTTTCACTTAGCATAATGTTTTTGATATTCATCCAAATGTTGAATGCACCAGTAGTTAATATTTTATTTTATTAATATGCCACAATTTATTTACCTGTTGTTGGATATTTGGGTCATTTCCAGTTTGGAGTTATTATGAGGAAAACTGCCCTATGTTCTTATATAAGTCTTTCTTGAAATATGTGACCTGGCTAAGAAATCTTTGCTTATGATCAGGCCATAAAGATAGTATCCTATGTTTTAACAATAAAGATAACTTTATTATTTTTTTCTTCTATGTTTATGTCTATAATCCGTCAAATTAATTTTCATGTATGGCGTGAGGTAGGGATCAAAGTCCACCCCCCCATGGCTGTCCAGTTGTTGCAGCCCCATTTGTTGAACAAAACCTTTTCTTTCCCCATTGATTACTTTGCATGTTCTATTGAAAATCAACTAGCCAAATGTATAGAGGTCTATGTCTGAACTTTTAATTCTATTCTATTAATCTCCTTGCTTTTATGCCAATAACACACTACTTTAATTGCTATAGCTTTAGAGTAAGTCTCGAAATCATGTAGTGGATATTTGTTTATCTATCTATTTTTAGTTATAAACCTGTTTACACTGGAGATAAACTATGGCATCTTAGATGGTAACTTGATTTTATGTTTGATGAGAAATAATCACTCATATTTCATAAATATTTCAGGGTAATGTGCCTTAAAATACAGACGTTTCTATGCTAATCAATAAAAATTTTAATACTATTTATTAAATAAATAGCTTATGACATTGTTGGGATAAATACATTTTGTTCATTGTTCAAACCATTTGAGTTGGGTTTCCTCTTATTTGCTTCCCAAAGCATGCTGCCCCATAAAACCATATTGCATTTTAGCAGCTCTTTGATGGGCTCATAGAACTCATACTGAGAATATGAAACAAACAAGATATTAGATTAAGAATCAAAGTATGAGCAAAGGCATAATTTATTGATAAACTCTAGTCATTAGGATATATGTTTCTAATGGTGAGGGGAACCACTTAACTATAAAATATGAAAAAAAATTGGGTGAAGTTTTTATTGCTATGCCTTGGGATACAGCTATTTATCATTTATCACCCAGGTAACTGTAGATGAATTGAGTAGAATACGAAGATCAAGTGAAACAAAACCAAGTGCAGATGCAGAAAGTCCATAATCCTACATTTCCCTTGCCTATAAAACAACTGGGCTTAGAGAGTTAAGTAAAGCTTGAGCCTGTAAGGAAGTTCCAGTAGCTCAGCTAAGGAGGCTGAGAGCAAAGTAGGCAGACGCAGTTCCAGTTTCTGTATAGGAGGGACTTAAGGGCTGCAGGCAAGTTGGGGCTTGGAGCTGCTTTTGCAAAGACCTTTTCCTATCACTTGTCCATATCAAAGAACAGGGGTGGGACAGTGGTCATGGGGTTAGTTACCTCCTTTGGTGCACTGACTAAGGCCAGGGTAGTTTTCCTGCGTTGGGTTGAGAAGACTCACAGACATTAAAAGCAAGTCAACCTCAAAATCTATAGCTGCCTTATTTTTAAAAGGAAGTCATTATTTCAAGTCAAAAGTGCATAAAGAATCTCTAAAGATTTTCTAAGGCAGAGAATTTCAATTCTGGTTGGTTTGAAATCACAGGTAGTCTTGCAGTTTGCAATTTCATCAGAGGTGATGCTCCATTATTTGAACTTTTGATGCTGAAAATTGAACTGAAAATGAATCTCTTCTGTAGTTCAACCACTGCTGCCTTATTGGCATTATCATTACTGTCACAAGGTTATCCTGCCCAAAGTGGAGGAGGAAGAGAGACTCAATCCTTGCCTTTGAGGTATACAACCTTTTCCAAATAGCCCGTGTGTGGTGGGAAACGGGGCCTCCCATTCATCTGAGTCATGATCTTTTTCACACTCAGGCACAGGCTCCTTTTTCTACATTTTTAATCCTTCTAATGGGAAGGGAGTAAACAGGGCAGTTATAGAGGGGACAGATGGGTGGAGCTCACAGATGAAATTGTCTGGGTTTCTTTTCGCTACTGTACACAGGCAGGGTTGGGAGTATATTTGGGGAACCTGTCTTTCTTGCTGACATGCTAACATGATACTCCCCTTGGTTAATATATTACATATTGAAAGGGGTCTTTGGAAGAATAATGTGAAAAGCTAGTTGTTTGCAACTCATGTTCACCCTACCATAGGGTGAATCAAGAATTTTTAAAAAATCTTATATCTTTTTTTGCCTTTCGTTGGTTATTTATTTATTTTTTCCTTTTATTTCATCATATAATGGGGGTACAAATATTGTTAGGGTTACATACATTGCCCCCACCACCCTTCCCCCCCCACATGCCAGAACTTCAAGCGAGTCCAATCCCCAGGTGGCACGCACGGCACACATTATGTAACTCTACACTTCTTGTATCTTTAACTCATCTAAAAACTATATATAAGGGGAAAAACCTGCACTGAATATTTTCCATTTTAAAGTAAACACAAGAGACTACTATCTTTCTTTGTGTTGTCAGGTTCAGTGTGTGTGTGTGTGTGTGTGTGTGTGAAAGAGAGAGAGAGAGAGGAAGAGTGAGTGAGGGGGTGTAGCCCTTAGGATAAAACTTTTGCTACTATCCTTGAGACTATATTTTTAACTTGGAAAAAATACACTATCAGCTTTACAAAAATTTTTGGCCTGCATCTAACTAAGCACAGGAAATTGTATCAAAGAGTTTAGCCCTAAAGTATATGTGGGTCATACAGAAATAGCTGCCAGGCAGGGCCCTGGGGTCATGCTCAGAGCCTGTTCATGTCATGTTGCTGAAGTCCCCAGTGGAATAATGAGTTAACTCCTAACATATATTGATATGTTGAATGGCAAGTAAATTTTTTACTCTAATTGCAAATGTGGGCACTTCTGGTCTGATTGATATCCACAAGAGGGAGTGGAAGCAGTTGTTCATTATTATCATGGAAGAGAGTTAAAAATATCGAAGCCTGGGTCTTATGGCCTGTTTTCTTCTCCACCTTCCTTGCACACATCAGGATAATGGGGCAGGGGAGAGCAAATGGAGAAATCAAGACTGGTTTTTATGGGGAGTGGATGATGGGAAGGAAGAGTCAGGAGAGGGTGACGTTCTTAAAGAAGGCTTCTGGGAAAGAGAAGAGAGGTTCTGGGGGACAGAGGTCATAGTGAATGGGATTCTGTGGAGATAAATGGGAAAACATAACCTTTAGTATGTTTTTCTTTGTGTCAATCAATTTATTTCCACTTTCTGAAGTCTTCAGAAGAAAGATCAAAATTGCCTTTTGCCACAGAGAACAGCGGGAGATGGCCCAGTTTTATATATGTACGAGCATTTATTCCACTTTATACAAAATGTTTCTGCCACTTGCCTTTCAAGCTTCCAGATCGGTTATTGAAAAGTTTCTTGAAATTGTTCCCTGGTCTTGTTCAGCTATTATACAGAGAGTCTTGTAGCTTAGTGAAGGTCTGGGAGTGGGCATGTGGCCCAGATATGACCAATTAAATGCTGCTGAAGGCTTTTGGAAAAGATGTTTCCCTGATAAAAAAGAGAGGGTTGTCCACAAAGAGAAGGTTGCCTTCTGCCTAGATGCCTCTTTGCTTTTGCTTTTTAAGGTGTCGTGATGGAAGTGGCTGTGAAGCAGAACCCAGGGGTGGAAGGACAGCCTGCTGATGGCTGAATGGAAGGTAGAAACCCTGCTCCTTTCTTGGCATTGTGAGCTATTGAACTAGTTCCACATTGTCTATCCTGGGGCACTGGTTCAAGCCTTCTGAGTGCCATTTCTAACTAGGTACACTTCTCGGTATTCACGTGGCTTTTGGGAATCAACAACAAATATCTTTAGGGTTAAGCTGCTGACATTGAACTCTGACATGGAGCCAAAGGCATTGCTAACTGGCACACAACACATTTAAAACTTTGCCATTTGTAACTACTTCTTCATAAGGTCAAACAAAACAGAAACAAATTGGACGTTAGAGGTTACAGAAAACTGCAACTATCATCCATAACATCTGATTTCAAATGTCTGGGTTCATTAGAATCGTTTGGCCCCACTGACTGACTTTACAGCCAGCAAATATCATAATTGAATTCAAAATATAAATTTTAGTTCGTAAAATTTTATAATTTTTTTTTGTTTGTTTTACATGCTGGTATTCCGATTACAACTTCATTTTTAAAAGATGCTAAAATAATTGAAAACCACCACAAAAGCCAAAGCGAAGCAGGGTGGTTGGACGTTTGTTCTTAGATGCATGTACTAATAATCACTGCATGCATCTGATCATTTACGTTTACTAAACCCTTCCTGTGTGCCATCCACTGTTCTTCAGGCTAGAGATTCGAGAGCCAGATAGAACACAGACGCTGACATCGATGTCAGGGGCTCCACTTTGGTAAATGGCACCACGACAATTAAACAAAATGCTCAGGCTGAAAACCACGTGTCATTCTTGAACCATATCCGTCTCACCCCATATCCTATTTGTGATCCATCAGCAGATCATTCTGGGTGTTCCCTTGCAGCACTACCTAGCTCCAACCCCTTGTTAAGTTCCTCATTGCTCCCCCCTAGTTTGAGCCACTGTCATCTTCCATGCTTTTTCTTCTCCATGGTTCTTCTCCATATGGCAGGCAGAATTTAAAAATAAATAAATAAAAAAAACATAAAGGAGATCATGGTGTTCTTTTCTTTTTAGCATTGTAAAAAAAATAGTGCTGCTGCTTTATGATGCAGCACCAATTCTCTCTCCACATAATTTCCTGCTCTGCTGTTCCTCATTCAATCCAATCTGGGCATTCTGGCCTCCTTGCTGTTTGTTGCACACACCAAGTATGCTCCCTTCTTAGTAACCTTGTCTTTGCTGCCTCCCTGCATTCAAGTCTCTGCTCAAAGTCACCGCAGGGAAGTCTACTCTTGACTCCTTTATATTCTTCTCTGTCTCCTTACACTGTATTGTCTATTCATTCAAAGTCTCCCCCGCACCCCCACGGGAACATCAGCTCCATAAGTGCAAGGACTTCACTGTTCTGATGCATCTGAATGAATGAATGAATGGATGGATGGATGGATGGAGGCATGAGCTGTGGGTGGGTTGTTTCATTCTTTCCAGTCCTGACTCTGCCCTGACAGGTGCTTTTTGGAAAGTTTAGTTTAGTTTCTTTCACTCGGTGCCTCTGTGTTTGCATCTATGAAATGAGAGGAGATTTCAGCCCTTGAGGTGGGGAGAGTTTTAAGGGCATGCCTGTTGGTGCCTTTCCTTCCATACTGCTTGGGTGGCTTCCTGCTTTGTCTATGGTTCAGGCCAGCCTGTTGCCAAGCAGGATAGAAAGCCAGACTGTGAGCAGGTGCTGACTAATGCAGGCAGCTCACCTTCCCCTCTGACAGGAAGCCAGCTCAGGCAGCCTGGGGCAGACACATATGTGAAGTCAGCAATGTCCTGCTGAGTCTGCCTCGTTTTGGCAACCTTCATACCCCTGCTCCCCTCTTCCTACCAGAAACATAGTGGATTCCTGATGCCCTGAGCTCTCATCCTCAGAGGGCGGATTAGAAGATTTAACTCATCCATGGCATCCAGGGTATATTTATTCCTCTTTCAGGCATCTTTGCATGGAGTTCAACAAGAGCGGTCTCCTTGGACTCTAAAGCCATGCACGCCTCCATCAGCTCCAGGTCTGGGAGAGTTGGGAAGGGGTTTTTACCCTTCCAAGTCTCATTTGTTCCATCCATAACACGTGACACTAAGACCCACCTCGTGTTGTTGTAATGACAGTTAAACGAAATGATGTATAGAAGGTACCTAGCACAGCGCACACAACAACATCACAATAATAATAAAAAAACCCTGCAGGGGAGAGAAAGTGGATAACTCAGTGAGACTTTGGCCCACTTCGACTTTCTGGCATCCTTTAAATTCACTCTGTATGCTATTTCTATTCAAATAAATGGCCAGTCTTGCTCATAAGCATTGAATTGGGAAGTGCTGGAAACGAGGCTGCGATGAATAGAAAGCAACAGTTAACATTAATACATTCACCAGCCTGGACCCATTTCAGCAGAGCCTGCAGCCTGCGTACGTACTGTTGGCGGCTAAAGAAGCTGTTGTGGCTTCTTTCTCCCCCTGCCCACTGTGCCTTCCCTCCAGGTGGGGTGATTCTGCAGGAAGGTAGGGGCTGGCCAGGACTACATGTCCCTAATCTGTAATCCTAGCCTGGCCCTCCCCCAGGCACAGTGAGGGTGCTGATCGGGAGTCCAGCTCCCTCATCGACAGTGACGTGTGTCACGACTGGGAGAAACGGGACAGAATGAGCCCACACCAGCCTGTCCTTCACTGAGCCCAGCTCTTCCTTAGCTTTCCTGGTGGGAATGTGGGGGCGGGCTGGGAAGGGGGTTTTGCATAGAGACAGGTGAAGTCTTGCCAACATCTCTACTTGATGATGGATTTTGTCAGCAGAGGAAAACCTGTGTTGAAAGGCCAGGAATCTGCAGCTTCCTGCCTGTGGGTGGACAAAATTGTTTACTTGGGAGAACTAGTCTTATAGCCCCTGGCAACAAAAGTGTTGGAAGTGGGGCTACTCTGAGATGTCTAATTCAGACTAAGGGCTGGGAAGTCTCTGGATCTCCCTGGGAAGGGGAGGCTGGCTTCTGGGCTAGGAGGAAGGGTCTGGATTCTAGACAAGGGGAGAAAGGAGAGAAGCCAGAAAGGAGCCTGAGAGTCAAGCTTTTCCCTCCCTCAGGGCTTTTGCAGGTGCTGTCCCTGGAATGGGCTGCTCCCTTCTTGCTCTGCATGGCTTCCTCCTCCCTCCTTGCAGGTCTTGCCCTCAGGACACCTTATCACTGAGGGGTGGCTGGAGCCCCTCCTTCCTCATATCAAATGCCCCTCCCCTTCCTATCTCCTGTAGTGTGTCCAAGAGTTTACTTGGTATATTCAGCATGTCTATGGAATCCTAAGTCAAAACTTGGCAAATGAAAGAATAAATTTTATCTGAGGAGTTCCCCAGTTGATGAATGTATCTGCTTTGTAATCAATTTCCATAATATAAGATAGCTGTCTGAATGCAGAATAACCTGTAAGAACGAAGCGATTCACTGGCTGAAGCTACCTTGGGGCAAAGAGAACAACACTAAGATGGGGTCTGACAAGTGTGTCCTGCTCTTGTTGTGAACTGATGCTGTTTATCTTCAGGGGTTGTGGAATTCTCCCTCAAGGCACATCTGTGTAGTTCAGTGCAGGCTGTTTTTGTAAAGTCATTATTAATTTAATGTGAAAGGAACTTCAGTTATCATTTTCTTTTTACTTGAAGCCTTCCCCAAGCAAAATGATGAAGCCCATTATCAGTGGGATAAGATTCACTTATTTTTACAAGAAATATATGGCAAGCTTAGGTGGAGTGAAAACTTTTTGTTGTAACCATCCAGGTGTATTTTTAATTAAGTAATTTAAAAAAGAAATACTGTAGAAATGTTAATTGCTGGGTCTATGTGTCTTACCAGGCTGGGGCAATTTTTAAGTATTATAATTGAATTAATCACTGTGAGATGGTTCTAGTTTGGGAGAAATGAAAAGCAGGCAGACTGGCCACAACTGGCTCTTTCATGGATCACATATGATGCTGTGATTGGCTAAATCACAGAGCCAAGCACATAGCAATTTCATTCATTGATTCATGAAATATTTATTGATCACCTGCCATGCCAAACATTTTCTATGGGTTGGGGATTTAGCAGAGACAACAGAAACAAACATCCTTGCCCTAATGGAACTTTCATTCCAGTGGGATAGACAAACGATATCAAAATAAATAGAGTATGCTATATGTAAGAAGGTGACCTGTTCCATGGGAAAAAGGCAGAGGGTGGAGGATGGGGGTGGGAGGATGCAGTTTAAAATGGGGTTGTCAAGTGGCCCCAGGAGACAATTGGGCAAAGATTAAAGGAGTTCAGGGGAAGCTGGAGGCAGGGTGCACTCAGCAGAGGGGCCAGCCAGTGCAAGGTTCCAGGCATGTCTGAGAAAGATCAAGAAGGCCAGTGTTTCTGGACGTCTGGACGGCAGTGACTCAGGAGTGGGGCAGGGGACCAGCCAGGGAGGAAGGAAGGCTGCCGAGCACCTAGGCCTGTGCCCAATGGAAGGATCTCTGTATTCTGAGGGAAACATGAAGACAATCCAGGGTTTCACAGAGAAGTAACATGATATGACTTACAGTTTTAAAGGATTCCTGGAATGAATCATTTGGCAGCCTATGTGAGTTTGGCCAAAACACCAAATCTGAAAACGGGAACTTGCAGTCGGGGCCACCCCTAGATGTGCCTGGAAGTCGGATACAAAGCCCTGTCCTTGCTACTCATACCCGCCACCCCCTAAAGCTTCTGTGCATTACTCTCAGGAATGTCAAAGGTCAAAACCAGGGGCAAAAGGGTTACAAGCTCTGGAAGCATTTTCACTCCAAGAAGTTAAGAGTTTTCACCTTCCCATTTTAAATTTCTCTGGTTGAAGGAAGAGGGTGGAAATGGCTAAGTGGGACAGGGAAGCTCAACCTGGAATATTCATGCCAGGGCATGCCTGGTCTCAGCAGACCTCACTCTCGAGAATCTTATGCTAAGGTTGCCTGAGGTTCTTCTCTTCTAAACTTTTGGTATTGATGCAATTATTCATTTCATGGCCCATGAGCAGGGATTTCTATAAAACACAGGTCACTTTGTCTAACAAGGGGTTTTAGAGTTTGAGAAACAGCAGGGAGATGTGATTTGGTTGCAGAGTGTTGTACTCTGAGGTTTTTGATTTGTCACAAAGACAATAAGGTGACAAGGTCTGGATCAGACCTTTCCAACACACGGGATGGGGCAGGATAACCTGGCTTGGGTGTCCTCAGTGAGCCAGAAGAAATACCCAAAGGCTAGGGGGATGGAAGTGCCGGAGCAGATTTATCACAGGAGACCCACAGAGGGTCCAGAGGCCACTCATGGTCCCAAGGCTGGGCGAGACACTTGTGAGAAGAGCCTACCATCCCGGAGGAGCTCCATGGGGGCAGGAGTGGCAGTGAGGACAGCTGCCATTGGACGGGGCTCCCTGACATCAGTGGTGCTGACGGGATAGGCTGGCAGGGACCAAGAGGTGCTATTTAATTGCCAAAGAGAAGATGGATGTGGTTGTTGTAAAGGTTATCAGAGCTGAAGTAGTCAGCAGAATAGGACCACCCACAGAGATCACTGCATTGGCCGTTGATCACGATATTCCTCGAGCAGAAATAGATGGGCAGCCTAGGACACTCTTAGCTGTTTTGCATAGATGGAAAAGCTCTAGATCTGGTGATAGGAATCACCACTATAGAAGGTCACAGCCCCTCACCCGGTTCCCAGGTCCGAGCCAGTTCGAAGAACCAGTGCCTCAAGAATGGAGGACAGGAAGTACTGCAGCACAGCTCAAAATGCCCACTGTCCATCTTCCTCCTAACCTTCCCTAAGGGACCTGTGGCTGTTTATTAGGGTGATTGTGCATGGGGGAAGGGGGTATAACTTTTGGGGACTACTGAACACTGGAGACCCAAAGTGTCCCTCACCATTGTCTGCAAATTAGGTGATCAATGGAGTTTGACTCTGGTCCACCTCACAGTGAGCCTGGAGGATACCTGATCCACCTTGTGGTTATTTCTCCAGTTCCAGAAGTCATGGTTGGAAAAGAAATATCATCCATGTGGGCAGAGTTCCCACACTGGTTAGAATCCCTTAGTCTATCTTCTCTCAGGTTCCTAAACGCTGAGTGCCCAGTGTTCAAGGTACTTCGCATACACAGACAGCCACCCACAGGTGGCTCCTTGTGCAGGGCTGGGAGTGAAGAAGCAGAGCCACTTGGGACCAGCAGGCTGTGTCACTGAGGATGTCGTAGGCTAGAGCCGATAGCCAAGGACAGTGGAGGGAAAACTGGCCCCAGTTCTGCCATCACTTCCACGTGTGTTGCTGGGCCTTGGTTTTCTCATCTCTGAGACAGGAGGTCAGTGATTCTTGACCTTGGTTGCATACTGGAATCACTCAGGGAACTTAAACAAATACTAACACCTCAACCCTACACTAGAGATTTTGGTTTAATTGGTCTTGGGTGGGAACCAAGCACTGATGTTTTTCATGTCTCCCCTGGGGATTCAAATGTGCATTCAGGGACAAGCCCTACTGGCCAAGGTCATCCCTGAGATCTCTTCCAGCTCTGACAGGAGGAGTCTATAAAATGTTCTTTCACAGAGAGAGAGTCTGCCACGTTTGGAGTCAAAATTCTACAGGGCCCTTGAGGGAGAAAAACCTGAAAACCTCTGTTTCCGAAATTAAAACCTGCAATATTTGTCCTTTGTGGGAGAAATTGGACTGGTCAGACCACAGAGAAGCTGGGTTGAGGAATGGTCCTGCTACGGTCTGAGTGTTGGTGTCCCTCCAAAGTTCATATATTAGAAACGAATACCCAATGTGATGGTATTAAGAGGTGGGGCCTTTTGGAAGTGATTGGTTCGTGAGGGCTCCACCCTCATGAATGGGATTAGTGCCTTTTTAAGGAGGCTTGAGCAAACCTCCTTCCCCCTCTGCCATGTAAGGACACATAAAGGCATCAGCTATGAGGAACAAGCCCTCCCCAGACACCAGATCTACTGGAGCCTTGATCTTAGACTTGCCAACCTCCAGAACTCTAAGCAATCCATTTCTGTTGTTTATCAGTGACCCGGTTTTGGGTATTTTGTTATAGTAGCCTGAACAAACAAAGACAAGTCCAAATTTTTGGTCCAGCCATTTCAATCACATTATGGGGGGCTGCTCAAAGACTTGTTCATGGTGTGTGCTTGTGTCCTAGACATGGGCCACAGTCTGCCCCTGTGCTTACCTGGCCATACCCCTGATATAATTTCTAGATTCAGAATGATGCCCATCCCTTCAGTTTACTGATGGATGTTCTCACTTCCGCGTCTTATTTCTGCCTTCAGTTCTAGCTAGGCTTTGATAAATGGTTGCTCCCATTCTGGGAACAGTAGGATTGTTTTTGGTTTTTGAGCCTGATTTAGCCACAAAGTAGCTGTGTTACCTTGAGGAGGTACCCTTATCTCCGTGGGCATCAGTTTCCTTATCTGTTAAATGGATATCTCCAAAGTATCTTCCAGATGAAATGCACTATGCTAATATAATTTTATGAAACTCTGCTCATCCAACCGGAGTGTAACGTTGAGCTGCTTCCCTGACCAAAACAGAGCCCAAGCTGTTGCAAACTGATTGTGCTCACTGGTATGAGAGGTAGATTTGTGGGGAGCATCTCTCCAACTTAGTCGCCCCTAAAGAACTGTCTTGCTTTTTTCCCCACCTGGCTCAGTCAACAATGAACTCAGCTTTGAAGCACTTAGAGCAAAGGCTGCTAGGTGGCGCTGTTTCCCCAGATTTCGGGCACTCTACCCTTTAGCAGATGGCTGTTGGAGGAGAATTAACAATTAATGTCCACTGTATCAGCCAAAGCCTGCAGAAAATATGTTATACTCCAGAAACTACAGAGAGCTGAGATTTCTCAAAGACATTCTGCTGTCAGCTTGGTCCTATGCTGGCCAAAAATGCAATCAATCCCCAAATTGGTCCCACAAGTAAGAGACATTAATAACAAGGGTAAATAAGGAATATTATAACAAATGATTTGTATGCATATTTTCTCAGCCTTATTACATTTCTTTATGAAAGTTTTTCTGTATATAACAGAAAACAATCATTACTGGGCTAGAGGGTGATTATAAGGTAAGACCAATTCTGATGTGAGTTCACTTTGCAACAGCTTAAAAAAGGAAACCACCAGATGACACACATGGGCTGCTTCTCCGAATCCATATGGACGCTTGGAGGGTATCACAAATGGAGGTGCGAGGGCTGTGATAGCACGCAGATTTCTTGCATTTTCCTGACCTTTATTTTTCTATAATAAAGCTATTTGAGTTGAAAGCTTAAACACAGCAGATGTCATTGTCTTCATCAAAAAGCAAGAGGAGAGTTTGTCCCACAAGAGGAGAGTTAGGTAAGTCAGGAAAAGGGAATGGCAAAGAGGTTCTGTGATACATTCTTAGCTCTGCTTCTTGCATGTTCCCCACTAATGTTTGCAACCACCAATATTTCCATTTACGCCCGGCTGGGTCCTGAAAGGTAAACTCCTAATGATGACAGAACTTTGAGGTAGAAGGATGCCATAAGGTTTTTCCCTGCCTAGCCACTTAGGAACTTCTTTCCTTGTGGATGTGGCCACCCTGGGGGTAGAAAGCATGCAGTGGCTCCGTTGATTAGCAGAACCACAGGATTCTCTTGCAGGCTTTGGCCACGCTCTGAAATATAAAACCTGTGCCTTTCACAGTGTGCCTCCTCCCCTTACTTTTGGGTTCCTGACTTCTTGCTTGCCCAGAAATAGCAGTCTGTCAAAATTAAATTATTAATTGCTTCACCCTCCCTCTGCCATGTCGTGGCTTGCATCTCCCTTTTGCAGGCTGGGGAGACAGGAAGAATGAAACCTATGTATTTTCCTCCTAGTTAAAATTTGCCTTTCATGAATTCATGAGGTATGTTGTTTAGATTTAGAAAAATGTTCCCAATGTGGACTCCTCTGGTGTGCATCCAAAAAGAGAAAAAAAAAGCAAACAAATGACTTTCAATCAACAGCATCAACTCAGACCCCAGACTGGGCGAGGAGGGTGGGCCAGGGGCTGCCCCCAGGAGGCAAAACTCCTCCCCTCCTGGCAGGGAAAGGCAAGGCCCCTTGACCCAAGGCGCCAATTACTATTTTAACCATCTTCCCCCACAGCCCCAGAGGCAGCTGGAAAGGAAACAGCACACTGGGAGATCCCAGAGAGTCTTGCTGGCTCCCTAAGGCTTCTAGGCATTTGCCCATCTGCTGAGGCCTCGGGAGCAGGGGGCCTCATTAGGCGTCATCTGGCCACCTGAGAAGGCTTGGTGGGCCTCCCCCGGCTTCTCCCTCCTCCAGGCAGGACTCCGCTCTGCCAGCTGCGGATCTCTGGAGTTTGTTGGGCTTAGCAGCTGCCCTGGCTAATTACTGGATAGCGGGGGTCCCCAGGTGGCTGCCTCAAACTGGAGGGAGGGAGTGGGCAGAGAGAGGCTGAGGAACATGAAGGGGCAGGGAGGATAGTGAGAGAGTGCAGGGGAAGAAGAAACAGCAGTTGCATGAACATTGTAATTTAAATCTCAGGAGCTGGAAGGTGAAGAAGGAGTTTCCTGACCCATGGCAGCAGAGGTGAACTCATAGGTGGGCTCCCCATGAGAGAGCACCAGCCCCTACACACATCCCCCAGTGTACCAGCATGTTCTATATTTCTACCCTTTCCCTCCCTCTTAGCACGTCCTCCAACCAGACTTACTCCTTCAGTCCAGGGACTAACCAATAGCTTTTCATTAGGAGAACATGGCCTTAGAGCCCTAAATTGGATTGGGGTGGGGTCAGGGTGTATAAGGGCTTTGGAAAGAGGATGTTTAACTCAAAATTATTGTTTGCTATTGTTGGAATTTTAGGCTTCCAGCCATGTATGTGTTTTAACGTGTTTGCATACCCTAAATTGTGGCAGGTGTCCAGAGAGTTATATACTTGCTTATAGGCAAATCAGGTCTGCCCACCACTTTTGGGGTATTTTTCCTTTGTCTTCTGGGCAATCATCTCATGACATGAGACAAATAGGAAGAATATGGGGACAGATTAGGAGGAAGTAAAATGGAAAGTAAAATTGTCTACAAGGGCCTGTATCAGCAAAAGATGCAAACTCAGGGTCACTGAAATCTTGTTAGTTTGAACCCTCCCTTGCTAACAAGCTGGACCCAGGCATCGAAACTCTTCATTCCATGGGTTTCTCTTCTGCAATATGGGATCGTTTGAAGCAATAAGGTCCGAGTGGGAGTGAGCATCCCTGGACTAGGTCAAAATGGGCTCTAGTTTCATTTCTGATCCTAATCTATCCTTAGTATGTTACTTTGTGTAAGTCATTGTATTTCCTTTCTGCTCCAATGTTTCTATCTTGATGTGGAAAGTATAAAAGAATTTTTTTTTTTTAGTGTGCCATAAGTTACCATTTTCTGAGAATAGAGGTTGGAATTTTATGATTTTATGCTTCCATCTTTGGTTGAATTGTGCCCAAGACAAAATGGCTTTCTCCCCCACCCTTCCAAACTGCCATAGTGAAGTTGAAGGCAGTTTTGTACCAGGAAAGGAAAACTAGGAGGTGGAGAACAGCTGTTTTGAGATTCATCATATATGCCCTGAACTTCAGAAGGGTGGGAGCTGTGCAGATGTGCTCTAGTTGTTGACAGCTGTAGCAATAATTGGGAGGGTGGTGGGATTTTCGAGATGGCAGGAAGAAAAACTTGTTAAGCTTTTAAAGCCTTGTCTGGTTCCTTCACAACTGTATGCGCATCCCTTGTGATCCAGAGGTGAGAGGCGAAAACTCAGCCTGGGATAGAAGGATTCAGAGATTTGGCTCCATCAAACAAGATTCACAAGAATGGGCAATTCTCTTCAGAACTCTGGAATCCTTTGATCCCATTCATTGTAGACTCTAATCATCGCTGTCCTCCCCACACTCCACCAAGAGCTTCTGGGCATAAATCCCAGGCACACAGACTGGGCTCAGTGGAGGCAGAAAGGGGAGCAAGTGAGGAAAATCTTCCTATTAATGGATGTCAACTTTCAGCTGAGTGTAAAATGGTGGGAGGTTGAATTTCTTCAGTTTTAGGATAAGGGTCATTGTTTTGAAATACTCTGGGACCAACATAGACCCTACAGGATAAATGTCATTGTTTTCTGCAGGTCACTAAACACCCTAGCTTTGTGCTTCAGATCCCATAGAAAATGATCAAATCTTTAATTAAAGTCTATAGGTTCTGCAGGGGGACTATAGGACCTCTGAGAGTTGATTTGACCCAGTTTGTCACCCTGGTGGGCCCCTCTCCAGTGTCTCTGAAGGCTGGAACCCAATCATTTGTTTGACTACCCCTCCATGGAAGGAGCCCGGCACATTCCATTGTGGGCAGTTTGAGTGCTTAGAGGACTGTTCCTTATTTTGAGCTGAAACCTCTTCCTTGAAACTTCTGCTCACTAATCCTAGTTCTGCTCTCTGGAACTGCACAGGATAAATAAAATCCCCTTTTTCAGATGAAAGCTCTTCAGATAGTTGAACCTGGTTATCACATTCTCTAAGTCTTCCTCTGTACAAGAGGCACATTTCAAGTATGACATGGTATCAAGCTCCCTCACCATCTTACTCTGGACATAATCTGGTCTTTCCACGTTTGCATCAGAAAGGAAAATAGAGACACTCTCAATATTTCCAATAGAGGGAAATTAATATAGGATCTTTTTATATAGGTGATAGAAGGACTGAGGGAGCAAAAAGGCACATGTACGATGACCCAGAGATTAGTAACTTCAGGAAGCAGCTACCAGCTGGAGCATGAATGAGAAGTGTCCCAGGCCTGGAATCCCAGGGGAGGGCCACCCAGGGCAGAGTGAGAACCTCGACAGAGTACCATGGACAGTGCCTGCACTGTCTAAGGGTGCTGGCTGCTGGTGTTGGAACTTCAAAGGGATGCTTCCTGACTGACGCTGGGACCACCAAGGCTGCTGCTAGCATTGCTCACATGCTGCTGCTCCTCAAGTGAGACCGGTGCTGGCTCCACTGAAGAAGGTTCTCCGTGCAGGTGTGGAAGTTGTCAAAAGACCATGGATGTGAGCTGTCACCTGCTGCTGGAGGAATGTGGAGAGAATGAAGATTGAAGAACAGAGTTGCTTCTCCCCTCCTCCCACGCCCGCATTTCCTGCCATTCTTTCCATTGGCAGATCCTAACTGGAAGCCAATTGGCGAGAGACTTGCAGAAATTGAGTTTCCAGGGTCCCAGGTCTTCTAAATTACAGAGCATAGAACAGAAGAGAGGGTATGGAGCCTGAGACAAATACCTTCACAGTGTCCTTCCTAAAATGTAAAAAACAAGAATTGAAAACTAAACTCTACATGAGATGGGAATGAAGCTTAGTGAGATAGCCAGCCCCTCCTTTGCTTTGATGGTAGAGTGTTATTAAAGTCAAATACATGTGACACAAATGCTGTTCTCTGTTATTGCAGTCAACTACACCCTTTATTTACATGAATCAGGTGAGGCAAAACCTGTGTTTTTGAAAATGGGTGTTTGAAGTTTAGTTTTCTAGGGTATATATTTATTTATATGTTTTCTTTCTTTCCTGGGATACTGCCCCTTTCTTCTGGTAATAGTGCCCTTCTTTTTTTCTTGGGGAAATTGCCCTCCTCCTTCCATGTGACTGTCTGTCAGTCACATGATTCCAGGAGCCCTAATCACAGGGGAGGGCACATGGGGCAAGCTTTGAAACTCGAGCAGAGATACTGAGGGACTGATGGCCGGTGGAACCAAAGCTGTTCATGGCACTTCCCCGCAGATGCATTCTTTGGGTTTTCTATTGACATCCTGGAGCCACTCTGATTCTGAGCTTCCTTAAAACTTGGTTGTTTACCTTTTCTGCTATTGCATGTACTGCCCAGTATTCTTCCTGTGAAGTCCTTTCTTGCTTAGGTTAGCCAGGAACTATTTCTGTTGCTTACAACCAAACAACCTGGAATGACATGGAGTCTTTACTTGTATTTAATGTAGGTGAGGAGACACCGTCTGGCTTGGTGGAAGTCTATCAAATATTGACTCTAAAGCCAGTATGCCAGATATTCCTCCATTTTTCTATCCTCACAAATATTGGAAACATAATGAATTACTATCAACCTTGAAAGTAAACTTCTGGTGGTATGCTAGAGAGAGAGATCTGTCCTTACTGCAGTGGAATTCCAAAATGTGTGATGCAGATGAGTGCATGGAAATCAGATCTGGAAAAAGACTTTTATGCAGTCATTTTCATGTAGCTATTTGGTCATATTAAAATGGGTACATCAAAATAGCATATATTTGATATCAAAATATTTCTTAAAATGCATCATTCTTCATTTCCTGAACAATAAATATCTCAGAGCCTTGCCTCTTCCTGGGGCTTGACCTTACTGTACTTTTAAAATTCACTTAGCAATGAATGGACTGAAGATCAGAAATAGAGTCTGTGCATAATTATGTCAATTGCTACTTAAAAAAGTTTCTTAAAATTAAATTGTTTTTCAGGGCTGTCAGAATGTCTTCAAAATGGCTGCATCAAAATATTATGTGTCTGGTTTCTGTATAGTAATATGAGTCATTAAAAATGTGCCAAATATGTGGCATCATTCCCTAGAGCAAGAAGAGTACCACCTCCATCACTGCACACTACTTTCTAGGTGGACAGAATCAAGTTTATGACCAGCCTCTATTTCCAGTCATTCATCTGGTTAAGAAACTTCTTCATTACACAACTGTCATTACATCATGTTTATCCATATTGTCCATAGGAATAGTTTGATGATGACTTCTTGAAATCTCAACCCAGGAAAATGTGTTGACTTCCAATGAGAACTTCTCAACACAGAAACAAAGTTAGTCTGAGAAAGCTTATTTTATCGGAATCATGTTGGCACAAGTAATTTAATACTTATCTTTTAATCATTAAAGATCTTTTAAAAATTTGAAAGGTGTTGATACTTTACAACTTTCTGTAATACATCCATTCCATATATATATATATGTATATACATATATATTTAAAGTGAAGCATATTCCTGTTCTTCCAAATCCTCCAGTATTCCCTGCAGCTTCACATTCCACATCGTCCCTCTGGAGAACTGGGATGTCATTCACCTGGGTCTGCAGACTAGCACTCAGTTAGAGGCGCTAGAATTTTTTTTTTTTTTAATTCTTTCCTAGCTCAGGTTTCAATTTCCTACTAACCATGTTTCTTCTAGCCTTCCCAGTTTGAAGAATACTTCCCTTGATAGAAAAGCAATATAGAATTTGAATTGTCCTGTTTCTTTCTGTTGGCTTTTAGTACAACAACACCATTTCCCCCCAAGCAGTGGGCTGCTCCATTCCTCATTCTTCTTCCTGCCCTGAACCCAGTGCCAAGCCCCCTTTTAGTGTCCTTTCACTGTCCTATTGAGCCTCAGTGAAGTTTGGGCTCTACTTTCCTGGTATCATTATAGCTGGTTTGTATTGCTTGGTTATATGTGCCTCCTTCCATATTTCAGGCATTTCTTTAAAAATCTGAGATCATTAGAGAGCTCTTTGTAGATCTCATTAGAGAAGTCTCTATAGAGGTTTTTTTTCTTCCTCGCCTTAAGATGCTTCCTTTTTTTGTTCTTGATCAATGTCATTTGTTATTGTTCAGGTAGACTTCTTTTTTGTGAGACTCCCTTCCTCTTTCAGCCATTTAAACTTTTATAATGTCACCAGGAGTCATAACTATTTTTCCCCTGAACTTTTAGAAACCAATTTTTCCTAAGGCTTAGCAAGTCTAATTATGGCCAATGCTCCCTCCTTTGGCTGTTAAAAGTTCTAAAATGATGACAGTTTATTTGAGTGGTTTTATTTTTTATTTTTTTGACTACACTAGGCTGGTTGTGTTCAGTGTACTAGCATTGAGTCTGCAAGTCGTGGTGAAAGAGAGCAGATTGATGTTTAAATCTCTACGGGCTTGCTGATGATCTTGAACGATCTGCTTAACTTGTCTGACTTGTCTGACTCATATAGTTTTTGAAAAAATGAGGTCAATTATACAGCTTTGCAGGGTGGCTGTTAAGACCATAAGGTATGCAAAATGCTATTAGCTCGATAAATGGTAGCCATTATTATTACTGCCTGAATAATGTTTTTGATCTTCTGGGAAACTTTCTTGCTCCAATATTTGTGCTAATACAAGTGTGTGAGTTAGTAATATAGTGTGAATAAATTAAAGCTACACCGGTGACTTTAGGGTTGAAGTATAAACATATTGTTGGCAAGTATGTACTGGGCAAGTGCCTGGAACATTCTGTGTCCCTATTTCTTTGTCTATAAAATAATCCTAATTTGTGAGGTTGTTACAAAAATTTAAATGAGTGAATACATGGAATTGCTTAGACAATCACCTGGTACATATTCAGCACTTGATTAGCTCTTACTGTTGACATACTGAGGACATACTGAGGCATGAACGTGGAGCTGGGAATGCCAGAGGCACCAGCATTTCTTTGTAAGCCAGAATATCTGAAAGAAAATGGAGAAATCCTTGGAGATAAACAAACATATGAAAAATGAACAAAAGAAACTCACTGAAAAATGTTGACAAAACAACTTAGATTGATGTCATTCCATTGAGAAACACATCAACACTTTTGGAGGAAATGGTTTTAAAGTTGTGATACTCTAAGAGATTAGGTTACAAAGACAGTTGAGCATTAGCCATCAATTTTGGGATAAATGTTGCTGAATCACTGGACCCCTTGAATGAATTGTCTATACAGGCATCCCCTGTTCTCTCCAGGGAACTGGATGTGTACACTGTTCTCCAAGATGGGTTGTCAGGGGACATATGACTAGGCATTTATACATCTTTGTAAATCCTTCTCTTCCCTTTTGTTTTTTGGCAGTCAATCCAGCTTTTGAAATAAGGGCCCTCAAATGTTAAATTGTGGGATTAAAGTTAGGGAGAGTCACAAACAAGAGACCCTGGTTTTAAGAGAGACCCTTAAAACAAGGTTGTTGCCCTTTAGCACTATTCTCTAGATTCTAAGGGAAAAAGACACTGCTCATGGTTGGAATAAACATGTTTTCAAATGGGAGAACACCTCCTTGGGACATGGGGTTGTTTGTCAGATGGAAAGAGACAGGTAAATAGATTTTCCTCCTCCTTCAATCTTGCAGTCACTCAGGTGGTTTATTCAGAAACTGATAACCTGATGCCCTTTACTCACACAACATAATCATTCATGCACCCCAGTGAATACCGAGTCCTTTGTCACATATGATCTTTCCAATTTTCCCTTGGTGCTGTCCAAGTGACAACTAAGCCAGGTTCCCCCAGCTCCCAACCCTACCCCCTCATCAGCCTGGCCTACCTTGGAAGGAGCACAATGCCCTGGGCCATCAGGGTCTAAATCTTGTCTCTTTCATTTCCTACCTGTTATGTCTTGGCCAAGTTTACATCACTTTAAAACTGGGGGTGGTGATAGTAAACATCTATGCCCCAAATTGTTTTAAGGATTAAATGAATTAATACAGTGCTTGGCAGACAATAAGCACTCAACAAAGTTAGCTATCGTTTATCCTATCAAGAACTTAGTGATTATAAACTGAGAAACCTTTCTTTGTTCAGAAACTCCCCACTCTGCCTTCCATAAATATTTTCATTTATCAAAAGTTATGTTTGAGGTAGATTTTTAGAAAATTCTAGTCTGTTTAAGCCTAGGCTCTCTATCAGATTGAGTTCATTCAAAATTCTATTGGTCTTCAGAGCTGATTCAAATCATCGTCTCTTGGCAGCCTCTCCAGTCCTTCCATGTGTGATGAGTCAGCTTTCTGGTTGCCCCTCGCCCATGTGGCTCGAACTTCATGTTGCCAATTGATTTGCATCATGTTTTGTATTTCTTTCTCCTTGTTTCATCTGAATAAATCTTTTATTCCAAATCATTAAAGGCAATACATATTCAGATTTTTTTTTTTGGTAACGAATGACTCATCACACATGTAGGATTTATTTCTCTGTGTAATCCAAGTTTGGCATATAAAGGGAAAATTGTGTGGTATAATTTTAAAAAATACATAAGCATTGAAGTGAGGTTGCTTACATTTAGGGCCTAGGCTCTTCCCTTATCTTGTTCTATGACTCTATGTAAGTTCTCTAAACTCTCTGAACCTTGATTTCTTCATCAATAACATGAGAATAATTGAGAGGCATTAAATGGTATAAAGCACAGGGGAATGTGCCTGAACCAAAGGAGGTGCTGTACAAATGTTTGTTCTAATAAGTATCATTGGACCTTCCCTCCTCTCTGTCAGACAACCTTAAGCTCCACTCACCCCCTCGGCTCTTTAGTCAACTGACAGATCAATCTAGTGATCAGTTAGTTTCTGATAACTTTCTGGACCAGCTTGGGTTTTGGTTGACCTCTTAAGATCTTTTTTAGAGCCATTATCAACCCCTAGGGTTTCTTAACTTGTATAATGCACAAATATTACCTGAGTGCTTATTTAAATGCAAATTCCAGCATGCCCCCATAAATGATCTTGATTCTTTAATTCTGAGGAGGGATGCAGGAATCTGTATTTTAAGCTCTAGTGGGTGATGGCTGATGCAAGTGTAGTAGGAACCACAGTTTGAGAAACTGCTATTGAGGTTGGTAAGTTCTATAATTAAACTCATCTGTTCTATCCAAAAATGTCTCTAAGCATTATTCTCTCTCTGGGGAATATGGCCACATTGCAGCCCCCTCGGGCACTGAGCCTGATCCAACATAAGATTTCCCTTCCTCCTTACTAGGGAAAGCAGCCCAAACAAACTTGCTCCCTGGGAAATGATAGATAGAACTTGTTTGCGGTCCTCTACTCAAAGCTCCCTTAATTCCACTTTCCCTGTCCCTAAGCTTGTGATGTGGGAGCCACCTGGACCCATAATCGTTTAAGTACCTTTTTTTCTAAGCTCTTCTCTTGATAGAGAAAGAGCTTCACCACCACCACCAATGCCTGGTTCTTCATTTATGAGAATCATGTTTCTTCTCTAATGAGCATCTACACCGTCCCAGGCTTTGGAGCATCAATAAATGGCTCAAGGGGACTTGCTGACGATGCCTCTGTACATGTGTTCTTCTTCTGGGCAGACCCCTTCTGTTACAGTCTTTAGATGCAATTACCTTTGGGTTCCATGTTGCATGGTACCGGGGGGAGGTGAGGAGGGCAGTGGGATACCAGTGTGGCCAAGTGGCCCCACATCATGGCCCCTGAAATCTCTGAGCCCACCTGAGTCCCTACTTCTTTGGTCCCTTTTTGTTCTTCACTCCCATGATGAGAGCTTTTCTGGAAAAGTCCAGCTTTGATTTCTGTACCGCCGATGTCTGCCCTGCTGGTGAAGATGGCATACTGAGTCTGAAGATGCTGACGTGCCTTTTGTATTCACTCCCATCCCTGCAACTGCTCTGTTCTGCCTCGTAGCTTGCTCAGTACAAAGAGCTTAGCAGTGCTGGGCTCTGGAAGCCAGCAGGCAAATATGGCGATATAAAATGCTAACAGTAGCAGATGGCAGGAAAAGTTTCCTTTAGATTCAGATGCGCAGTTGTTTCTTCTGGTGGGTTTTTATTATTAAATTTATTTCCACCATTTGGCTAGATAAGTCTATCCTCATGCTCACTTATTATGTGCTAGAATCATCTTGCTTTTAACATTTGAAACAAAGAGCTGTGCATCATACCAATTATCGATATGCCCATATGGTCCCATGTGTAATTGTGAACTCAGTTACATGATGTAGCCTTCGTGTTGGGAGGGAGTGAATGCTCACTTTATCCTAAAGAAAATAGTTGGCAAGAACCTAAAAGCTTAGAAACTTATAAGAAATAATCACTTCTATGGCTTTTCTTAGGGGCCAAAAAGATTCGGATCTTTAATAGATTTCAAATACATTATCCTTATCTCAGGCCTGGAGGTCCTGAATCTAATCCCTACTTTACAACTATTCAAAACTAGTACTCTTATCTTATGCCATGACTTCTACCCTTGTGAATTTTTAATTTTTAATTTCCAACTTACAATAAGAGGAAGCAAAGTTCAGCAATTTCTTTGGAAATTGAATTTAAATGATTGTGACACCTTAAATCTGCCCTCTACCCGCAAGTAGAATTCTTCACCATCATCCTCGCAGCAGCGTGTCCATTATTACTTCATCTTCCTTCTCTAGAGTTCTTACCATTGATGTTGATTAATTTCCTAAGTGACAGAAATGGCATCAGATTATTTATTTTTGACATATTTCCAGTTCAAGTAATCCTAAAATCACAGAATTCCAAGGATACAAAGGGACATCAGGTGGTCGTCTAACCCAATCCTCTGCTTTCCCGAAAAGAAATGTTCAAACCACACGGAAGGAATTTATTTTCAAGCAAAATATCCTTTGTGATGAGAGGGATAGCAAAAGCATAATGGACATCAACAGGAAGTTAGAATGAAATGCCTCCTCTCTTCACAGCATCCCTAGATAGCAGTAGAGGACCGTCAGCGCTGGGGGAAAAGGCCATCATAGGTAATTTTGTGAACTCAGTGATAATCTTCCTATGAAGAGAGATGTGCCGCGAACCTGATTATTTCTCAAAGGACTGTCATTTTCCCAAGAGCTGGCATTTTCAGCCTCTTGAAGAACACCAACCACTGTTATCACAGCTCTAACTTGAGCAATCAATCAGGGGTTTGAAACATTAAACTGGAATATATAATTTCAAAGGGGACAATTTTAGCAAAAATTCACCCTGAACTGAAACAGCTTCAGTCAGCCTGGCTCCAACAAGGGGGTCACTGCCTGCTCTTCTTGGCACTGACAGTCCCTCGCTGCACTCCTCCTCCTCCCCAGCCAGAGGAACTGAGTCTCCAGGCCACAGATATATGAGATTTGGAGAGGCAGGGCTTGGCTGGTTCACTAGAAGGCAGGCCAATGCCCAGAATGGAGCCCATTGAAAAGCTCCCAGTAGTGGTGGTGGCCCCAGATTTGCCATCTAAATGTCTTCCTTTACATCTGCCCACAGTAGAATTTTTTTTTTCTTCTACAGATAAAATATTCAAGATTTACTGGAAGGTAAGCCAAGAGTTTATAAGCATTCTATGATGTCATAATTTTTACTATAATCAATCTATGAATATGTAGCATTTTTCCTTTTCCTTTGTATTCTCCCTTCCCCTGTGTGTATATTATGTTCCTGAGGATATATCCTCTTTCTGGCAAGAGCTATCAATATAGCTGGCCCAGCTTCCTCAAGCCTCCAATACCACCGGGTTGAACAGGTAGCTGTAGTCAGGCTCTTAATGAAGCAAAAGAAACTGCTTAATGGGTGATTTATGGGTGATTTATGCTGATGATAGTGGTGAAGATAATATTGGGAATAATGATGATGTTAAATGACAAAGGCCATGGATTTGAAGGCAGAGTGCTGTTTTAGCTGGTTTTAAAGTTTCCACACACTTATTACAATTTAGGATTTTCATATCCAGAGTGTGAATCAGAGTCTAGTTAAAAAAATAAGTCAGGCTTATTAGGTAATGACAGGAGACAATGGGTAGAAGTCATCTGAAGCACCTTGGGATAAAGGAGGGGTGAAAAAGAAAAACAATATTTATAAACATTTATATAATATCTACCAGGTACCTAACTTGCTCCTTTCTCTGACTTTCTCTCTCTGTTTCTCTCTGATATATGTATATATGGTTATATATGCAGAAGGCAGAGAAAAGCGACCGAAAGACACACAATCTTTAATGCTCTTGATTAAATGCTCTGAAACTTACTGTGTCTCTGGACTTCTCATTACATGAATCAACTATCCCATGTACAGTTTAACCCTAAGGTCATAAAACTAGTAAATGATAAAAACTGAGATTCTAAGCCATGTCTTTGACTTCAGTATCTAATCCTTTTCTATGACAGAAAATGCTCTCCTAAGTGATTAAAGTAAATTTTATGCATGATGCAATAGAAAATCAGCTTTGGTTCCACAGCAGACAACCAATCTGATCAAAACAATGGCCCTGATATTGGTATCCATGGTTAACTGAGGAGGGACAGGAAGGAAGGTAGGGGAATTGTCTTAGAGTCATTGTTGTAATGTTCTAGGAATTTGCTACAATCAATTCATGAATGTCTTCAATAAATATTTCTTTGAGCACTTACTCTGTACTAGGCACTAAGAATACAATTTTAACAAAATAGACATGCTCTCTGTTTACATTGACTGATAGTCAGTTTAGAGCTGAGGTTGGCAAATTATGACCCACTGGCCAATTTCTGCCTTTGCTTGTTTTTGTAAATAAAGTTTTATTGGGACACAGTTATGCTTATTATTTTAGGTATTATCTATGACTGCTTTTGTACTATAATGTCAGAGTCAAGTAGTTGCCACAGAGAATGTATGGCCCACAAAACCTAAAATACTTACTATTTGGCCCTTCATAGAAAAAGTTTGCTTATCCTTACAGGGAGGAGACAGACATTGATCAAATGGGGTCACATACTTTGTAAATCTTGTGTGATAGATGCAGTCTATGAGATAACTAATTATAGATTGTTATAGATGAGATCTGATTGTGATAATCAAGGCACAGGAAAAAAAATCGGGGTGTGTCCTGGAACCAATCCCTGCAGATACTCAGGGACAACTATAATTTTAATATCCCCATAAGGGATGACACAGTGGTAGTTATAGAAAACACTCCCCAGACCATACCCATGGAAAGAAGAGTGCCCCTTTGGTGCTGCTGTCTCTAAGCAAAACTTTGCTTTCTCAACCCACAAAGAGAATATGTAAGGATGGTGTTAAGGGAGGACCCCTGACTTCTTAGAAACAGCAACTCTCTGTGCAAGCCCAGAGTAGAAGACAGCATTGGCTGGCCCACCTGGTCAAAGGCAGAAGGAAATCTACATGGGTCCAGAAAACAGCATGGGGCGATGCAGAGCATGGGGGTTGGTGACATTGAATCCTTTTCTCCTCTGAGACTGTCAGGGCCCTCCATGGCTCCATTCAGAATCTGTGGGGAGATGAGTCATAAATTTATATCTCTACCTCAGAGCTCTTTTGTAAACCTTGTAAAGTATATGTCCAACTGCTGCTTGGTGTGCTGTCTTGGATGTCTCAAAAGCACCTTAAACTCAACATATCCTTACGCCAAGTTGATAAAACAAGTGTTGCCTGCAGAGATGGACAGCTTCCACCCAAGATGATGTATCAAAGTTGGCCTGATTTTTCAGCATCTTTTTCCTTCTCCCTTTCTTTGCTACTAATCTGGCCTATTATTTGTACTTTGACACCCTCTATTAACTGATTAAAAGGCTTATTGCTATACTATCCCTTATTTTCACCCTATTTCTTTTAGTTCCCTATTTATGGTCTTCCACCATTTAAGAAAAATCAAACTGCCTTAGTGTGTTTTTCTCAGACCATAACTACTGCTCTGACCATATCTGATTACTGCCAAAAATTTAATAACTGTTCCTTTAAAAACTTCACAAGGTAGATTTCTTTTACAGGTACATTCTGATACTTAAATGCCCATCACATAATTAATCTCAAACTTTAGCCTTATAAAAATTGAACCTTAATCCCAGTTCAATACAGTGTTGCTGCTTAAGTCATGACAATCTGATTGGCAAAACCTGCACTTCAGGAATGGGAAGCATATTGGAGCTCTCCTTGCTCCAGTAGGTCAGTTTGTTCTCTTCAGAGACACACCTGCTTGCTTTTTAGGAATTGTTCAACTCTATTCAAGGAATCTTCCCACCTGGAGAGAAAAAAATGTCTTATTTTTGTTGTGATAAATTCCCAGAGGAGGGATAATATAAATAGAAAAGGTGGTCTGGAATTTATCTCTGACCCTATCAGATCATAAATGATACAACTTCTGGTCTGAAAGGCTAACAAAACATTTTAAATTTAAATTCATTAGCTAATGTTGTCATGGATAGTCACATAGCTCTTAATTTCTTCTTAGCTAGCCGAGAGGAAATTTATGCTCTAGCAAATACTTTGAGTTGCACCTGGGTAGAATAAATAGCCTATAATTAGGCTTTAACAAAAAAAACCACTTGGATCTCTGGAAGAGACTATTTGAAATTTGGGACATATTTTCATTGTCTGGGTTTGGTAATCTTGGTCCCCGTCTTCAGGGTCTATTACAAGAACTCATAATCATCTTTGTTTCTGTTTCTGGTAATTGCCTGTGTTGCAGTTGGCTGATGTATCTTGCCCAGAATCGTAAATGCTACTGTATAGTCATTGTCTTGTCAGCTGTTAAGTGACTTGTCCTTCAGCAGAGGGAACAGTCTAGTCCAACCCTGGTCCCACTACAGACTGTGTAGTCTGTACAACCTTCTCAGCAAAAGCTCAGCAATGGTGAAATAGGAATATTCCAGATGAATGTCCTGCAGCTTGACCTTATCTGCCCTTGGCCAAAGAAGGGGCTGAGAAAGAGGAAAGCAGCCTGGAACTCACTGGCCCCATCAGTCCAGCCGTGGTGTTGCTGGGAACTTTCTGTCATTCATAACATGGCTGTGGTGTTCCCCTGTTGAACATAAACAATTCCAAAGAACACCAACATCAGGCAAGGCCACTCAGACAAGACAAAACAAGATCACTCCATAATCATGCCTACACACAGACAAAAACATCAACATTGTCCGTAACACAAAAATGAGCAAAGATCATCCCATGCTGGATGCCAAAAGCCTTCACCAGTCACAGCTTTAGCCTCACTCCATCAGCCTTCAAGGCGAGAATGATGAAGATCCAGTCATAGAATTACCCCTGCTTCCTCACAGCATCCAAAGTAGAGCAAATACCCATTTCTTTGTGTCATCTGCAGATCACCTAACAGAAGCCCAAAGTCTATAGGTCCCTTGTAACAGGCTCTCACTGAGGTTCTCCGTACCTGCCCATTCTACACATTCTCCCTGGTTGCCACAAGTCAGCATGCCCAAATTTGTCTGACTGCAGGCATGTTCCTGCTGGGCTTTGGCTGAAGGACATCAATGTCCTCTTGCACCATGTCACATCTCAGTAAATGTTACCATTATCTCATCCATCCTATTAAGTGTACAAGGATCAAGAAGTCATACTTTTCAACCCCTTACTCCATCAGTCAAAAGTCCTAATGATTTGACCACATAATTATCTATTATAACCATTTCCTTCTCTCTACTTCTTTAAAGCAACCTCAGTGGTCCAAGCTACAAGCATCTCTTGTTTTGTCTATCACAGTAGTCTTTTAACTGGTCTTCCTGTAGCCCCCTTAACTTTCTCCAATCTGTTTTCCACACTGCAACCAGAGTATTCCTTTCTAATTGGAAACCTTAAAAAGGTCATTCCCATGCTGAAAGAGCTTTAATGCTTCCTAATGCTCTTAAAATAAAGACACAATCAGTTAACATGTATGACAAGGCCATAAGAGATCTGGCCAATTCTGGCCTCTTCAGGCTCATCTCATGCTACTTCTCACCTCTTTCTATTCCATCCACATTGCTTTCATTTCCTTGAACAACACATGCTTCCAGCTTGGTAGCAGGGTCTTTGCACATGCCTCTCTCTGGAAGCTCACTCTTCTTTTCCTTCATTTAGTAAACTCTTCTTCACTTTTGAGATCTCAGTTCAATGTGTCTCAGGGTAACCTCTTTTGATCAACCTGAGTAAGTCAGTTCATCTTGTTTACACGATGATAGCACCATACCTCTTCTGGTAGCACTTTAAAAAATTTGTATTGGTATAATCTTTGATTATATCTATCTCCTTCATAAGACTTCTTTCTCATAGTAGGCATTTCATAAATATTTGTGGAATAAGTGACTAGTCCCTACTCTGTTGCTGGTGAGCTGCCTCACCTTGAACATGTCATTTAACCTTATTAGATGTCTTATTCTGCTAGGGTTGCCATAACAAAACAGCAAAATCTGGGTAGCTCCAACAGTAGGAATTCATTTTCTAGCAGTTCTGTATGCTAGAAGTTCAAGATCAAGGTACGGTCAGGGTTGGTTTCTAATGAGGGCTTTCTTCTTGCCTTGTAGACGACACCTTTTCCCTGTGTCCTCGTGTGGTCTTTCTTCTGTGCATGCACTGGGGCTGGGGAGGGGGGCGCACTATACAATCTCTTCCTCTTATATAACAACACTAGTTCTACTGAATTAGGGCCCTACCCTCATGACCTCATATAACCTTAATTATCTCCCTAAAGGCTCCATCTTCTACTACAACAGTTGGGGCTAAGTCTTCAACACATGAATTTTGTGGTGTTGGGGGATTTCAATTCAGTCCAGAACATCAGCCTTTAGATTCTTCCTCTGTACCAGGCATAATTATGCAGGCCTGCTCCCTGGGAGATGTTGTAAAGACAGAATGAGACAATGAATGTGAAAGCCCCTTGAGACATAAAGTGCTAACCCATGGAAGGGGGTGGAAGTTCACTCTTTAACCAAGAACGATTGTAGTTAATGCTCTTTCAGTGTAGAAAACGTTTATAGATTAAAAAGCTCATACAGGGTGGGGGTAGTGATTACTTTAGTTCAACATCAGAAACATTTTTCTCTAATAGGTAAAGCCAAAGTATTTGATACTAAGCTGGGCTTCTTGGGATTGTTAGTCCCTGCTCATGGATGGCTCCTCCAGGACATTCCATGGGATAGGAGACTGAACTAGGGGTTTTCCAAATTCTCTTTCAACTTCAAGCTTTGTTCCTTGTACTATCTTGTATGCTGCCTCTACCCCATCAGGAAAGAGCCCTGAGCTAATCTTCTCTGACCATAAAGTGGAGTATATCAGAGGTCAGCAAACTTCTTCTGAAAAGGGCCAGATAGCAAATAAATATTAATATTTCAGGCTTTGCAAGCTATGTGATCTTTGTCACAGCTACTCAACTCTGCCCTTGTGGCACAAAAGCAGCTTTTAGTAAATGGATGAGTGTGGCTGAGTTCCAATAAAACTTTACTATGGATGCTGAAATTCAAATTTCGCATGATTTTTATGTGTCACAAAGTAGTATTCTTCTTTTCATTTTTTTTCAACCATTTAAACATGCGAAAAACCATTCTTCTCTGGTGAGCCTACAAAAATAGGCAGCAGGCTATATTTTGCCTGGGGTCATAGTTTGACAACCTCTGATATATATCGTTAACTCAGAACCTGAAATACCATTAATCTCCTGGCCATCCTTAGACCACCAAACTACCTTTATTTTTAGGCCTGGTTGGAAAAATCTAATCTTTTCTAATTCAACTTACTGGCTAGACAGAACATTTACTTTATTGTTTCCATAAGTTTCATTTTACTGCTGGCTGAGAAAAAATTACTTATCCATTTGCCAGGTTATAACAGCTGAGACTTTTAAGCCAAACCTGGCCTTTTCTACATTCCCTCTGCTTTTGGCCAGCCCTAATCCTGCCATATTCTCCAAGTCCCTTAGCTGCTACCAATGCCAAGCCCCCGACCTGTAAACCAGCCCCTTCCAATAAGTATTTCCAATCTCCAGATTTTAAAATACTCTGGTGCCATATTTAGATTCAATTACAAAGCACAGAATGCATGTAGATGCTGAAAAGGGCAAAAAGCAATTGATGTTCCACCAGCAGCTCTTAGGCCACTTGGCAAGAAGGACTTGATCTGATTTAAAGATTGTGTTAAATGACAGTGTCACATTTTCCCAAAGACCCTCAAATCAGAGTGTATAAAGTCTTCTTTAAATGCCTGACCAGACATAATTCTGCCATGGATATTTTTAGTGGGGGCAAATCACCGGATGATCAGGTCAAGAAATTATGGAACCTGAAGCTCTCAATTTTCTCCTGGCTACTGAGTGGTTAGCTTTGCATTCAAGCTTTCCTCTCCTTAGTAGATAAGGCTGCTTAGGGAATGTCATAAGTGTCTTGAAATGACAACCTATGTCTCTTGATGTATGTTTTGCCATGGAAAAAAAGCACAGAATTGCTTCTAGCTGGCCAAGGGCAGGTGGAATATTCTGGCTATAGAGCCAAAGCTTTGCAATTTTAGTCTTAGGGCTCTTCTAAGAAAAATGATCATGTTCACTTACTGATTAAAACTACCAGTCACATGGCTGTATGCCTATATCCTGATTTTAAAAGTGTCAATTTGTGTTACAAATGTGTATGTCCAAGGTAGTACAGTTGTGACAACTCTTTTCCAGTCACACCTCTATGACTCATTAATTAATTCATTCATTCTAATTAGCATTAATTCTGACTTACACGGTATTTTCATTCTTTTAACAAATGTTCTGATCATCTACCAAGTTCAAGGAAAATACTAGATATTGAGGATTAAAAGATAAACAGACATAGGCCCACGTTAAAAAAGTAGTATGCACATTTAGTTAAAAATAGTACGTACATTTAGTATGCACATACAAATATGTCATTTCAGCATGAAAAATGGCATAGCAGAGGTATGGATCAGGTGGCTTAGGATTAGTGAGGGAAATGACTGGAGTTTGGAGGTAAGATAGGTCACAGAAAACTTCGAGGTGGCATATGAACTGGTCTATGAAGAATGAGTGGTCCACCAGGAAGAAAATGGGAAAGAACATTCTAGGCAAAGTAGACAGCACATTTCTCACTATTGCCAGCACATGCTTTTTTCCTACAACCAAGCTTAATCATATCCTCACTTTGCCCATAACTCTCTTGCCTCACTCTACTGCTCTTCTTCCTTTGGTTGCCTTTCCTCCCTGGGCTGGCATTCAACGGGCTGCAATGAGTCACTGGTGGAAAGCAGCTGTTATATACAGGAAGGGACTTGAAAGTCAAGCTGCTTTTAATTTGTAGTAACAGATAGATTTCTAAGTAAAGAAGTTGATGTAAACAATATTATAGAATTATTTGCATGGCCATGATATAGTTATGATATATGATTATGGTTTGAGAAGTGACGATATAGTTATCATGATATAGTTATGATATATGATACATAGTTTAGAGAAGCAGTCCCTAACCTTTTGGTACCAGGGACCAGTTTCATAGAAGACAATTTTTCCATGGACAAGGGGCAGGGTACAGTTTTCAGAGGAGGTGGCAGAGGTGATGTGAGGGTTGGGGAGTGGCTATAAATATAGATGAAGCTTTGCTCACTTGCCACTCCCCTCCTGCTGTGTGGTTCCTAAGCTTCATGGAAGACTATTTTTCCATGGATTGGGGGTGGGGAAGCGGGATTCAGGTGGTGATGTGCGGCCCGGTTCCTAACAGGCCACGGACAGGTAACTGGTTGCGACCCGGGGGGTTGGGCACTGCAGGTTTAGAGGGAAGAGGCTAGGTGTGGGGCTGTCACCTAGGACACTGTGTTGGTGATGTACTTTCTGCCTCCTACAGCGTAGTGCAGGCTACAGTTTTGGTGAGCAATCAGTGCAGTCATGGGCTGTGTGGCCCCTGGTGGAGTAAGGATATCTGCACGGTCTATTACAGCTCTGATGATGACTGAGAACAAGGCAGGGCCTTGGAAGAGACACTTAACTTTCAGCTCACTGAGCCCTCCTGGGAAGAGCCTGGAATTACTTAGCAATCAGGGAAATTTGGCCAACATGGCAGATGGGCAGGAGCAACACTTCTGCTTGGCCTGAGGTTAAAAATGAGGTAGGCTGCCATCATGCTGAGCAGGGATGGAGAAAGCAGAAGCCCAGAGGAAGGACGCAGTGGATGCTGCCAAGGTGCATGTCAAGCAGGACTAACAGAGTTCCAGAAGCCTGAGCCAGGAAGAAGAAGTGATAAGTAGATACAAGGTTCCCTGCAGAAGCCTGGCAGATAGAAGAGTGTTATCAGGAAATACCCTTTTCTCACCATAGAGGGGGAATTTGTTACTTGCCTGGTCCAGATATTTCAAAAGCTGCTTCCCTTGAAGGTATAATAAAAATTAAGACGTCAAGTGATGGCAACTCTGCAACACTTCTGTTGAGCAGATAAATAGATTGCAAAATGGTTTTCAGATCCCTGGGAGATAGAATAGAGAAATAGGGGTTGGCAGGTCTGGCCCAGCTCATCCCTGCTCATCCTCCCAAATTCCTATGACCTTGAGCAAGCCATTGAACTGGCTGGATCTCAGTTTCCTAATATATAAAAGAAGGAGGAGGGGAGGCCAACTAAATCATCTCTAAAATTTATTTCATATTGCAATTCAAAACATTGTGATTATGTGTGTGTGTTTTAAAGATATTATCAAATTTTAAATGATGGGAGAATCCAAATCACTGTTCGTAGAACAAAAATTAGTACTACTCGTTTGGAAAGCAATTTGGCAATCTATGTCAAGAACCTTGAAAATATTCATTCATGTTGACTTAATAATTTGTCTCCTAGAAAACTATTCCAAAAAGTGTTCTAAAATTAAAAAAAAAAGAATTTATTCTTTGTCCTATTATTTTTAAGAGTGAAAAATTATCATCTAGCAATTGGGGGAATGTTAAATTGACAGTCCATACAATGGATTTTTTTAGTCATTAAAAAATGAAAAAATGCTCAATATCACTAATCATCAGGGAAATGCAAATTAAAACCACAATGAGATATCACCTTACTCCTGTTACAATGGCTTTTAATAAAAAGTCTAAAAAAATAGATGCTGGCATGGATGCAGAGAGAAAGGAACACTTATACAGTGTTGGTGAGACTGCAAATTAGTACAACCCCTGTGGAAAACAGTATGGAGATTTTTCAAAGAACTAAAAGTGGACCTACCATATGATCCAGCTATCTCACTACTGAGTATCTACCCCAAAGAAAAGAAGTTATTTCATCAAAAAGACACCTGCACTCAAATGTTTATTGCAGCATAATTCACACTTGCAAAGATGTGGAATCAACCCAAGTGCCTATCAATTCATGGATTAACAAAATGTGGTATGTGTAAACCATGGAATACTACTCGACCATGAAAAAGGATGAATTAATGTCTTTTGCAGCAATATGGAAGGAACTGGAGACCATTATCCTAAGCGAAGTATCTCAAAAGTGGAAAAACAAACAAACATCACATGTACTCTCTAATAAATTGGAACTAACTGATGTGCCCAGATGTGCATAGAGGGAAGTAAAAGTCATTGGAAATCAAGCAGGGGGAGGAGGAAGGGAGGGAGGGGTAAAAACCCCCATAATGAGCACAATGAACACTATTCAGGGGATGGGCACACTTATAGCCCAGACTCAAACCAGATATCAACATTTGTACCCTCTTAATATTTTGAAATAAAATAAATAAAAAGTAAAATTGAAAAATGAATATCAAGGCATATAAATAATTTTAAGTCATTGAAAAAGTACATAAAAAATTACTGATGTACATGGGGAAATGTTCATAATATTTAGTTTATAAAAACAGGATCCCAAGTCATGTAAGGATTATGATCTCAATTATGTAAAAAGGCATAAGCAGATAAGAGGAAAATATTAATTTCAAATTTTCTGGGATTATTGATTTCTTTTCTCATTGTTTTCTTCTAATATTCTATTATAATAAGCTTGTATTAATTTTATTATAATAAAAACTGAAATAACTCAAGTTTGTAATTATTACTTGATCATATATATTAAGGAGCTTTCAGAAAAAAATGGGAGTAACCACAATGATAGAATTTCACTTGTTATATAACATGAAATTATGTTCCATGTAGCTCAATGGTGGATGGGTTACTAGGAAGGTTCCTGCACTCATCGTCAAAAACGCTAGATTCAGATTGTGCTTCTTACATAGCCTAGCTGTATGGCCTTAAGGAAGTTAGTTCCATCTCTAAGTCTTAGGAGTGTTGTCTATAAAACAGAAATTCAACATTTATTGAATCCCTACCATGTGCTAAGTATTTGTGATATGCAGTAGTGATATTGAGTTAAACAAAACATGATTCACTCTAAAAAAAGATTCATACTTCAATGGGCATCTTCCCTGAGTCTTTGAACTTGAGCATTGAGTGGGAGTCAAAGGAGGACACTATAGCTGGAGTACACAGCAAATTCATGATAGGGGACCTACTGAAGTGTTTTATGCAGGGAAGTGACCCAGCAGCATGGCATAACAGGCCTGGCGTCATAGGTCTGTGTTCCTGCCCTGACTTGGTCTCTTACTAGCTGTGTGACCTTGGGGAAGTTGCTCAATCTCTCTGTGCCTCAATTGTCTTCACTTTAAAGAGGAGATTCTATTACCTTCTTCTAATGAGTATTGTGTTCAGAGGCAACTTTTGTAAAGAACATGGTACGCCTGTAATCCTAGCACTCTGGGAGGCCGAGGCGGGTGGATAGCTCAA
>VBSM01003157.1:34975383-35015226 GCA_008086735.1 Cheirogaleus medius
AGGAGGTGAAGGGGGAGGAGGGGGGAGGAGGGGGCGAGCCTGGTTAATTATGGAACAGATGCCCAGCAGCACCTTGGGGTGAATGCATTATGGACGGGGAGCTGTCATCTCATTCTCCCCCTCACATTTATTTACAGGCTCCTGCGGCACCCAGCTGGGGCTGGTTGAGTGGGGGTTTTGCCTCAGTTGGAGAGATCTGCAAGTTCAAAGCCTTCCCCTTATTTCCAAATGGGATCTCCCTCAGGCCGTCTATGCCTTCCTTCCCTACTCAGCCTCCCCACGGTGACTCTCCACACACCCCACAGAGCTCCCTCTGCCTGCAGACTCCACGCTCATTGTTTTGTCTGAACTGGTTCAGAAAAGTGCCCTCCAGACTTTCAGGCTAATAGGAGGAGGGGGGACTCCCAGGCACCCCCTCTGCTGTGACCTGCTGTGGCCAGGAGTCAAGTCCAGCCAGTAGGGTCCTCTTGCAGACAGTGCCTCCGAGAGAAGCCTTCAAAGCCCTGCTCTGTGGGCCTGGCTCTCCTGCCCGCAGCCCGGAGAGCTGTAAATCAGGCAGCAGAGAGCAGTGGCCCTAGTTCTGTTTGCCCTTCACTGCCATCTGCTACGCAGACACTGCGTGGTTTGTACCCTGGCCACGGGGGCTTGGAGCCTGAGGCGGGAGGTGAGAAACAAGGCTGTCCTGGGTGTGCTGTCATCTCTTTCGCTGCCTTTCCACTCCCTTCCCTGCTGCATTCTCCCAGGCTGCAAAGTGCAGGCAAAACCTAGACATCAAAAGAGGGAAATGACTCTTCTCTCCTGAGGGTTTTCAGATGTGCCTCGCCTACCCAGGGCACACCCCAAGCCACCTGTGCTAGGACAAGTATTCTCCTTCCCAGCACCTAGCTGCTCTCTGCCCACTGTGTTTGCCCCTAAGTTAGTTAGCACTGGCTTTTCTGCTGATAGTTTCATGGGAAGGTCCTTTCTCTTTCAGGCTAGGTTGTAAGTTTCTGGAAAAAGCCATGCCCACTTCAGAGGTATCCTGACACGTGGTGGACACAGTGCCACAGTGCTCCATGCATACACCATGGCGTGTTCTGCACATGCTCACTCTGTGGGTGACGTTTAAGTCAAACATACAATGCCCTTAGTTGTTAGGGATGTCTGTGATCTCCAGCACAAGCATTAAGGAGAAGTGGATGGGGGACAAGCAGGTACTGCTTTTATTTTATCCATAGTGTCTAATTCAGTGATAATTTTCCTAACATAAATAAAATGGTTGAATACTGTGAGTAATTTAAACTGGAGAACACAAATGCACTCATTAGAAACAAAGCACTTAATGCATCATTGGCTTTCTTATTGTTACGTCGTCATGATTGTCCCTATTTCAGGGTGTGGGTTGTCAAAGAGATTCAGAAAAAACTTTTAAGGTCACCTAGCCCAAGGTCCTCTTCGAAAGATAGTTCTCTGGCGTAGCGGAAAGCTGAGGTAAAAAGCTAAATCAGTTTGCACGGCAGAAACCTACAAGGAATATGAAATTGGTGAGAGGCGTTTGCCATGCTGTGGAGAAAGCACAGGGTCTGAAATAATGGGACCCGTCTGGCACCTCTCTCTGAGATCTGTAACCTTCCATGAGACCACTTAAAGCAGACACTGCAAATTGGCTCCTCAAGGGTTGACTCCCACCTGCTAGAGTGCTTGGTTTGGCCTGCATATAACTTATTAATTTTTTTTAATCTAAGTCAACATTTAAAATTCTGAAGAGCTCATCTAAAATGAATCAATTTTTTTTTGCTTTTTCTTTAAAAAGTGGAAGATCTGGAAAAAATAGCCCTGCAATTGCACTTGGAAGCAATTAACTAAAGGAGTTTCCTTTAGACCTGGGGTGAGCTTTAAGTTATGAAAGTCCTTGTCACTCTCTATTACCTCTCTATCACGAAGGCCAGGTACCAGCTGCTACTTACTGTTAGCTTGTTTTAAATTTTGTCTTCCTTCCTTTCTCCCTTTCTCTCTCCCCCCCTTTTTTTTTTTTTTAATAAAAGTGGGACAACAAAAGTTAGATTAGTGTTATTTATCCTTCAAAATGCTCCTCCGTGTGGCTGTGCCTTCCCTCCATAACACATGTGTTCACATTGCTTATTTCATGCTCGTCTTTCCCTCCGAACTTTGAATTCCTAGAGGTCAGGAACTGCCTGTCTCACTCACAACTGGACCTAGTGCTGTGCCTAATAGTCCTCATTCAATGTGTATTGTTGAACTGATGCTAAATTTCTCTTACTCTTCTCTTGCCTCTGAGTAGAGTAGTGAGATACCTCATCAGCCAAAGTAGGCTAAATAGATAACAAGGTAAATGGAGTCTAACAATTCGATGCTATAAATGTGAGTCACATGGTTGGAAGGTAATAAAAATATTACCAGGTGGTCTGTACTGTCACAAGGAGCTGAATGGAGAAAGACTAAATGGTCACAGATCAGTCACTTTCTCACTGCCTCTCCCCACCAGAAGATAAAAAATTCCCCCGCCCCCGTTTGAGAATGGGGATTTCGCACAGCATGGGAGCCGATCATCAGTCAAAATGTCCAACTACCCATTATCACAGCAAATGCTTTCTCAGGCCCCATAATCAAGGGCTTTTAGTGGATACTGAGGTTCTTGCTGATAGTTGTGCAATAAAAATGCTGCATTTTGACTGGCAGACGGAGGTGCTCATACGAGTGCCCCAGCTGATAGGGTGCAATCCTCAGTGTCATTTTGTTGTCTCCTTCAGGGCTTCATCTGCAGCCCCTAGGAACGTGCTGGCCCCCGGAAAACGCTCAGAAACACTTGCTTCTCCGTACAGTGTGGGGATGTTGTTCTCTGCCTGGCTGCCTTCCAGCTCGGAGCACTGAGGGGCTCCGCCTTCCTCCAGGGGCTTTGAGTCACCCGGAGCCGGGAACTGGAGTCGGGAGGGGAGTGGTCAGCCTTCTCTCAGGCTTGTGTTAGAACTCTGGTGTATGTCATGGGGTAGGTTTCTTTGAGGTTTGGGGGAACATGACTCCTGGGAAGCCTGTCTGGGAATCTCCTACCCTCTGTTAGTCTTTGCAGAAATGGACATCTGGTTCTTGTCCTGGATCACTCTCTCCCTTTGGCCTCTGCTGTGCACTCCTGGCAGGGAACCTGGCTGGAGCACTTGAGAAACACTCTCTACCCATCCGCAGGCACCTGGCTCTCTCCTGGTCCCTGGCCGAGGCTGCTGGTTTACACATAGACACTCAGTGTCTGCTCGACATTCAGCCGTGTTTCTTTTGTCTGATCACAGGTGACAATTCAAAGCTGGATCCTCCATTGTGGAAAACCAAAAAGAAAGTGACAATCTATTTTGGCTCTCTATTAATTTTTTAATAATTTTTTTCTTTTGCCTATCCTTCTTGACCTCTTGAACATGGTAGCTGGGTGATACTTGAGCAAGTCAGTGCCGAAGCCAAAGTAGCCCAGCTCTCGCGGGGGCTGGAGGTGGGTTTGCAGGAGGCTATGATGAATGACCGACAGGGCAAACACATGGATGTAGGGTACATCCGTGAGAGTCGCGGGCTTCACTGCTTTAGTGACTCTGATGAGTCTACATACCTTCCTTCTACCAGGAGCTATGATTGTGCACCCGGAGAGAGCAAAGTGGGCCACTTTTGATAATCTAAGCTGCCCAGCAAGCTCTGCTCTACTTACAAGCAGTAAGTAAAAATCCCACCATGCTAAGGTGCTGGTAGAGTTTTCCTAGGATTTAGAGGTCACCCAAGAGTCACCCCTAATCCTTTCTGATATAGCATACACCTTCCACTCCCTCCCTGTGCTCCCCACCTCCCCAGATCCTGCCTTGTCAAGAACTGCCTGCTTCAATTGTGGCTTTATCAAACGTCACACTGATGCAGTTAGTACCTTAATCTTGTCAAAACCTTTCGTAAAACCACTGCCTCAGCTACCTTGAGCCTCTTGCCTCTGAGCACATCCTTTCCTTAATGCCCCATTTCTCTGATGAGTTTTCCCCTGCCCTGCTTTCTTTACTTGTTTAATTTGTTTGCCGTGCACTTTGAACCCTTCCCCTGGAAAACATGACATAACACCATCTATTTCTATTTAAATGGTTATTCAGGACATGTTTGAAATGTGCATTATGCATGTATTATTCATGGGCATCATTGGAGATCAGTGTGCAAATCAGCTTCATTGGGCACCCTGGGGACTGCAGCAGGGTTGTGCGTAGTTAGAAATTGGGGAGTATCATTTCCTGAAAAGCAGGCTGTTCTCTGCCTTCTGGGGGAAAATGACAGCTTCATGGAACCTCCAAGAATGATCACGCCTTTGAAAGAGATCATGAGGCCATTTCATTTGCTGTTGGATGTACATACTTCAGCTGGGGAACTCCTCGTCTGTTTGATTCACGTGGTTTTGAAATCTTATTCAGATACAGCCTTTGGCCAGGACCTTGTAGAATTCATGGGAGAATTGTGGGCTTCAAAAACAGAAACAAACAAAAAAATAATCTTCATTCCTTTTTGCTTAGGAGGGGATAGCAATGGCAGTATAGAGAACTTCTCCAGTCTAAGGACACCCACTACTAATAAAAGCCGATAGCCTAGAGAATTCCACAAGCAGGTTGTGAAGGTGAGTCAAGTGCAACTTCAGTACCCTGCTGCCCTTTCCAATTCTTTTCCCTCTGCTCCAAGTTCCTGTCGTACCCCCTGTGCTATACCAAGGACCTCTTGTTCTGGAGAAAGTGCTTCATGTTCTGGGTGGTAGGAGTTTGCCATACTGCCCTTCCCAGGAACACTTGCTGTTAGAAAGACTAATGTGGAAAAGCACTTAGTCTTTGAAGCTTCTGTACAAGTATGTACTAGACAAATGTCTTTGCTTATGAGCAGTCTGAATTAGAAAAGACTATTGAAAGCAGTTTGTTCCATGAGTCCAAAGTGTTGGTATAAAAACAGCCACTAATGCCGTGGTTGGGTGGTAATGGGTAGAGTTTATACACCTCTGCCATGGGTTCTGGCTTTGTTCTATTAATCAAAGTTCTTATATGGAAAGTTTTAAATGAAGGGCCTTTGTAAAAAGGAGAAAAATGAATGAATGAGTGGATCTTTAAAGGATTTAAAGGGGAAATATATTTCTATATGCATTTATCTCTTATGGTAATATTTCAAATGGCCAGAGCTCAATAAACCTCAAACTTTTGGTTTATTGATTTATTTGTTTAATTAAGAGTTTGTGCATGCTTACTCCACTGTGTACCACTGTGTTAGATACAGGGAATAAAGAGTGGATGAAAGACATGCTCTATTGTGTGTGTATCTGTGTGTGCATGGGCACACGCATGCTGCAGGGCGTTAGTCCAGAAGTTTTGATTCAGTGGGCTAAGGGGCAGGGTGGAGGGCAGGTGCAGGTGTTATGGAGCGAAGAAGACAGAATCCAGTCTGACACTGGCTGGGGATAGACGGGAAGACCATTCCCTGGGACAAGGCCCTTGAGGGGGCCCCTACATTAAGAGACAGGGACCCAAGTTGGAAGGACATTTATCACTTTAGGAAACTGTTAAAAATCAGAATTAGCTTGCATTAAGAAAAGGGAATTCTTAAAAATATGGAAGCCAAACAGCCCACAATTGTGAGTGCCAATCTCAGGCTCGATGGAACAGCCTTCTTCAGCCATGCATCTCTCTCCACAGGGAACAAAGACCACTGACATTTAGGACGATGACCTTGAGGCTTTACAAATCATGATCAAGGCTGAAATATTCAATTATATTCATTAAAGCAGGAACGTGAACTTGGGCATTTAATTTGAATTCATTCCAACTCTGCATGCTGCTCACTTTAGAAATAATTAGAACCAGTTTATAGATTTGGACTGTTCAAAATAAATGTTTCTAAGGAAAGCAGAGGAGGAGGGGATTTCCAGGTTCTTTCTATTAAAGCAAAAATATTTAATTTCTTTTTGATAATATAAAGCATGTACTTTCATGAGTTGTAAAAAATATTTCTGCAATGACATGCAAACAGAATCCATTAATAATTATATCCAGTAAGGTGACACCAGTCTTGAAGTCATCCAAGATTTAAACTGGGACATGTTGTCTTCATCCTTAAGGCTGCAGAGTCTTCCTTTAAAACAACCTTTAAGAAACTCTTTTCCTTCTATTCCAAGCCCAGACCTCCGTCTCTGCAAGCCTGGAGTACTGCCATGGCATCCTGATGCCTGTCCCCCTTCATTCTCTCGCCTGTCTGTCCCATCTGTGTATACTTCCGCTTGCTCACTGATATACAGATGACACCCTACATTATATTTCCAGCCCTCACCTCTCCCCTGATTCTACTCAATATTTCCACAAGGGACATCTAAGAAGCATCTTCAACTTGACACATTCAAATGTCAACTACTGATGTAACCTCCCAAATTTGTTCTTCCTGAATATTCTCATCTTGGGTAATGGCACTTCCATCCTTCTGGTTGTCTATTTTAGCAAATTCTTATCACTCTACCTTCAAAATATATCCAGATGATGATTACCTGTGACCACCTCTACCCTACCTTTTTGGCATAGCCATCATCATCTATCACCTGGATTGCAGGAAAAGCCTTCCACCTGGCCCCCTGCATCTGCCCCTGGCCCCTACAGACTATACACAGCAGAATCGCCACAGTGATTTTATTAATGCAGATTGTGTCCCTTCTCTGCTCAGAACCCTCTGGCAGCTCCATCACCCTCAGAGTAAATCTACAGTCCTCACTGGGGACTCATGGCTTTTTCATCTGGTCTCTGGCTCCCATCTTGGCTTTATTTCTGACCAGTCTCCCCTCACTCAGTGTGTTTCAGATCCTATCTGCCTCAAGCATGCATCCCCTACCCTGTTCTCCAATCTTGGCTCATGTTTCTCTTTCTGAAGTTCTTAGCACCTGCCCAGCACCTCCTCTTACTTTCATCCTCCATGAAGACTCCCTTGACATTCCAAAGAACTTCCTTTTTCCCAAAGGGTCACTATTATGATCCTTGTGCTTGTCTCCTGACTCATGGAAAACAGCCTGGTTTCTCTCACTTGTCAATAGGATGATCACTTTTCTGAGGCCAAGGACCATTTCTTTTGTTTCTATCTCCTAAAGAATTTCAGCATGTCCTACTTATAAATAAACCTGCTTTGAATCCTGTTAGTTTGCACTTGTACCAAGCTTGCATTTACATTTGCCTCTGTATCAAGCTAGGAAAGGGGTGCAGGGGAACCGGTGGACGTGCCTCTTAGCACAGTTCTGATGACTGATCAGCAATGAAGAGGAGTGAACTACTGACAGGCACGACTGCGTGGATGAATCTCAAATGCATCATGTTCGGTGCATTATGTTCAGTGAGAGAAGCCATGTGCAGGTGACCACACAGTGTATGATTCCATTTATGTGACATTATGGAAAAGAAAAAAAACTATAGGGATGGAGAACAGACTGGTACTTGCCAGCAGCTGAAGGTGAGGGAGGGGTTGACTACAAAGGGACAGCATGAAGGAATTTTGGGGGGTGATAGGACTGTTCTGTGTCAATTGCTAGACTTATGACTCTATACATTTGTCAACACTCATAGAACAGTGAATTTCACTGTTTCTAAAATAAATTTTAAAAATACACCAAAAACCGAACACTGCCTAACACTTTTAAGTGTTTAATAAATGTTTCTATTACTAAGAGAGAAAAAAAGCCTTTCTTGCAGGAAATGAGATATACACCAATGGCAAAAATTTACTTACTTATAGAGTATTATCTGAACAAAATATAAAATTGTTTGCAAAAGATTCCTGGTTTGTGAAATATCCAATTGTATTTATGTTTCATGGGGATCACATATTGTTTTTCTGAAGTAATAAAAGAAACAATTAAGAAAACATTTCAACTAAGCAACTAATTATTTAATTACTTTAAATAATCCAAAATAGATCAAGTGCTTTAGTTTTTTAAAAGTTCTGATGTTCAAAGACATACATTTTCATTGGTATTATGCTATGCATGTATAAAAAATTGAAAACACATAAATAACAGAAATATAAATAGCTGTTTTCTCATTTTCAGAGATAACAACTATAAAGGAGATTAATATTGAGTCCTACCTGTGCCAGGCACTGTTGTATGTATTAGTTCTTATAGTAAATAATCCCATGAGGAAAGCAGTGTTATCCCCATTTTACAGATGCACACTATGAGACCCAGAGAGGTAAAGTGACTTAGGAAAGTTTGCGGGACTGGTAGTGCTCGGGCCAGGGTCCAGTCCAATCTGTCTGACTCCGATGCTGCATTGTCCTCAGACACAGGCTCCTTCTAGCCCTGCACACGGAAGTTCAGCTCCGGCTTGAACAGCGTGTAGCGCTCTCAAGCGCAGCCTTCGCTGAGGACCTCTGTCCAGCCGCTGGACCTGTAACCCCAAGGCTCCTGCCCTGCTAGTGGAGTCAGTGTGGTCACTGTGGTGAGGACAATCTGTTCCTTTGCAAAGTCACAGAGGCGGGGCCTGCATCTAAGCAGTATCTTCCTCAGCTGCAGCGCCGGCACAAAAACAAACAGCCTCTTAGGGGGCCATTCTGTCAGGAAGATGAATGCTGCTCATTGATTCCCTCACCAAGGAGCTTGTCTGAAACGGCAGCTGCTAGGCGGAAACGCTTTGAAGATGGAACCCAGGAGTCCAGTTCCAGCCTCTCATGCAGTTTTGACTCACAATTCAAGCTTGCATGACAAATTTAAGTACCTTGTCATGGGCTACCAGAGAGAGTAAAATAAAGGAATGACACAACTTTTCCAGGGAGATCCTTAGAGGCCTGCCAGTACCAGGACAGGTCATACAGGATACTCCCTGCCATTGGGTTTACATCCCTTGCACACCCCCTTCCCACCCTGGGATTTACATAGGTTAAAATGTCCTTCATTCTGAAAAGGCAATGAAGTCAAAAAAAGGGAGAGTGTAAAGTCTACCCCTTGGCAGGAGGTGGGGAGAGGTGAAGGGTCCCTCATGATTCTATGTAGGAATGGATGGATATATATATACACATTCATGAATGCACCTCAGGGTTTTGATTTTGGTTGTACCAGCTAATGGCATTAGCCCTTCCCTGTCACCAGCTGTCCTGTGTTGCTGTCCTGTATCACCTGCTATGCACATCAGAGAGCGGAGACTCAGGCAACTACTGCCAATCCCCCTGTGCCAAGGAAGTGGCTTGATGTCATGGGTATGATAGGGGCATGGACAGAAGCAGATGCTTGGGTCCAGTCGACACCTGCCCACCTTGGCACTCTACCTGGCCTCTCACAGCAGAGGAGCCTCCTGCAGCAGGGATTTATCCACCAGGTGGCACTCAGAGTTTAGCTTTATTCTTAATTTCATTGATGGAAAAATTTGCCCTACTACCACTGTCAGAGAGCACATGACTGTACACTTCCCAATTCATGTACTGTTTTCACGTGCTCTCATGTTTTGGATTCTATTGTGTTTTGTACAATTTCAACTTACTCTTTCCCTGTGGGACCTTGGCAAGGGACACCATAATGAGATAGACATCATAATCTGAATGGGGAGGGTCATTTTATCAAACACACACACACATACACCCCCAGACGTGCATGCATGTGCCCAACCCACGATTGCTTTAGGGGCAAATTCATTCTGCCATGTTTTTTCTTTCTAGTTTTCCTTACCTCCTGCCTCCCTGACCCCTGCCTGTTCCTCTTCACAGTCAGAATGGAGTGACCAGCTGACACATCTTATTTACTGAAACCCAGAATAGAAAGATCACCTTTTCAGTATTCAGGTCCATTACATAGTGGCCAAGGCTTGGATTGGCGGTCTCAAAAAGTGCTCACCTACCCCTGAGGCTTAGAGATCAAAGTCCAGAGGAAAAATATGATGGTAGGCTTGCCGTTAAGGGAGGGCATCAGAACTGGGATGTGCCTGAGATGTTGTGACTGGATTTTATATGGCAGTTCTCTCTAGGAAAGCTCTCTGTGGGGCTGAGCTGACAAAGATTCTTGGAAGCCTCGTAGAAATATTGCTGGATATGGTCTAGTTATTAGAGTTTAAGACAAAAGATGTAAGATAGCGTCCTTTACCTCAAAGTACCCAGTCTTCTTGGAAAGATAAGAAATGTAGTCACTCCAATAACATACAAGGTAATCTCGGCTAAGTACTTCATGTCAACACATTTTCTCTAAGAATTCATAAGAAAACCCATCCCCGAGTCCTGGGAAGTTGAGGAAGCCTTCAGGGAAGTATAGACCTAGGTCAGGCTTCGACAGGATTAGGCAATAGAAGGGGTGAGAGAGGACGTGCCCAGGGAAGAAGGGAGCTATCGTGTAACAGAAGCATAAATGGAGACCTATTAAAACCACAGAGAGCTGGAGTTCAATTAGTTGGTACCCTCAATAATAAATGGTTCATTTAAAAATTCTATTTCATGAAAAGACCAAATCACAGCAAGATGCCAGTTCCTTACTACATAGAGTGATGTGATGGTGTCCCTGGATCCCAGCAAAATAATTAATCTTAAAGTGGTATTTATTCCTATTCTTATTAAATACTGAGAGTGACCTCATTCATTCAACACATATTTATGGAGTATTTTCATTGTGCTGGATGCTTTGTGGAAAACTAAGATATATTGGGCAGGATTGTTCTCTCTGGAGCCTTTATGCTAGGAGGAAAGACAAGAAATGTGAATGTAACTATAATGTCAGAGAGAAAGACAAAGGCTCTAACATGAGTATAGAAAATATTACAAAGTCATGGACAAGACAAAAGTTATTTGCAGCTGGGGTTCAGTGGTGGGATAGGTCCATGTGAAGATAAAAGGAGGAGAAGGGTATTTTGCATGGTGGAAATGGCAGGCATAAAATAAAGAGATTGGAAAGAAAAGCCTGAATAGGGAAGGAACACAGAATAGAAGAGCAGGAATAACAAGGAGGAGTGTTGTAAGTTAAGCCAGGGCCAGATGGCAGGCAGCCTTGCATGGCAAGGTAAAGAGTTTTGGTGCAGCAGGATGTTGCATACTTTTGAGTGGATGGGAAATCGATCTTTAGAAAGACTTGTGTTTCAAAACATTAGCATGTTAGCTCCAACAGTTACGCTGGACTGGCCAGGGGAGAGAAGGGAAAGGGGAGAGTCTGGTTAAAAGGCTGCCCTATTGACTCTGGAACTAATATAGCTTCATACATTGACATTTATTCTTATCATTCTTGAAATTATCAAAATCCACTGCAAGAAAGAAAAGTTAAAAAATCAAAGCCCTGGAAGTCCCCTTTTTGGTGAAATTAGTAGACATGTATGATTCACAGATGCCAAAATATGTGTTAAGTGTTATAAAAGTAGCTGAGAACAGAAAGAAATGATGCAAAAAGAAGTGAAAAGAAGAGGCATGGAGAAGGGGGGACAGCTATTTCAGAAAGCACCAGCATTTCCCGAAGCTGAGGGATATATCTGGGAGTGCAGAAACTAGAGCCTTTGTTTACAACCATAGACGTGGGAACTGGGTTAATCAGAGATGCTGCAGAAACTGTCACAGAATGGCTTTGGTAGAAAGAAGTAAAAGATGGGGATTTTATAATAAACTGTACATACAACAAGGTAATTATAGGCAATGACAATATATTGAAGAACGTGAAGAGAGGGGATGTTATGTTCTCACTACAAGAATGATAACTAGGTGAGTTCATGCATTTGGTAATTAGCTAGATTTAACCATTATACAATGTATCTATACTTCAAAACATCGTGTTGCACACAATACATAAAATTTTGTGTCAACTTAAAACATTTAAAAATTAACTTTAAAATAAAAATAAAGAATTGTACCTATGAGCCACATTTGCAAGAAATTTACCTTCTCTGCTGCATCACAGATTGTGTTATAAATATCTTCTAGGCTGCCCTCCTCCCATAAAGAACACTCCTCCCTACTTTAAAGGGACTTCCTGCAAATAGCTGGCCCAGGGACTCAATGATGAGTAAGAAAAAATAAATAAGTACTAAATTAAAAAGGTACTTTAAGAATAAAAGAAGCAAAAGAGCATCAAAACTTACTAACAAATGAAGAACATTCACCAGAAAAAGGTTGCCACAAAATAGAAGAAGATTGCGACCAGATATTTCGCTGCAAATGGAAAGAAAACACACAAAAAGCAATCATCACTACAAATAAAGAATTCAAAGAAAAATATCAAAATGCAGGGAAGAGATGGCAAGATAATATGAGAACACAAAATATGAAGGGTCATATCTTTGAAAGAAGTAGAAAACAAACAGCCATCAAAGAAATGAAGAGAAAATTGTTAGAAGCACAGTGGAGAACACGTCCCATGAAAAACACAATAAAAGACACAGAGAAAGATATAAGAGAAGTTATAAAAATAAATGAAACTAAAAAATATATTCAGGTTTAGATAGAACATTATACTGTATTTAGAAAATAATGACAAAGGAGATTCAACATTTTCATAATTGGTATCTCTGAAGATGACAATTTTAAAGAATGGAAAAGAAAAAATATTTAAACATGTAATTTAATAAAATTTTATTTACATAAAAATGACTTAAATACAAAAGTTTCAAAAGTTCACATCATATGATAGGAAACGTTGACCTAGAATGATCAATATTGAGATATAGCCAAGTAAATTTGTAAGATGTAAAGATTTTTAAACATTTTCTGGGCAGCCAGTCAAAAACATCAAAGCCCACATAAAGGAATTCAATTAGGCAGGTCTCAAATTTCTCTATAGAAAAATCCCATGTCAAAGTATAATGGTGAAACACTTTAAAAAGAAATCCTCAAGAAAAGAAAATATAAGACACACATTTTCTATGCAGATAAACTGTCTTTCAAGTATAAAGGCTATGTACAAAAGTATGAATATGCAGAAACCAAAGAAATATAGCTTTTTATGAGCCCTTTCTGAGGAAACTTCTAGAATAGCAGACCCCAACCTTTTTGGCACCAGGGATTGGTTTCATGGAAAACAATTTTCCACAGACCAGAGTGGGGGGTGGGTGGGAATAGTTTGGGGATGATTCAAGCACATTACATTTATTGTGTGCTTTATTTCTATTATTATTAATATTACATTTCAATATATAATGAAGTAATTATACAATTCACCATAATGCAGAATCAGTGGAAGGCCTGAGTTTGTTTTGCTGCAACTAATGCTGCTGCTGATCTGACAGGAGGCGGAGCTCAGGCGGTGATGCGAGCAACCAGGGGCAGCTATAAATACAGATGAAGCTTTTCTGGCTCACCAACTGCTCACCTCCTGCTGTGCAACCTGGTTCCCAACAGGCCACGGGCCAGTACTGGTTTGTGGTCCCATGGTTGGGGACTGCAGTTCTAGAGGATAAACTTATATTAACTAAGAGATGACCAGGAAGATTACAACAAAAGGCAAGAAACATTGAATATATTTCATTTTAGATTTAACACTAGTACAAATTTGGAGATTAGGGCAATGAATTATGTCTTATGTGTTCTGACAACATGGGAGTGCTGCAACTAACAAAAATTTGGAGAAAGGTTGAAAGAAGGTGGGTGGTAGAATAATTTTGCTGGAGAGCGCACTAAATATTTGTCAATGACTATTACTTAAAGCTGACAGGATTAGGAGAATTGGCATACTTAAATGTACAAAGGTAAACATTAAGAAAGATAATGTTATTAACTAAAACACAGGTGGTCAGGGAAGAGGAAATATGCTAATTTTATTAACATTATTGCTCAGAATAAGGAATTAGTATATACTATTTAAAGAAACAAAAGACTAAAGGGGTTATATATAATTATTAACAGAAACAAAATTTTTATATATCAGAACAAATACCCAAATATCCAAGCAAAGAATATATACCACATAGTAAAAAAATAAATAAAACAGAAAACAGAAAGTAAAATGGTAGGTCCAAGATAAACATACTCCTTATATTAATTAATATAAGTGAACTCAAGGTATTTCTCAAAAGAAGGAATTTCAAAGTGGATCAAAAAAACAAACCAAACTGTGCGGTGTGTAGGAAACATATCAAAACAAAGTAATTCAGTTCAAGATGAAAAATAAGAGGTGAGCAAAGGTATATTAAAGAAATGCAAAAAACCAAAACAAAACCAACCAACTGAGCAAAATAAGACAAAAACCCTTGAAACAAACAAGAAACTAAACAAACAAAAAAAGAAAGTAAACAAGAAAGAGTCTTAATATTAAAAATGGTAGCATTGAGGCAGAAATAAGGAATTAAAAATGATTACAAAAGGCAGTTTTATCATATAGTGTGCAACTCATGAGTCTTCAATAATCATGCTTATCTATACATCAAATAATGTCACCCAAGTTTATAAAGTACAAATTACAAGAGATTAAAAGGAAAGGAGAAACATGAGTACCAAGGTATTTTACTTCACCTCTTTCAATCTTTAATAGAACAAGTGAAACACTGAGGGAAAAAATGGCATGATTCACAGGTAGATGAGATGAATATATCTCAAACTCTATACTCTGAAAATAGAGAATACACATTTTTCCAAGTTCCTAGGGAATATTCACCAAAATTGACCATATAGTAGGCTATCAAAAAACTCTGAATACATTCCAGAAAGTGTAAATAAAATAGACACATTCATTTTTCACAATACAATAAGAATAGAATTTAAGAGCAAAATCAGATAAAAAAGTACTTTCTAACTGAGAAATTTTAAGAAATGCTCTTTTATCAATTTCTTGGGCAGGGATGACATATAATAGAAATTGCATAACTTCTTAATATTAATTAAAACATAGTGATTCAGATTGTTTGACATATAGAATATAGCTAAAAAGGTGACCAAAGGAAAAGTCATAGTTTTAAATATTTACATCAATAAAAATAATAAAGTTATATATCCAATTCAAAAAGCAATAAGATAAACTGAAGAAAAGCATAAGGAAGAAATTATTATAAATAAAATCAGAAATTAATGGATTGGGAAACTGAAAATCAACAACTAAAGCTGCCTTCAAAATCGGGCACTTTACCAAAAAAAATAGAATAAATAAAGTAGCAGGTAATCTAAACAAAGGGGAACAATGTCTGTTTCAGGAAGAAAGACAGGTAACCTATTTTCATATAAGAAAATGGTAGAGGAAAATAACTACAGAATGATAGGGAAATTTGAAATCTAGTTATGTTTTGTTCAACTTTATGTAAATAATTTTTGAAAATTTGGTTTAAGTCCATAATTTTCTAGGAATATGTAATTTATCAAAACTGACCTGACAGGAGATTAAACATATAATTATGAAATTTGAACAGAAGAAGTAGGTAAACCCACTAGATTCAGTTTGTTTATGTAGAGGAATTCAATCGAACTCTTAAAGAACATTTCATCTATTCAAAAACAAAGAATAAGAAGAAATAAATCCATATTTTTTATAAAGTGAGGAAGCTATTGATATCAAAGCCTGACAAAGATTTGCACAGAAAAAAAGTTATAGATAAATCTCCCATATGAAGATTAATGTAAATATCCTAATTAAATCATTAGTAAGCAAGTAATGCAAGTGGAAACCAAAAAAGAACAGGAGTAGCAGCTATACTTATATAAAATAGACTACAAGTCTGAGACTGTAAAAAGATACAAGGAAGGTTACTTTATAGTGATAAAGAGGTAAATTCGGCAAGAGCATATAATAATTATAAATATCTGTACACCCAACACTGGAGCACTCAATTATATAAAGCAAACATTCATAGATCTAAAGGGAGGTATAGACTACAATACAATAATAGTAGAAGACTTCAATACCTGACTTTCAGTAATTGGATAGATTATACAGACAGAAAATCAAGAAAGAAACAGTGGAGTTAAACTACACACTAGACCAATTAGGCCTAACTGACATTTATAGAACATTTCACCCAACTACTGCAAAATACACATTCTTTTCATCAGCACATTAAACATTCTCCAGAACAGAACATATTTTCGGCCACAAAACAAGTCTCAACAAATTCAAAATGTAGAAATTATGCCATGTATCTTTCCTGACCACAATGGACTAAAGCTAGAATTCAGTAACAATTAGAACCTCAGAAACTACACAAACATATGGAAATTAAACAACATGCTCCTGAATGACCAATGGATCAATAAAGAAATTAAAAAGAAAATTAAAAGATTTCTTGAAACAAATGAAAATGGAAACACAGCATAACAAAATTGATGGGATACAGAAAAATCATTATTAAGAAGGAAGTTTATAGCAATAAATACCTACATCAAAAAGGTATAAAGACTTCATATGAACAACCTAACAATGTATCTCAAGGAGCTAGATAAGCAAGAACAAACCAAACCTACAATTAATAGAAAAAAAGAAATAATAAATTTCAGAGTAGAAATAAATAAACTTGAGACAAAAAATACAGAAGACAAAGCTGGGGGCATCTAACTACTCAACTTCAAAATATGCTACATAACTACAGTAACTGAATCAGCATTCGACTGGCATAAAAATAGACACATAGACTAATGGAACAGAATAGAGAATACAGATATAAATCCATGCATTTATTACCATCTTATTTTTGATAAAGGCACCGATAAAGGGCACTCTCTTTAATCAGTTGTTCTGGAAAAACTAGATATCCACATGAGGAATAATGAAAGTAGACCCCTATCTCTCAACATATACAAAAATCAAATCAAAATGGATTAGAGACTTAAATCTAAGACCTGAAAATATGAAACTACTAGAAAAAAACATTGGAAAAATTCTCTAGGACATTGGTACAGGCAAAGATTTTTGGGTAAGACTTTGAAAGCGTGGGCAACCAAAGCAAAAATGGACAAATTGGATTACATCAAGCTAAACACCTTCTGCACAGCAAAGGAAAAGACAAAGTGAAGAGACAACCCACAGAAAGGGAGAAAATATTTGCAAACTATCCATCTGACAAAGGATTAATAACCAGAATATATAAAGAGCTCAAACAACTCAATAGCAAAAAGACAAATAATATGAATTTTAAAAAAATGGGCAAAAGATCTAAATAGATGTTCTGCAAAAGAAGACATATAAATGGTCAACAGGTATATGAACAAATGTTCAACATTTCTAATCCTCAGAGAAATACACATCATAACCACAACGAAATATTATCTGACCACAGTTAAAATGGCTTTTATCAAAAAGACAGGAAAATAACAGATGCTGGTGTGGATGTGGAGAAAGGTGAACACTTGTACACTGTTGGTGGGAATATAAATTAGTACAGCCACTATGAAAAACAGTTTGGAGGTCTCTCAAAAACCTAAAAATAGAACTAACATATGAGCCAGCAATCCCACTGCGGGGAATATATACAAAAGAAAGGAGATCAATATATTGGGAAGATACCTGCATCCTTATTGCAGCACTATTTATAATAGTCAAAATATGAAATGAATGGATAAAGAAAATGTGGTATATATACACAACAGAATATTATCCAGCCATAAAAAGGATGAAATCCTGTCATTTGCAGCAAAACGAATGGAACTGGAAGTCATTATGTTACATGAAATAAGCCAAGCACAGAAAGACAAGTATTGCATATTCTCACTCACACGTGTGAGCTAAAAAAGTAGATCTCATGAAGTTCATAGACTGGTGATTAGCAGAGGCTGGAAGGACAGGAGGGAGGGGGATGAAAAACAGTTGATTAATTGGTATAAATATATGCTTAGAAGAAATAAAACCGGTGTTTGATACATGAATAGGGTGACTATCATTAATTGATTGTACATTTCAAAATAGCTAGAGAGAATAATTTGAATGTTCCTAGAGTAAATAGAAGATAAATATTTAAGGTGAAGGAGATCTTAACCTGATTTAATTATATGAATATATCAAATTATCACATGTATCCTAAAAATATTAATATGTGTATCTATTATAATAATATAGTCCTTTATTAAAATTTTCAGAACAATTGTCACATTCATTTGCCAAACATTTACTAGATGCTATTATTTTTGTTTAGTAAAAGAGAACAAGTAGAGCTCCATTTTATTGACTATTTACACTTACACTTACACACACATGCACATGTATACCCATACCGACACTTGTACACGGACACAACATGCTTTCTCGATAAGTTCCAGGGCTGAAAAAAAACTAATAATGTCCATGGCAGGGAAAAATAAATAAGAGAATATTCATGAATCAGATTTCTGTTTTTAGTTCTATTGTGAAGGATAATTATTTGTTACCATAAATAACATCATATGCCTTGGTTGCAGTTTTCAGCATGGGGAAATATTAACTGTCTATATCCCTTCTGTGAAATGCAAGCTCTCCTGATTTACTTCTGAATAAATCTAACACAATGTCACTTAATATCAGGCACTGATTACTTACATGGGCACAGAAGACTTTCTTGCACCCAAATAAACAGCAAACATCATCAATAGAAGTAACACAATGGTAAAAAACACTTGGCAATCACAAGATAAGTTCATTAGGAAATTTCCAGGCATCAGTTTTTTGGTTTTTTTTTTTTTTTTACAGATGGCTGTTTGACCTCCAAATCAAATTCCAGGTGTTTTCTTATGCCCTTTAGGGTTACAAATTTGGTCCAAACCAATCAATTCTTTTGAAATTTATTTTAGAGTAAACAACCTGTCATGGGCAGAATACCAAGTAATTCTGCTGAAGCTAAAAGAACACTTTACTTGGTTATTGAATAAATGTGTTAATCGCTCTTTTCTGCCATAGGTTTTAGTCCAGCTTTTGTCCTTCACTCTGGCATATATAAAATGCTGATTATAAAGAACTTGGAATGTGGAGCCGATGGCTGTAATACTCAATTTATAGTATCTAATACTAACAACATAGGTCTTCCAGAAGTGGCTTATAAATATTGATTTTACAATGGAAACCTACAGGAAGAATATAAATATCATTCTAAACATACAATATTCTAGAGATTTTTTTTAAATATGAGAACTCAAGGCAGTCTGCTCTGAGTGTGACTGACATCCTCATTGCCCTTGTCTGGGTGCTGGTGGCCTCCTGGTCTGTTGACATAGCCTGCTGCTGAAGAGTTAAACCTATTGGCATCTTTGTCATAGCCCTGCCTAACGGTCCCTTAAGCAAGCCACAAATCTTCCTTGCTCTGGATGACAGTTAATGAACTGTAAAAGTCTTGCACCAATATTTCTACTTCATCTGCAAGCTCGAAGAAGGCAAGTTTGTTTTTCACTCTCGAAAAGGACCGACTGTATTTCTTAGGCAGACAAGGATGATTTGTTTATGGGGACCTCTTTTTTATTAGGAGGACATCTTTGGAGCTTGGGAGTTTGATTCAGAAAAAGAGAAGCTTCTAATTATTCTCCAGATGTTTTATGTGCCTGGATGTGTTTTATTAGCCTAACTATATTGCAAGCTTTCCTAACTAACTCTGTGACCTTGAGCAAGCCACTTAACCTCTCTGGGCCTATTTCCTCATCTGTAAAATGAGGATTACAATACATGGTGTTACTACCTAACAAAATTCCTTAGAAAATCAAATGAGATAATGGCTATCATGTTTTCTTAAAGATCATTTAAAATGATCTGATTAAACATTTTATTAATTCTCAAAAGCTTTAAATCATAGTCATCATAATATAATTAATATATATATATGTGTGCATAAAATATCTATATGTATTTAGATATATATGTATATTTATATACATATATATTCCTACACCCACTGAGCAGGTTCTATGATATATAATTGTTTTCAAAGAGTAAGCAAAATGAAACATAATTGCACTTACGAAAGCAGCTAATTAGAAGCTAGAGCTATATTTTAAGAAGCACCTATTGAATATTCTGGAATAATTGTTATAAGCATGTCCCTAGTTGTATACTCTGCCTTCAATTTTGACTAAAGCTACTTCATAAATTCTAATGTCCTTCTAAATTGTTACTTCAGTCAAGTTCATTTTAGAATTTACTAAAATAGTACCATTAGCAATACTGCTAACTTTTTATTCCATTTCTCATTTATCCTTCTGTGATTTTAGAAAATATTCTGTTCCTTTCAGTTTCTCCTCCCTTTCGCAGCTGGTATCATCTCTTGTCCTGTGCAGCTGGGATTGGGCAGCACAATAGTCTTGAACCAAGTGTTCGAGTTGATTGTTGATGCATATTTCTCAATTGCTGATCTTTTTCAGGATCCTACTAATTTCATTATGAAATTTATCAAAATAAATTCCTGAGTCTTTAAAGCAGATTTTGCTCCACTTTTTGTGCTGGAGAATTTGGTTGACGTAGATTTTCCAGATCCTATTGCCAGTCCAATTTCAGCTGTGGTAGAACATGGTCCACTACCAGATGGATTCTGTACATCTGCTGTAGAATCCAAGAGCTTCTTGTCTGGTAGGATTGTCCATTCCAGTTGCTGGGTCTGTGTCTTTAAAATGTTGATATCAATAAAGCTTTTGTCATTGTTTCCTTATTTGAAATTTTTTCATCTACTTTAAAAATAATTAACTAAAATCCATACTTTATATAGGTTTGCTTAGTTTTTACCAAAAGTCCTTTTTCTGTTCCAGGGTCTTATTCAGGAGACCACATTCCATTTAGTCATCATGTCTCCTGAGGCTCCTCTAGACTGTGACAGCTTCTCACAGGTTCCTTGTTTTTGATGATAGTTTGAGGAACACAGTACTGGTCGGGTATTTTGTAGAGACTATCCCTTAATTTAGATTTGTCTGATATTTTTCTCAAGATAGCACTGGGGTGATGGGTTTTGGAGAGGAAGAATACAGGGGTAATGCAGTAAGTCTAACTATATTATTTCTTAATATCTCACCATGTCACATCAGGAGCACATAACATCCATTTAACTTATCACTGTTGATGAAACTTGATCATCTGGCCAAGGTAGTGTTTATCAGATTTCTCTACTGCAAAGTTACTCTCTTTTTTTCTTTTCCATACTGTACTCTTTGGAAGGAAGTCACTACAGACCCCTCACACTTAAGGAGTGGAAGTTAAGCTCCACCTGCTTGACGTGGAGTGTTTACAAAAATTACTTGGAATTCTTCACAGAAGATTTGTCCCTTCTATTCCAATTTTTTATTTATATCAATATATATTCATGGATATTTATTTTATACTTTGGGTTATAATCCAATACCCCTTTATTTACTTTGGTGCTCAAATTGTCTCAGCTTTGGCCATTTCTTGCAGTCAGTTCCTGTCTTCCTCCCTCCCTCCCTCCCTCCCTTCCTTCCTTCCTTGTATTATAAGATGCTCCAGGATCATCTCCTATATTTTCTTCATCAGTCCTAGGATCCCTGGTTCCTATTATTGCAGAAGAGTGTAACACCTCACTCAGTTGACACAGCAAAGAAATATAGGGGTGTGTGTGTTTGTGTGTATGTATCCATATCCATGTATATAGACCTATTTACAAATTTTTCTGTATTTGACCATCCGTATCATATTAAGCTAAAAATGAGTTAATTGAGTTAGTTCTAATGTCTTCAGCTCTAATCCATTACCATATGAATATTCTAGCCTTCTCCCCTTGCCTGTAACCTCCACTCCAACAGTGGGAAAACTGGTTCTCACTGTCCACCGACATTTGTTTACTTAGTCAATTCCAGTATACATGTAAGCAATATCACAATTATTAACCCATATCTCTGTGGTAAAAACTTTATCATCTAGAATGATACATCTTTACAGTGCTTATGTACATATTCTTTTGCCTTTAGTCTTAAGGTCTCTGGTGATTTCCAAAGTTGCTTAAATCATCACCTTCTCTTCATAACTCCTTCACTGAAGTTGTTTCATAGTTAGATTGTTTTTTCCTATTCTGTGTTCTATCCTGTGATTCTTTGATTCCCTTAATGATTTGTTTTAAATTTTCTTCATTCATTTATGTACTTTATAAACTATATGGCCTATCAGAGTAGTACTGATTTCCTACACGCTTGTCTCCTGAGTTTGTTGGCCTTTTCTGGCACCAACCCATATACATGTTAACACTTCTTTGCCCGAAAAATCAAGTACAAAGCCTGTTGCTCTTAGTATTAATCTGCATTTTTATTTGTAGACAAGAGAATCCACTTTAGCTAGCTTGAAATATATGATTAATAAAAATAACAGCAGAAGCAACAACAACAATATAACATTAATGTATTTGCTGTGTGTCAGGGTACACTCTAAGTGCTTTACATATGATAACTCCTTTGTACTACACAACAACCCTGTTAAATAGCTACTTATTTGCCCCACTTTTCAGATAAGGGAACTTGAGCTATAAAGCAGCGAGATAACTTTCCGGAGACCATGTGATTGTTATGGGGTAAAGCTGGGATCGAGGCCCAGGCTACGTTCTCTAGCTCCCAGAGTCACTGCAAGGGCTGCAGAGACAATTCTAGGCTGATTTCCAGTAGCAACTCCTGGAAACACCCTGCAGAACTGGCTTGGTAAAGGAGCGGCTGCTGGTCCCAGGACCCTACTGCCCAAGCCACAACAGAAAGTGGCCTCTGCTGCTGCCCTCACTTCCAATCACAGAAACGTGTGGCCTCTGCCAACACCCCAGGCTGCACATCCTGGGTCCCATACCTGTCATTCCCCCACTTCTAAGTCATAGGTCCTCGCAGGTGGATGTGGTTGGAGAAACCTAAATCACATGCCTGGACCTTAGTATCCCAGGAACTGAGACTTGCATTACTGTAGTAGGGCCACCATATTCGTAGTGCTTCTCCATGGGGTAATTGTCTTTGTAATTAGCCAAGCAGTAAGAAAATAAAACACAATGGTTTGAATTCTCATAAGAACCATAGTTCTAGATGAGGAAACTGAGGCACACGGAGGTAGGATAACTGTTCCAAGGTCACACAGCTACTAAATGGAGAAGTCAGGTTTTGAGTACACACAGTCTATGGCAAAAATTTAAGCTCTTAACCACTCAGCAATACTGCCTTTCTAGAACTATTTTCCTAGATAGTTGGGTAATGCAAAATAGTGTCTGGGCAGGCGATTTGGTTTTTTTTTTCCCCCCATTCAATTTCTTCCTGCTAGCTTAGCTACCTCAGCTGAGTGCTGTCTCCCAAGCCCATAAGGCCACAGGCACCACCTCCCAAGCTCGGCACCACCACAGGCCTGGGTGCTGCACCTTCTAAGCTTTAAACGTGAACAGTGGCCCTGAGGACAGACAGACCGATCTTGGAGGGGGCCTCTGGCACCTTCATGGCCATAGAGCTGCTTCTATAGCTATGATAGCTCTGGCCACCTACTACAAAGCACTTTAAAACATTTAAAGTGCTTTAAATTTATAAAATGTTATCATCACTAGCAATAATTTTTTTGGGGAGGGGGTAGATAGGGACGTGTCTGTTTAGTACACTTGACTACCCTATAGCACCTGTACATTTGCAACCAGTAGGTCATCGATCTTTTGTTAATACAAGAGGGAATAAAGAACATATATTCATGAAGTCCCCTCAAGGGCTGCAGCCTGCTGTAGACTATAATTTGCCTGAGCTCTGGCCTCTCCCGTCTGATCTTGAGTTTGCATCCTGGGAGAGTGGGTGAGGCTACTGCAGAATCAATAGCTGGAGAAGGAGGTGAAGTCCCCTGAGAATTACTGTTCACTTAGTCCCTGTGCAAGGCTTGGAATTCAGCAGGGAGGAGGAGACTGCTCACTAAATAAGGCAAGGTCGACTTAGCTTACTTTATTTGGCTGGCCTTTCCCTAGTGTTCCTTTGCATTGCTTTCCTCCCATCAGCTGCTGTGTTACCTAGGGAATACTAACCAATCTTCTTATTGATCTCAGTGAAGTGTAATCAAGAAGGGAACCACATTGGCTGCAAAGATCACAAATGGCATAAGTATTCAAATGTCAATGAGTTTTGGATTATCCTGTTTTGGATTATCTGTGCCACTGCACACCCAAATTCCTCTCCCCTGCATGAATGACCTGCAAGACAACTAAAGCCCGAGGAGGGGTGGGGATAGTCCCTTTAGTGGACTCCAGTGCAAAGCACATGCTACAGGGCTGCCTTCTTCCATCTGACTTGACTCTCTACTCCCTTTGCATGTCATCCTCCTGTACTCCCTTCCATCTCTAGGGGAGGGCTCTTCAGAGTGTGGTCAAGGTGATACGTTCTTGCTTCAAGGACAGGTCCAGATTAGGACTTCTATAGACCCTGTGAATAGTCTGTGGTTGACTCTATTATTGCTCCCTCTTTCTCTATGAGAGGACTGTATATGCCCACCCATGGCCATGTGACTTGGAGTCTTCCTGTGGGAGCAGTTTATACCCCCCTGGCTTGGCCATGTGACATGCTTTGGCCGACAGACTGTGAGCAGGGGTATCATGTCTTGTACATATAGTACAAGCTTTAAGTGACACCATCGACTCCACAAATTGTCCTGCTCTTTTTCCTTGTTTGTAAGTATGGCATGTCCCAAAGAGGGACAGCTTCTTCAGCCTGGGTCCCAGAAAGAGGAACCCTGGGAGCAGGGCTGGGGAGGACCCCAGCAAATGTCCCCCCATTGCCAACAATTCATATGCATGAGCAATAAATGGCTGTTATTATAAGCCACTGGAATTTGGGGGTTCTGTAGTAAAACTGATATTCTCATGTATAATTCAGAATAAGAATCATACTAAAGGTTAGGGATGCCCAATAAATTGCAATTTCCTCTCCTCCACAATGGTTACTTCAATGGTTTATTGGGAATCATTTAATATCAGTTGATTTCCAAAGTTTGTTTCCTTATTTTGTTGTGACCACCCCCCGTGTAGGGGTGCTCTAAACATGAGCTCAGGCTCCCTCTGGGGTAACCTTGAAGACACCATGTTTAAATGCACAAAAGAAATCTTCCCAGGAAGTCAGGATACTCAGTGGCTTACATATTAATCAGCTTTGTGTGATTCTCAGCAAGTCATAAAACCTGACTGTGACTAAGATAATCCATTTTTTAAAAGCAGCAGCTTAGAACAAATAACTTCAGGTTTGATTCAACTATAAAATTTATAGGATCGGGTGGGGCTACCAAATACATAATGCTCCGTTTCCCTAGCCATATTTGGAACCTATTGTAGGAGAGACACATTTAGGAATTATAGATATAATGGAGATCAAAATAGGTTTTATTGTGATTAAAGCTTTACTGGAGGACATGACTCAGCATGCAACTTAAAGACCCGCTAACCCTCCTCTGCGTGTAACTTCCCTCCCCAAACTGGGGGCCTACTCTTGCCGCATGGCCAGATCAGGAGAGAGTGTGTGTGCTGCCTGCAGACTCGGCAGATGTTCACTGTCAAGCGCAGATGAGGCTGACCAGGGCTCATCCTCGGTCCCCAAACTTTCCAATCAGTTGTCACTCTTCCCACTCTCTGTCGAGGACAACGGGTTAGTGTAGACAGAGGTAGAGGTGCACCTCTGGTGGGGGGGGGGCTCTTTTCACTTGGGAACATGTATCTCTGGGAAGGGAGATTGCCCCGAAGAGAATTCTATGGATCTGTGGTTTAAAAGCAGGTTCAGAGCACAGTGGAAGGAACCCACGGCAAGAAGACCAGCACTCAAACCTGGATCCCTCGCTGACTTCTTCTGTCATCTCAGCAGGTCAACTCACCTCTGCAGGCCTCAGTTTTCCCATATAAAAAACATGAGTAACAATAATACCTGCACTGCCCACCAGATAGGATTGTTCTGTGAATCCAGTGAGACAATATGCGTGAAAAGTTTTGCAAACGATAAAGCACTGTGTAAGATAAGGTTGAAATGGAAAGCATGTCCTATTGAATCATGGAAATCAGGGATTGTAGAGCTACAATTTCTAGCCACAATTTTAACTTCACTAATAAGAAACCCGAATCAGAGAATGGAGGTGGTTTTCTGAATGTTACACTCAGGTTTGTGGACACACAGTCCAGCACCCTTTTTACCCCAGCAGCATGCTGCTGGCTCCTGAGTCATACCCTGAAACCAAGAACTCCACCAGTAACAAAAACTCTATCTTGTTCGGGCTTCCAGATCGGCTTAACACTGAGTCTACTATTACTACAATTCCCCTGGGTTGTGTTGTCTTTCTCCCCTTGGACAGGAACAGGCATGGCTGCCCTTTTTGGGTGCTTTCTTCCTTCTCAGTAAAGTGGGTGGGAGTGACTTAGTCTAGATGCTCCGCCAGGGGACATGAGCAGCAGGAAAGCTACAAGCATCCCCAGGATCTACCTTCACCTTCATTTAGCTTCCTCTACTGCTTTTGGCATCGCCATTAATTTAGTGTTTCCCAAAGTGTGTTCCTCAGGTTGCCAATTCCCCAAGATATTCACATTCAAAAAGTTTATGTGGTTAAATTCCTTTGGGAAACACTGCATGCGCAGCCCCCCTCTTGAAGAGCTTCAATGTCCATTAACACACGAAAGACTCCTAAAGTCCTATAAATCCTCTAGCACACAAAGGTTGTTTATTATTTATTGTTGTTTAACCCAGGATTTGTAAAATGTATTTAGCATTGAAACACTTATTTTTTAAGAAGCACTTAGTAATATCCTGGTTTCTTATGGTGAGTGAATCTAACCTTCAAACCCCACCCCAACTTCACCCCCACACATGTGGTTTGGGGAGAGTTCTCAACCTTGGCTATGCACTAGAGCCACCTGGGAAGCTTTTAAAATTCCCAGTACCTAGGCAGCCCCCAAACCAATTAAATCAGCATCTCTGGGAGTGGGTCCCAGGCATCTTTGTAAAGTTCCCCAAATTCCAATGTAAGGACAAGGCTGAGAACCACTGGGTTAGAGAAAGACATTTTGGCAATGACATTCATTGCCATTGCCTGCCCAGGGCAGGTGAGTTAGCTTTTCACATAATAAGGTCAGGCTTATTATTTCACAAGAAATAGGACTAATGTAAAGTGTTTATGGTGACTAAGTAGAAATGCCTACTGAAGGAAACTAATAGTTACAAACACTTATATGGCACATAAACATATATTCTAAACATTTTATATATAGTATCACATTTTCACTTGTTATCACGTAATTCTCTTGGCAGTCCTGTGGGATTAGCATTTTTAATTTTCATTTTATAGATGAGGAAACTGAAACATGGAGTTGGAGGTTAAGCTGTTTGAGGAAGAGCCAGGCTACCTAATAACTGAACTTCAGTGGTCTTGCTCCCAAATCCCTAACAAATGCAACGTTCCTTTCCATGAACCTATCGGTAGCAAGATGAAACTAGTCACAGAAACTTTAAGAAAACATCAGTTGTAGTTCAGGTGGGGAGCCCCAACATGTGTCCCCACCTAAGCCTTTGTCTTTATCTTCATAAGTTAGACAGAGCTGTCTCCCTGTGTCCTACGGAGCCGGCAAACACAGGGACCAGAGCTCATCCAGGAAACTGGGCAGAAGAGGAAAACCACGGATATTCAGTAAGTGTCTAAGGCTGAAGACTTTGTAAGACTTTGTGGAAGAACTTGATTAATCTGAAAGGAGGGGGAGGGGAGGGGCAGGTGTAGTAAGATCTAGAACAGAAAGGGGTAAGCGGGTTCCATGGTCTTCTGATGAGCTCCAAAGGACCAACTGTTGGGCGTGAGGAGGAGCTCCCTGCAGACAGTTACCATCGGAGAAACACTGAAGTCACTCCCCCAACTCTCCTCCACCTGTTACTAGTTAATGCATCACAACCACCTGGGGGGCTTGTTAAAGCACAGATTTCTTCGTCCCACTCCCAGAGTGTCTGATTCAGTAGGTCTGGCCAGGGCCAGGGAGTTTGCATTCTAACCAGCTCCCACATCATGTCTATCTACTGGTTTGAGAACCACCACATTGGAGATGCCTCTGTGGGGTGGCAACCCGGGGCCTGCCATTTGGGATGCAGTGTGGACAGAGCTGCTCTTGGTCAGTCCAGCTTCTGTGCCTCTTCTGCCAGCACCTGGAAGGGAGGCTCTTTGCCTCCAGCCAGGCCTCCTGCTTACCGCTCCGAGGCTGCTGTGAATCCTCTGCTGTGATATTCCCGGGTCATCCTGTGCGTTAGGAGGCTTCACAGTAAAAATATCTCCTTTCCTTCGACTGAAATCACTCCATTCCTTAAGGAAATATAGGAGGAAGCCACAAAGTTCTGGTCCCTTCTGAGAGATTGGATCACGGACTGTCGCCAACTCAGGAGCCAAAGCTGTCTTCTATGTGGGTTGCAGTTTAAAAACCAGCACCTGAACATAGGGAATGTGACTGAAGCCCAGAGTCCCTTCCCCAAGCCTACCTCTCAAGTTCAGAGGGATTTATGCAGATGAGGCCCCAGGCCTGCCTCTGGCCCTCAGAGGTCCCCTAGGCAAGTATGTAAATGAGACCCAAATAGTGAGTCTGGCTTTTGAAAATAAAGGTTAAAGTAGGATTCATTTATTTTGTGTTGCTTTTCTCTGCCTCCTTTCTCACCTCAGTCTCCCCACCTGGAAAAGACACGTGTTTGGTTTTATGCACCAAGTGACTGTAATAATGCTCACAGAGGCAGCTGCTAGTTAAGAATCATGTTACACTAAGGTTCCCCAGACTGTATTATACACAAGAAACATATGTCAGTGGGGTTTGAGAGCAGGCAGGAGGCCTGAAGGAGATAGCCTCAAATGGGGAAGGCAGAATGGAAAATCTGCACCCTACTCATCATAGAATTCCTAATTTGTAGTTTATTGTTCAGGGCGGTCTACCTTTCAGATGCAATTTCACACAGACAACCTGAAATTAAGACAAAGAAATGACTGAAGGGTGTCTTCCTTGCCTTTTCCAGTGTGGAATTGATGACTTGTACCAGTGTCCCATAAACCTCCAAATGTTTAGGAATGAGCAGGAGGAGGGGGTGATGCCAGGCTGATTTACATGTTTGCAGCCACGTCTCTATTGTTCAAATGCTACACAAGGAGGAGCAGGTGTTTGCTTTCATCAGTGTTCTTGGTCCTTTCTATGCACGGGGAAATAAAATAATACAAATAAAGGGCCCGCCTATTCATCAGGCACCCTAGGAGGCACCGTGCATGCTAATCCCGTTCAGTCCTCACAGTATCCGTAAGGAGGGTATCGTTGGCTCCATTTTCCAGCACAAGAAACAGAGGTTTGGAAAGGTTGGGAAACTCACTCAAGGTCACAGCTTGTGAGCTGCAGAACTGTGACTTGAGGTCTGATGATCTTCAGGCCCTTTGCTGCTCCCTCTGTGCTAAGTGTGCAGTTTCCAGGTCCCTTTAATCTCTTTTCATCTTCCCATTGGCTCTAGGTTCCCTCTGTCCTGGTCTTTCCCAGAATTCCCCAAATCCCATTTTCCTGCTCACCGCTTCTCTTCTTCCTCTCTTGGGGCTATTCTTATAGACTGGAAATTCAGGCTGCCTATACCTGTTCTGTAAGGTGTGTTTCCTTCTAAAGAGGATGGGGATTTGCATAAAGAATGACCTATGAAGTCAGGTTTTAAAGAAGTCAGGATGGAAGGAATGCAGAGAACAGAATCGCTGTGGGTCAGGAAACGTGTCCTCCTCCAAGAAAGGAGGGAAAAGAGAAAGCTCAAATGTTTATAGCAGCACAATTCATAATTGCAAAGAAGAGGAAACAACCCAAGTGCCTATCAATACATGAGTGGATTAATAAAATGTGGTATATGTATACCATGGAGTACTACATAGCCATAAAAATTAGTGAATTAATACCTGTTGTAGCAACCTAGGTGGAACTGGAGACCATCCTTCTAAGCAAAGTATCACAAGAATGGAAAAACAAACACCGCATATACTCACCATTAAATTGGAACTAATCAATCAATACTTATGTGCACATATGGAAATAACATTCATTGGAAATCCAGCAGATGGGAGTGGGGAGGAAGGGATGGGTAAACTCACACCTAATGGGAAAAATGTACACTATCTGGGTGATGGGAATGCTTATAACTTTGACTCAAACAGTACAAAAGCAATTTATGTAGCCAAAACGTTTGTACCCCTGTAATATTCTGAAATATATATATATAAATCAGACTGGGCTGTTATACTGGGAGGTGTGTCTCAAGGAAATTAAAGTTTAAAGGCTATTGAGTCTTCCATTACATGGCACAAGGCTCTGAAGTATTATTTGGCTTTTTTTTTTTTTAGTTTTTCTGCTTTTTCCGTTGGGCGTGCTCTATGTAGTGTGTAAATATGCGTGTAGATAGAGAATCAATATTCATGTTGCTATGAACTTTAATGACAAATTATTACACTGTCATATTTCTCAAAGTTGGTTATAAGCTTTGTTACATCTCCTTTCTTTAAGCAGATAGATGCAATCGGAAAGATTGTTTACAGACAGTGGTTGGTGACTGTGTAACTTTAATTGCTTTTCTTTTGGTACCAACAAGTGGAGGTCACTATTTTCTTCAAATAACATCAAGGCACCATGCCAGTAATTGATTTTGTAATCAGTCCTTCTAGTAGCACTTTAAATTAATGTTCCCATGTATGGATTTAGATGGAATTTGATAAGACAGTGCATAATAAGCAAGCACTATGTGATCCTAAAAACATATTTACTGAAGATTAACCACTATGGAGATAGAAATCTATTATGTAGAAACCCCAATAAATATTTTTAGAATATTAAATTATATGTAAACTTTGTGTATTGCTTCAAGTAAATCCAGATCTTCAGTTTCATTTGTTATTCTCTCTTCTAAGTAAACATAGCTATCTACTGCAACGAAATTCATTTTCATCTTATCACTGGCTCAAAATTTAGGATCAGGGGAAAAAAAACTCCTCAACTTTAATGTGAAGCAGACTTTCTTGGTGAGTAAGTCTAAGATGGAACCTACAAATTTGCAACTCTGACAAGTTTCTGGGTGATGCTACTGGTCTGGGGACCACCCTCTGAAAAGCACTGGTGTCAAGCATTGTCTTGTTTTCAGATTAAAGACAGACTTTGGTTTTCTCTGCCCTAATTTAATGTCTAGTCTTGGGTAAAATCTGCAGTAATAAGTTAAAGATGGCCACACATTTTTTAAATCACTGTCCCCATTGAAAGGTGTGGGTTATTTCTCCTTCCCTTCAATCTGGACTGGTTCTATGATTACTTAATCAATAGAATGCAAAGGAAGTGACTGGCAGCTTCTATCTCCTCCCTCTTGGGCCATGCTGTGGGTAAGCCCAAAGAGAGAGGTCCATATGGAGAAGAACTGAGGCCATTGGCCAACAGCCTTGGCTGAGCTCCCAGGCAGCAATGAAGACCAACTTGGCAGCCCTGTGAGTGAGCCGCCTTGGATGTCGAGCTGCCCCAGCTCACACAGCACAGAGACAAACCATCCATCCATGCTGAGCCCTGCCCAAATTACAACCAGAATACATAACATTGCTGTTGCTTTAAACTATTTGGGGATAATTTATTTTACCAAGATAACCAAAATTTAGCTGCCTATAGCCTTTCAAGGTAAGTCAAGCATAGATTTTAATTTTTCAGAGTATGTGTTATAACATCAAAAGAAAAGTCAACAAACAAGTCATGAATGGGCAAAAGTTTATTTCAAAATTTTATATTTTCCATTTTTCCAGTCCCCACAGGCAGAGTGTGACTTTATATAGAGCAAAATAAGGACCTATCAACAAGGACATCATTTCAGGGTCTGTCCATCCCTTAACATATGGCCTCATAGGGTCACTGATGCTTGCATTTTCAGAATTATAACTTTTAATTCTTTTACTTTCAATAAATGAGACTTTGTTGTTAAAGTGCAAAGAACAATAAATGACTTAACACCTTCAGGGGCCATTTACTGCTTAACATCATGCTCCATTTGTTCTCCCCTAAGAGTAGGCACATCTAGCTTCTTCACAGTGGGCAGGCGTGGCCTCTTGCTACCGCAGTCAGGAACCTTATGTGCATTATGCAAGAATTTTGCATTTTTAGTATAGAAGTAAAGCCACTGTTCTCATACCTGTTGCAAATCCCACTCCTGGAAGAAGCAATGAAGTTGAAAACATATTTACTCATAGAATCAAGGTCATACCTAGATTTACATTACTGATCAAAAACCTTATACCCAGTTTTTAAAATGTATATCCGTGAACACTATACTTAGCAATTATCACTTATGTAAATACAGTATAGAATTTATTCAGTGTTTATCATTTTTCCAAATAGTCAATAGTTTGTCAGTTTCAATGTGACTTTAGACAGCCAAATTCAGGAAAATAATATATTGCATGCTTTGCAATTTGTTTCTACTGTATTTTCATTACAATCATCAATCAGAAAGTCAAGCAGTAGTTTTATAATAAGGGATGTTCAGCTCAATTCAACAACTCAGTGCCCAGAATACCTATTGTGTACAAAATAGGTTGCTGTGCACTTCAAGGGGCTGAAAGATCTAGTTGATGTGATAAAAACAGAATAAACATGACTTCCATCCTAGGTGACTACCAGCAGCATCAGAAAAAAAGTACGAAGTATTTCAAAGATTTTCTAAGTAAAAACTGTTACAATCTAGTTGGAGAGAGAGACAGCTTGTTAAGGGATCTGTACAACAATAAAAACAAGACTCCCTTATACTACATAGCAATTTATACCTTATAAAAGCAGTTTTCAGGTTCTATCTTATTTGACGGGTGCAATGTGTAGAGGGCATGTAGGCAGGGATTCTCAAAGTGTGTTTCCTGGGCCAGCAGCATCTGTATCTTCTGGGAGCTTGTTAGAAATGCAAATTCTAGGGTCTCATCTCAGACTTACTGAAAAAGAAACTCTGGGGGTGAGACCCCCCAGCAATCCATGTTGTTACAGGTCCTTCCCTGATTCTGATGCATGCTAATGTTTGAGAATCACTGATGCAGGCTAAACAACGTTCTTTTGATTTTCACATATGATAAAATTAAGAATTATTGAAATTGGATCTTGCCAAGTTTCTAAAACTACACCAGGAATACAAATTCCAAATCCAGGTTGTTGTATGTTCAATGTGTAACTTTCTTTTGAGTAGCATCTTGAAGGTAGGATTTTCACAGGTAAAGATGGTTGCGTATTAAGGGGGCATGGAGAAAGCTGGAGTTTTTTCAACTAGATGGAAAATTACCTTTGAGATTTTAAAAGATACAGTTGAGGAAACTTTGGCTTTTAGGCTCTTTTCCCCATGAAATGTGTCCTAGGATGTTTATTTTGCCTGTCTGTGTTTCTTATTGCATAAATACAGAGTTTAAAAATTATATTGTAACTCTTTCCATGACATTTGGGTTGAAGTTCATTTCCTCCAAATGTTGGGCCTTTATAGATCTTATGCTTCCTTCTCTTTTTATGTTACTTTGAGAATAAGTGTTAAGAACCAGGGACTAATCCTATTTCTTCCTTTACTTCAAAGGAAGACATATATTTTTTTTAAATTTGTAAATGACTCATAATAAGGGATCCAAAGCACTTAGTAACCTTCTTCACATACAGAGATTTTATGCCTTTGGTCTTCAACCAGTGGAAATTGGAGATAAATTTGGGCCAGTTCTGGCAGATCGAGGCAGGGAACTCTAACAACCATTGGCGATATTCCACTATTTCTCACTCCATCTAGGACACTGAGGCTTTTCTGGGACATCTTGGGGATTGAAAACTTGGACAAAGATTCTTTAACGTAGAGCCTTAAAAAAGGAAATTAGTCTGTGGTCACTTTACTGAAACATTGGTTGATATGGGATGAAATGTGGCCTAATTTAAGTTTTCAACTGACAATTGCATATTGAATTTGACATTGATCAACCATTTTAATAACTTTTAAAATCTCATTTCATTGTATTCCCTTATTTTTACATGTAGTAAAATGAACTCTTTATGGTATAGAGTTCTACAGTTTAACAAATACATACAGTTGTGCAACTACCTTCATAATAAAAATATAGGACAGTTCTATCACCTCTAAACATTCCCTCATACCCTCTTTGTAGTTGACACTGTGCTCTCCTGAAACCCTGGGAACCAGAATCTGTTTCCTGTCCCCACAATTTTGCCTATTTTAGATGATCTTACAAATGGAATCACATAGAATGTAACCTTTTGAATCTGGCTTATTTCACTCACATAACACATCTGAAATTTTTATTTTTTCCCTTTTTTTTCTGAGTGATATTCCATTGTATGTTTGCACCGTGGTTTGTTTATTTGTTCATGATTTGCTGGACATATGGTTGTTACAATTTTTGGCAAGTATAAATAAAGCTGCTATTAAAGTTTGTATATAGTTTTTGTGTAAACATAAGTTTTCGTTATTCTTATGTAAATACCTAGAAGTGAGATTACTGGGTCATATGCTAAGTGTATGGTTAACTGTATTAAAAATTTTCCAATGTGGTAGAAAACTTTACATTCCACCAGCAATGTGGGAGAGGATTTCTGGTCCACTACATCCTTGCCATCATTTGGCATTATCTTTAATTTTTTTTTAATTAGCAATTCTAATAAAGGTATAGTGGTATCTCAGTGGTTTTGATTTGAATCTTTTTAATTACTAAGGATGTTGAGCATCTTTGCATGTACTTATTTGCCATTTGTATAACCTCTTTGGTGAAGGGTCTATTCAAATCCTTAGCCCAATTTTTACTGGGTTGTTTCTTATTATTGAATTTTGAAAATTCTTTGTATGATTTTGATACAAATTTTTAGAGTTGTGTTTTGCAAATAATTGTATCAAATGTTTAGAGATAAGACATTACTTTCTCGTTTTCTCTGTGATATGATGAAAACCTCACCATGCTGTTGCATCACCTGGTCCTCATCTGCACCATGATATGATCTCCAAGAGGTCAGCTCTCTCCCTGTAATTCCTTAGGAAGATATTTGCATTCAGATAGAAGCCAGGAACAAGGACCTAGAAATGTTACGTAAAGTCATTCCAGGGGTCTGAGGAAATAGAAAGACTGGCCATAAAGGGCTAACATACATGCTCCTGAGCATATTAAGAAGTGGTTTGACACCATCCTTTTGTGGGCTACCTCTTTTGTAATAAATACCATTGGTACATGTGGTAGAATTTCTCATTAGGGGTTATGCATAATGGTACAAGAATAACTGGATTTGGAAATAGACCAGTGACTCCTAATTAACCTCCCAATACTGTCATTGTATAGAAGTTCTTTGGGGTACCACATTATTTTTTTTGAACGTACTGTCTTATCTTCAGTTACTGATAACTCAGAGTCTTAGACTTTTGATAACCCTGTATCCTGAATCACATCATGTTTATTCATGTATAAAGATATTGATGATGATGTAGGGTAAAATTGAGCAATGATCAATGGCTTCCTTGTGAAAAGTAAATGCTTCATTTTTTATGAGTATTTATATTCCTACGTCAATCATACCTGGCCTTGGAAATAACTCAAGTAGGGCTGCAATGTGTTGCTATCAGTGGCTGCTTTAAGCAACAAGCCTCAATGCCGGAAAGGTCTTCTATTTATTCTTCCCCAGCTGTGAGCAGTTGTAGTGATGCCTTCAACTACCAAGTCCAATAGCCAACTCTCAAGGCTGCCACTAAGGAAAGCAATGTGTGTGGCGCCACCTGCTGGTCATGTGTGTTCGATGCCTGGGTACGCTCTCTAGGTACCTGCATGTTCTGTCAGTTCAGTTTTTAAGCCTCTTTGTGTTTATATGATTGGACTTCTTTTTTGGTGTGTATTTCTTTGACCAGAGTCTTTCTCTGGACCGAAGCTAGCTGGAGATTGGACATGGTGCTAGATGTTACCAGCCAGAGCTGGTTCTTGCACCTCATGCCCTCAGTACCTGGCTTGGATCTTGCTCCCAAATTAGGTGGGCCTGCTGGGCTCACAATGTCACTGCCATTCTATCTCCACTCTGAGACCTGCAGAGGGGTCTTTATTTAGAGCATATTCCCTTCCCCCACCTAATGTCTGCCACTCTTGGGAGGCATTATCTGTGTGTTAGTGTTCGACCAATTTCCTCTTTTTCTACTGACCACAGGTGTTGAATTATCTCTTTAAAGCTTTGCCAAAAGCAAACCGCTTACCACTTAAACAAGAGGAGCTTTAGTACATTTAACCAAAAGAATAAAATGTTTCTACAGGAATACTTTATGTATCAGTTAAAATGCCATTCCAGCTGCGGTTGAGTCAGCTGTCGGTGCCTCCTTGAATATCCTCCTTCTCATGGCCCCACGGTAACTGTGGGTTCAGGTTTCACTACCCCAGAACATAACCATGAAAGGGCATTAAGACATTAGACACTGTTAGGTTCCTCTGCTGAGATGACCTCCTGCAATGCCAGCCAATTTCCTCATGCAAGTCAGTTGTATGGTTTTTGCTGCCGCTCAAACTGGCTCTTGGCTATTTATTTATTGGTCAGTCTGAGCATGTTATCTAAATGTTCCTCAAATTATTAGAAAGCAAGGAGGAAGTGTAGGGTCAGAAATAGGTTATATTTGAGGTATCAATTCAAATCTGGGATTACTTGCAGGTATCGAGCTCCCAAACAAATAACACTATTTATGTCCTCCAAGGATTAAGATGTCTGGAAATTTCATTCCTTAAAACAAAAAAACAAACTGTCTTGAGATAATTCCACAATATTTCCACATTTGAGAACCAGATTCATTGTTTTTCTGCTTTCAATAGCCTACATAGAACCCTAAAGGGTATAGTGGATGTATCAATCTAGGCATGCAGAATGGAAACCGTGTGTGTGTGTGTGTGCATGTGTATGTTGTATGTTAGAGCCCTTGAAGTCTGCTATAGTATATTAAGGCCTGCTATTGTCACTATCTGAGGAATCCTATTGCCATATAGTCTTCATCAAGGTCCTCATGGATGTGGCTGTTGGCTGAGTTTAAGCACAAGCTGGCAAGACTCCTCTGAACAACCTAATAGGGACTGTTCATTGGCCAGTCCCACAGCAGGAAGCTGGAGCTAGGTTAGTGTTCCCAGTATGGCTTTTTCCTGTCTTCTCTTCTTTCCCTGTAAGCCTGTATTGCAAAGGTCCTGGCAGGCCTCACAGTTGGGAACAAAACCAATTGAGTCATCATTTAGCATCAGGGAAGGGGAACCCTGCAATCCACTTGATAGAAATCCATTTGATTGTCTATTATGGCATTTGTGGGATTACTGATAACAAAGATTATTTTGCAGCCAGATTTGAGTTCTATTTCATCATCTTCATACCCTCCTCCTCCTATCTTTCTTTTGGAAAAAAAATAACCATTTATATTTTTTGCATAAGAGCCCAACAAATTCAAAATGCTTGCAGACTGGACTGCATTTTTTTTCTCATTTAAAATGAAATGAGATCTATTGAATCCCCTGGACAAATTTAGAGATTCACTACTTTATTCACTAGCAGAATAACAATGAGTAAAATGGCCCTGCTCTAGGTGCTAAAATGCTAATATCTGGGCATATTTGAGAAATAGGAATACAGATACCATTCTCTGCTTTTTATTCTGAAATTAGATCAAAGCTAGGTAGGACAATGGAGACATAGGGTGGCTCATTACCCATCATTGTTCTACAACAGTGGCACTTGAGTGTCCAGTTAAAAGTTTAGTTTCCCTGGCTCTTCCCCTGAAGATTTTAGGGTAAAGATTAACAATCTGTATTTTTTAAAAATAGGTGCCCCCATGTGACTCATAAGGTCTTTCAAATTAGGGAAACACCGAAACTTGGTTCCTAAAAGAAACTTGGAAAACTTGGTTCCTAAAAGAACCAAGCCTGAATCTTTTGGAGTCCGGGTAGAGTCAGGGTGGAAAATCTTTCATTAGTTCCCCTCATTTTTCAGATCCAGAGGTGGGGTACACAGAGCCCCTGCGCTCTGCTCAGGTCGTCCTGCGTATTGATGGAGAAACTGTCTTGAGAACCTGGGTTTCCCACCTCCCGACAAGGTGTTGGGTGTTTTTTCTGCCTGAACTTCCACCTGAAGTTCACCAGGGTGGACTCACGTGCCTGATCAGAGGAGGACCAATGACAAGGTGTTATGTCTAAGAGAACTTTCTTTTGCGGTCGTATCCCTCAGGGAGCTCATGTGAATGTTTCACACCTCAGCAGTGCTACCCACCTCAGAGGGCTGGGCAAACGGCACTTAATCAATCCTTCACGCCCGCGCCCAGAAAGAGATGGTGCTGGCAGGGTCCGGACTTGCTGACATCTTTCTCCTGAGGCTTCTGTCTCCTTTCTTTATGTTTGCGTCTAGGTTATTACTCAAATTTCGATTGTGAATCTGCTGGACAAAACTGTATCTGATTTTATGTTCTGTACACAGCCAAGGATGGCTCCTCAGGATATGGGGGAAATGATACAAAATTAGCTTTTCTAAAAAAGTTCTTTTGACTCCATTGAATTTTACTGTGTGCTTTTTAACAGAAGCTTTAGTATCTGTAAATTACTACTGGGATACCTGATATTTTTAATAAAGAAGTTCATCTACTATAAGGAAATATATAAAAAGGAGAAAGATCATTTATTGCTTATGGAAAAATATGTTTATGCTTTTGAATACATATATGTATTATAAACATGGCATACATAGCAAGTAATAGGACTACTCATTCTTTTTTTTTTCTTTAACAAATGAACCAAAGTTTTCATTGCCTTCAAAGTGGTACTCCTAGAAATTAACTTGTGAGTCATATTAAAAAATCGAACCATACCCTCTCATTGAGTGTTAGGAGAAAAAGAAAAAGAAAAGAGAAAAAAAACCCCAAAACCTCAAAACATACTTACTTCCTTTTTGATCCCAAAGTCTATAATGTTGTATGATCATTTATACTACTACTCAAATTGCAGGTGATTTTTAAAAGGGGTTCCAAGGATCAAACTTGCCTATGAACATGTAGGTGTAAAATATTTAAAGGCATTGCTGTAGGTGTTGGGGAATTACAGTCCTGCCAACACGAGACTCCTCTGAAACAATACAGAAGATAGAGAAGCTATTTATTACTAGGGTAAGCATTATCAGATTTATATGTACGTACCGCAGCATGGAAGCGACTATAAATTCTGGGCAGAATTGCAATTATAGAGTAAAGTAGACGAAAGAACAATTAAAATGTCTCATCTGCACGAGAAGCAAATGAATGCACCTTGTCACTGTCCCCTATATGCCTCATGAGAGACTCTTGTGACTCCAAGGGTCAGAAGGCCTGTGACCTTGCTTTGTAAAATCAAACATTCTGTGGCCTCATAGTTTTCAAGGAGACACCCTGAAGAGGGGAGAGGGGAAGGTGCCCACATCCCTTCTCAAAGAACCTTTCATCATTTTACACTCACATGTGTGTTAAGGCCAATTCCCTAATAAATGGTTCACAGTGATTTGAGCAATGAGTGCACATTTGGAAGAAGATCGTTACCTGGTACAATGAATATGTTGAGTGAAAACACTCATTTAGATATAAAAGTCTTGATATGTTTACTTAAAAAGTCAGTCCTAGTCCCAGTTTGCATGTGGGCAGAATGGCTAAATGTGCACTCTCATTTACAAAGTCATTTTGCTAAGTGACTCATTCAGTGACAACCCCAGGGAGGTGAGTGCACAGAGGGAGGAGGACAGTGAGGGCAGGTGACTGGATCTGCCCACAGAAAGGAGATCCAAGTGAGGGCTGGGTGGGAGGAGCTGCCTGGGTGTGCACTTGGTTGTCTGAATAACTGGGAGGAATTGGGGACCCCCCGCCACCAATTACCAACAACACTGAGAAGTGCTGCTCTTTTGTCATAATGCTGTGACTTTGATTATTTGGCAGCTGAGTAGAAGCTGTGAGGTAAAATGCCAAAGGTAAAGTAAACAGAGGTAGGCCGGGCGTGGTGGCTCACGCCTTTAATCCTAGCACTCTGGGAGGCCGAGGCAGGAGGATCACTCAAGATCAGGAGTT
>VBSM01003157.1:35015326-35040129 GCA_008086735.1 Cheirogaleus medius
AAAAAAAAAAAAAAAAAAGAAAAAAGAAAACAGAGGTAGAGGATTAGCCAACAAATAGTAAAAATGAACATTTTCTTCTAAGTAAAAAGTGACATGGGAGGCAACCTCGTTGCTGTTACGCTGGTTTGTTTTTGGTTTTCTTTGCTTCTGTTCATCTTTTTAGACTGACTCTATCCAGCGGAATTTTCCGTGATGGTGGAAATATTCTATATCTGTACTGCGCAATATGTAGCCAGTGGCCACATGTGGCTACTAAACCCTGAATTGTGGGTAGTGTGACGGAGGAACTGAATTCACATGGGCTGTTTAAACGCGAATAGTCACACAGGCCCAGGGACTACCGCATTGCACGGCACTTTGGAAAGGACGTAGTACTTCCATAGTTCCTAGGAAGTACATGTGCTTTTTTTCTTTTATGTAAATTCTCCTAATTTGTTTTATTTTTTCCCCCTACAGCTATGTTGCTTACCCAAGTGCCCAGTGGTACCAGGCCGCCCTTCGAAGGCTTGATGAAGCCCACCCTGATCAAGCACCGGTACAGGTGACGCATCTGAGCAGCTCAGTGGACAGAGAAATCACCAAGTCACAGTTGCCCGGGTCACTTCTCCTGGTGTTCTCTGAGAAGACATGGGGTGAGTGAGAGATTGTGTTGTCTTCATGCTGTGGTACCCTGGCATAGAGCTTGATGGCTTGGGCAGCAGATGTGCTGTGAGGGGTGTCTTTCAAGGGACTGCACATGGGCCGATGCCGGAGGAGGACTCACTTTTCAAATAGGATTCCTTCCCCTGCCACAAAAGTGCTGGCTGGCTCTTCTCTCTATAATTTGCCTGTGAGATTTAACATCTCTTCCAACACAGGGCCATGTGTTTAGCATACACAGGTTGAATAAAGGCACAAAATATAATTGCTTTCGTTTCAAATCCTGTTGGCTTTATTCAAATTCCTTAAACAAACTAGAAAGACACTCAGGGAGGCTGTGGCACTATTTCTTCATTTCACAAACATCTGTGCCTGAGATCCAGGAAAGGGGAGTGCTCTTTCTGGGGTCATGGTTGTATGGCTGGTCCCTAGAGAGCCTGGATTTAGTTGATAAATTCTTGAGGTTGATTTGCATTTAATTATATTGTTTGAAAATATGATGTATTTGATTTAGGACTAGAATATTAATAATATTTATCCTAGTCTCCTCGAGAAATTGAGAAAGACCCTTGCTTTAAATTTTTTTCCAGGCTACCAATCCTGTAGACAGTCCCCCTAGCATACTAGGAATTTGCTAGGGTGGCAAGCTTCACCAGGTGTTATTACTCTGATTGACATTAGAGTCTTGATTGAAAACCCCAGTAATAAATAAATTCAGCAGCCATGACTTTAGCAACCCAGAGAGGCCACTCATTTCAAAGGTGGCTTGTTGCATTCAATGAAACTCTTGAACCAAAGGGAAACAGGTCTCCTCTGAGGATTGCTGCTCCTTAGAACTGAGCTGAGCTTCTCAGACAATCCCATGGCACTCTGCTAAAGGCAGAGGCAGGAGCAGTGGGAGCTACTTTACTTTTTGGGGGACTAATCCTTCTGGATGCTGCCTCTGATCTCAGCAGATCTGCTTGCTACCTACTAATTCAGTGAGTTTACTAGCAACCTTCACCTGAGTTCGCTTGGTGTTTTTATCCCCTAAGTCTATTTCCTCTAAGTTCCTATTTCCTTTTCACTTTCCTGCCTTGTTCTTGGTCATGTCCCTTGGTGCATGCCTCAGCCTAGATCTGTGCATCTTATGTCCCGACTCAATGTAGGGGTGCCTTGTTTTGAAGACTTTCTCTGGCATCCTGCCTGCTTTTCTGTGGCCTCCCTGACAGCCTTTCTCTGCCAATTCTGATGCCCTGTCTTCAGTCTGGTCACCATACATATTTTTCTAATACTTTTCTGGATAAAGAGGAAAAATGACTGCCCTGCAATTCTGCCCCATTATTTTCCCCATCCCAGATGCTCGTCTGGAAGAGAGAAGGCTAGACTCGGACACTTCGGCAAAGGCTCTTAGGATCCTGGGATCATAATGTCATAAATTTAGGTTAAATAAATGTTAATGAGTGTTCTTATTTGCATATGTTCTTATATGGTTTTCTCCAAGTACTTTTTCTATTCATTGTTCTATTTGTTCCTCTTGATCTGGAGTAAAGAAATTACTAGCTCACAAATCAAGGCAGGAGCTGAAACAGAAATGATCCAGGTCTTAACACTCATGGAGTTTAGAGGTTTGACACTGGGCTTTTTCATACCATATTTCTGCAAAATTGTTACTTCTACTGCTTTCCTTGTTTTAGTTAATATCATCACAACCTACCCCATTACCCAACTTAGAAACCTCTGACTCATCTTCTAGTCCTCTCTGTCTCTGCCTACTCACGTCTATCAGTCATCAAGTCTTACTGATTTTACCCTCTTTTTCCAGCCCACTCTTTCTCTACTTCTTTGAGAGATAGTATGGGTGTAATTCTGGTCTTTCTCATATTTTCTAGACAATTAAAACTGCCTCCCAACATAGTCATCCCCTACCCTGCCTACTAAGCAAGTTTAATGTAAGCATTTGCAACACCGCTTTCAGGGTGGCCCAGATTGCCTTCTAAAACATATTTCAAAGTTTTACTCTCCTCTCTGAAGCCTTTATAACTAACAGGATAATGTCTAAACTCTTTGGCAAGACTCTCTCCAACATTACTAACCACACATCCATCACACAGCCTGGTCTCCATCAAAGGATTTTTTTTCACACTTTATCTAGGCTTTCCTGAACTTTTGTTCAAAGCTTTTCTAACAACCAAAAGACCCATCCCTTATTTGCAAAGGTCTCTTCCTTAGAGTATAAGATACAACTCAAATTTCCCCTCTGTATATCTGTCCTTACTCTATCTCCCAGACACCAGTGACTTTCCTCTGGGTTCCAACAGTGCGTTGTTCATTCTGCACCTTTCTCTCTCATCACTTCGTGCTGCATATACTTACTGTTGTGATTGTCTAACTCACAGCCAGTGGATGGGGTGAAGCTAGTTCCTACTCTCATAACAATTGTATTCTACTTTCCATTTTTCTTGCTATCACCCCAGCCTTCAGAAGTGCTGGCATAGTGTCTAACACATGTTAAATATGCATGAAATGTTAATTTTGTTGTCCACCCAAAAAAGTAAAGTGACTGTCTTTTATTTAATGATTACAATGTTGTACTCATTTAGTAATTTAGTGGTTACCATGCTTTATATGCCTCACTGAGGTTTGGTATTTTTTTTTTTTTTTTTGAGACAGAGTCTCACTTTGTTGCCCAGGCTAGAGTGAGTGCCCTGGCATCAGCCTAGCTCACAGAAACCTCAAACTCCTGGGCTCAAGCAATCCTTCTGCCTCAGCCTCCCGAGTAGCTGGGACTACAGGCATGCGCCACCATACCCGGCTACTTTTTTCTATATATTTTTAGTTGTCCAATTAATTTCTATTTTTAGTAGAGATGGGGTCTCACTCTTGATCAGGCTGGTTTTTTGAACTCCTGACCTTGAGTGATCCACCCACCTCGGCCTCCCATAGTGCTAGGATTAAAGGCGTGAGCCACCGTGCCTGGCCTGAGGTTTGGTATTATTATCTCCATATTCTTTATAAAGACATTGAGGTTTCTTCTCCATTTTCCTTTTCTTCTAGGACATTGCAAAGTGATTCATCAGTCAATCTAACAAGTTAATCTGGTATAAATTGTTTATTGATTTTATTGGGTGATTGTTCTGCTCTTCTCAGGCATGATGTATGCTATTCATTAGGGACTTTGCAAGCTTTTTCCTCAAATAGCAACATTAATGATTAGATGGGGGTGAGTCAGTGAGATTGTACTGACTTCTGAGAGTCAGTCATTAAATTTCCATGAATTTTATTAGCTGGTTGTTAAAAATAGCCCTTATTAAAAATTAAATTATGTAAACTTAAAAAATAAATTATATTTTAAAAGGTACTAAATACTCAAAAATAAATTATATTTTAAAAGGTAGTAAATCACTTCCTAAATCACATTTATTATTTTATTATGTTATTATTTTATAACATTTTACTATTATCTATACTTTTGAAGTTATACATTTATTGTATCTGTATGGTATAAATACTATATAATCATGCTCTGTGGGTATCTCTTCCCAATTCCACGTTGAGAGACATCACATCTTGCAATTAAATGATCAGTGCCTGGCCCAGGAGGGACCTTCCAGACCCTGATCCTGCACTAGCCCTTCAGCTCTTCACAGTGAAGAAAAGCACAGTGAAGGAACAGAGGGAAGATCATTTTTGATTGGAAGTATCTCTTGTTCATTGTCAAATTATACCAAGTAGGCAATCACCTATTCGACTGACACACAGCACCAGTCAGAAAGCACCAGTCTTTATCCTTCTCTGATGGGAAAGGTTCCTAGTATCATGAAACAGTGTGTTTTGTGTGTTCCACACTATAGTGGGTGATCATTTTCATATAACATGGTGATTCTCAGCCTTGACTGCATATTTGAGTCTAGTGAGGAGCTTTTGGAAAAAATAACAACTCCCAGGCCCCAGTTAAACCTGAATATATTGGAGAAGAGAGTTCCCTGACATCATGACTTTTGAAAAGCTTTCTGGGTGATTCCAATAAGTAGCCACTGATCTAACATGAAGGACGAGGCCAGAGATTAGAAGTCCACCCAGCTCACTTGGAGCTGGAGTTCTGCCATTTACCAGCTGTGTGATGCTGGGCAAGTCAAACTCTCTGAGTCTCAGGTTCCATATTTGTGCAATGGGAATAATAATAACCTGCTTTATAGGATGCTGTAGAGATTATGTGAAAGCATACCGGAGAACAGCTTCTGAGTGGTAAAGTGCTAAACAATACAAGTGACTGTGGCTACTACCACTTCCCTGCTTTGTCCAGCAAGTAAACTTGCAGGCAAGTTGTACATGTCAGCATTAGAGTGTTAGAATGCTTTCTCAACACCAGCCCCAAATCTTCTGCCTATGTCTGGGGAGATGGATGGATAGTGCTAATAATTCTAAGCACACCTGGCATAATTGTTAGATCTGGTTTGAATGTGCACCGCCTTCCAATGATATTTTTGAAATCCAGCTAAGATACTGGCCTCAGTAACATCACAGGGCAGAGAGCTCCAAAGGTTAATTACAATGGGATGTTCCCATACCATTTGTAATGCCCTGCTGTTACATGTCACCCAGTGTCACCTTGTTCTCTTTCATGGAGCTGGAAAGCCAATCACCCCCATGACCTTTGATTCTCTTCCCTTTATTTTAGAAGCAAATACACTTTGGCCTCCAGGATTAGACAACTAGGAAATTGTGAACACTATGTTCCAATTCCTTTGTCTGCTGAAACATACAGGATCCTGGTGGATGCTTACATGGATTAGAGTAACAGATGAAAAGGGTTGTGATTTAACTTCGAGCCAGACTGGCCAGAGTCTGGATCCTGAGGTACTTTTTTCAGATACAAAAGCTTCAGGGGGGTAGAAGAAAGGCCTGACTCAGTAACCCACGAGTGCGGCAGCTGATGTTCAAGGACAAGCTGGTACGTGCTGCAGCACCAGATGTCCTGACAGAAGAAAGTGGGTGTCACCGATCTGGGAAGAGCTGTGGCAGGAGAGAGCCAACTGACAGGATTATTTTCTTTCTTCTAATTAATTCTGATTTTCTGATTAACGAATGCTTATAGTAAAGAAAATCATCAACACAGAAAGGGATAATACACATACAATACCTATAATTATCCAGATTATCAGTTTAAATTTTGGGTATTTTATTTGTTCTGAAAGAATTCTGTTTATAACACGATTTTCATCATCTTTTCCAAATATCAAAATGTTATGCATGATTTTATAATGTAAGACCAAGCATATTACTAACTCTTTCTTTTTCCTTTCTCTCACACACACACAATACACAAGGCACTGTGCTATGTGCTAATTTTTAATGAGAGAAATTTTATGTCAGTATTATCACAGAATTCCTGGACTGGCAGGTGTAGCCAGAGTTCATCTGAAAGCTCTTCAGATGAAGCTCAGCCAGTTTTCAAGTTTGCATCCACAATAATCCCACAAAACATACATTGCAGTACCTGTGTCACCCTCTGCTTCTCATCTTGGAAAATCAAACAAGGTTAAAAATATCTTTACTCCAAATGATGTTATCTGTAAAGTAGATACACCTACATCTTTGCCTTCCCTGCTCGATCCTAGCAGAAGCTAGGGAGAGGACTGCTGGGGGTGTGTGGCCCGAGCCCCTAGTGTTCAGCCATTAGCAGATGGTAGTCAGCAGGCTGGAGAAGGGTCCACTGCCCTTGCAGCTACTTTTAGCAGCCACGGTAAAGGGCCTACGTACACAGCCAGGCCTGGGCAGAAATAGAATCGCTATGCTGCATGAGTCAAGTTAGCTTATCAGCTGGGTCAGCTTCTGCCTTTCCATATGGGATCAAGGAGACTCTGGTCAATTAGATTGTCAGGTGCCAAAAGTCTAATGGGCTCAAGTCTGTATCGGCCCAGACACATTGTCTAGTGTGGACTCCCACCCTCACCAACTGCGCCCACTTCACCACTACGGGCACCTCAGAGGCACCTTGTGTTCCTACAGCAGGTCCACTCCCAACTCCACTTGTGGCGCACACATTGCTGCGAGATAGCCCCAACAACCAGTGGGCATTTCTTAGGAGAGTTGAAGGTTATAGATCTCTGGTTAAGCTTGATGCCTCATCCACACATAGTTCTTACTAGGTCACGGAGATGCATTCATTTATCATGCATTTAATCACCTGTTAAAAGAGATTCACAGAATGCTTATTAAGAACCTCAGGAAATAGAACTAGAGGACATGGCCCGTACACCAAGGAAGATTTCATTCTGGAGGCATAAAACAGATACATATTAAACATGTCAGAATCACTGAGGAAGAATGTGATTGACGATGAATTTATATAGTGTGGACAAAAACATGTCAGAAAAGAGGAGAATTGATAAAAAAAAAAATCAAAGAAACCCAGAAGAGATCTGAAGGGCTTCTTCCCAGAAGTAAAGCTTTATGTCAGCTTTGACAAATGGATGGAAAGGATTTGGGTGGCCTGGAGCAGGGGAAGGCGGGGTCTATTTCTGAAACAGAACTGAATGATGAACATGCTAGATGCACAAGACACTGAAGAAACGGGACAAGTCCATGGGAGAAAGGTATGTTGGCCGCTGTCTACACATGGCATGGGTGGAATTTAAATTCTAAAGGGGGTGGGAAAGATACTTAAGGGAGAGAAGGGGGGGCTTGGTAAATTCAAAAGCATCTAAAGCTGAACATCTCCCGTTGCCCTCGGGTACCATTGCATTTACAAACGCTATTCCAAATTTGAATAGTTCTCTTCTGTATGGCTTAACCTTATTCCTCCCCAAGTCTTTTTTCACTGTAGGTCGGTGACACCAGGTCAGTGGTAGAAATGATGAAGAGTTATGAAGCTTTGTGCAACTATTTGGCATAGTTTGGGATGGTTCTTTACATAGGGTGATGAAGATACTGACTTTTTATTTAATCTTCAGTAATGATCGTAGGTTGCATGGAGTCAGCCCATTTTCTTTTCCTGTGACCATCTGTACATAATTTAAAGATGGTTGGTCATGGAATTGAACAGGTTGCTTAGGATTTTCACCTAGATCCTTAGCCCCACCCATTCAGTGGATTAGCCTAGACAGTGATGAACTTGAGAATATTAGTGATTTAATCCTAATGCAAGATTGATGATTTTAGAACAAGCTATATATAGTTCCTGTGGTTTTCCCACTCTCCCTCCTCAAATCCTCTGCTATGGAATCATCGAGAGATAAATAAATCCTAGTGATATATTTGTGATGAATCTTCTGGCTTTATTGCTGGTAGTTACAATTCAAGGATTGAGTCTCTCTCAGTATTCAAATTATAGAGCCCATTCTAAATCTCCTGGGCCTGAAGTAATCTAGAATAGAGTTAGAGAATATCTTGTTAATCTCTTTCATACTACATTTAAGGAAACTGAAGACTCAAAAAGGAAAGTGACTGTTTGTGTTTAATTAAGGAACGACAGAGTTGGTCCAAGTCCCGATTGTCTGTTTCTACTTGACTGTGCTATTTCTGCCTTCAGCTCAGCCCCCATCTGGCTGCCCACTGTTCCTGTTACCACTGATCATATATAAGTGTGTAAAATAACAATATTTAACTTATAATATTAAATCACCAGTAATCTCCCTATCATAATATAACTATGGTTAATATTTTGATTTATATCTCTTTAAACTTTCTCTTTGTGCATATGGCTATTTGGTACATAGCATATATCTTTTATTCAAATGGAATCACAGTTATATTTGTTTTGTAACCTATTTTTTGCCTCCATTTATCATAAGCATCTTTTCACATCACCAAATATAGATTAGCATCTGCATTTTTAAAGACTGAGTTTCATTCCATCTTATGGATGAACCATAATATTCAAATATAATATCCCACCACTATAGTCTTAAATTATTTCTAGTTGCAGCACATATCCATTTATTTCCTTAGGAGAAATTCCAACAAGTGGAATTGCTAGGTCAAAGAATGTTTGCATTTTTGAGACTTTTGATGCATGTGACCAGAATGCTCTCTGGGATGGTTGGAACAATTCACAATCTCACCAGGAGTCTAGCAGAACATTTTTTCCCCCACACCCTCACACACAACAGACACTAACATTTTCATTCATCTTTTATAATCTGATAGCTAAATCATTTTGTGTTCTTTCTGCTTTAATTTGCATTATTTGATAATTGGCGAGGTTAAACAATTTTTTCTCCACAAGTTCATTGGCCATTTGTAGAATAGAAATATTTTTTTGAAGCTAATAGGCACAGATTTTCTGCAACACACTGACCTTCATGGATTCAATTAAAAAGGTATTGAAAGGATGAACTAACCCGTTTATTAGACCCAGTACACATGAGCTAGAGATTTTGTATTGCGTTGCCCTTTAAGATTCTTTGGGATTAAAAACTTAGCAGAAACAAATGAACCCCTGTGGATAGCAAGGTGCCTTTATATTCCTAAAGCTGCTCTAGCCTTGGCTTATGCACAGAAGTTAACACCTTGCTAGGTTGGTACTTTTTTTTTGTTTTGTTTTATTTTGTGTTACTGTTCTTGGATGTTAACAACTCTGCCTTAAAACTTGGCCCAATCCCATGGAAGCTCCTCTCACACTGTTTCCTTCTGTGAGCACAACACCTGTTTGGGTCAGTGACTCTCACGTTATCCTAAGTTCAGTCACTTGAATGCAACCCTCTTTTCCAACTACAGTCAATTGCAGCTAATCAGCATTTCCCTAAACTCTCTAAATTATGTGCATGTAAAATAACAGCCATTCATTTTTGTCCAAGTGGATTTTTCTTACTTAGCAGGGATATCATTCTCTACCAAATAGTCACTATGGAGATGTGTATATTAAATATACATGTGTGTCTATTTATGACTATATGCTTCGTCTAGTGATACAAACAAAAGCCTTGCTAACATTTTGTTGGAACATGACTCTCTTTTGCTCCAGTGAATTTTATGTTATTAACCTTAAACATACACAGTAAAATTTATTAAAAAAATAATTTTTTTAAAAAGAAAGAAATCAGGACACTCTTTTGTGGAGCTTCCAGCACCCAGTAGAGGGGTTCTCTCTTCTCTATTCTCATAATTCTCTTTTTGAGTATGGTTTCAAGATTTTCTTATATTTTCTTTTATGGCGCTATTCCAACAAGTGGAATTGCTAGGTCAAAGAATGTTTGCATTTTTGAGACTTTTGATGCATGTGACCAGAATGCTCTCTGGGATGGTTGGAACAATTCACAATCTCACCAGGAGTCTAGCAGAACATTTTTTCCCCCACACCCTCACACACAACAGACACTAACATTTTCATTCATCTTTTATAATCTGATAGCTAAATCATTTTGTGTTCTTTCTGCTTTAATTTGCATGGGGAGAGCTCCTCACAGAGTATTCTGGACATCTCTTTTCTTCTTCCTTGTCTTGGTTTGTATTCTCCCAGAGCAAGACCCTGATTTGAAGATTCAAGTGCAAAGAGTTTAATAGGAGGTACAAGAAACACATGTGGTGTGTGCAGGGGGAGGAGAGAGTGCAGAGAAGGCAGCCAGTAAACAGTTCTCTAAGCCCAACTTGCACACTGGACTTCAGTCCCATGAGGGAATGCTACAGAAAGTGTCTCAGCACTACCACGGTCAAGGGATGAGAGATGGGGTATAGTCCTCGCTAGTTATCACTAGTTAAGGGCTGCCTCTTTGGGGGCGTGAATTTCCAGATAATTCTGGTCTACATTGCTTACATGCAAATGGGTTTTGGCAGCCCTGGGCAGCCTCTGACAATTTGAAGCTGCTAGCAATTGGAAGTTGGACAAAAATGCCTCAACAAGGTAAGGAGTCCAACAGACATGGATGGACCTCCTTCCATGGATTGGTTACGCTCTCATATTTTACTCTGAAATTAAAATACTGTAAAAGGATAATGGACAGATATCAACATACAAAAGAATGAGATTAGACTCTTACATAACACAATATACAAAAATTAACTTGAAATGGATTAAAGACCTAAATGTAAGACCTAAAACTATAAAACTCTTAGAAGAAAACGTAGGACAAAAGCTTCACATCCCTGAATTTGGCAGTGGTTTCTTGGAGATGACACAATAGACAGAGACAACAAAAAATAGACAAATTTGACTTCTTGAAAATTAAAAAAATTGTACATCAAAAGAAAATATCAACAGTGTTGAAATGAAACTGACAGACGGGGAGAAAATATTGGCAAATTATATATCTGATAAGGGATTAATATTCAGAACAGATAGAGAACTACTAAAACTCAACAACAACAAAGAGAAATACAACCCAATTCCAAAATGGGCAAAGGTCTTAGATAGACATTTCTTTAAGGAAGTTATGCAAATGATGAATAAGCACATGAAAAAAGGCTCAACATTATTAATCATTAGGGAAATGCAAATTTAAAAATACTATTAGATATCACTTCACACCCATTAGGATATCTACTATTAGAAAACCAGAAAATAACAAGTATTTGTGAGGATGCGGAGAAATTGGAACCCCTGTGCACTGTTGGTGGGAAAGATGATATAGATGCTATGAAAAACAGTATGGTGATCTTTAAAAAAATTAAAAATAGAATTATCATATGATCCAGCCCATCCACTTCTGGGTATATACCTAAAGAATTGAAAGCAGGATTTTGAAGACATATTTGTACACCCACGTTCACAGCAGCATTATTCACAATAGCCAAAACAAGTGTCCATGAAGAGATGAATGGATAAGCAAAACGTGGTATCTACATACAATAGAATAATTATCCAGTCTTAAAAAGGAAGAGAATTCTGACATATGCTGCAATGCGGAGGACATTATGCTGAGTGAAACAAACCAGCCACACACACACACAAATACTGTATGATTCCACTTACATGAGATACTTACAGTTGTCAAACTCATACAGACAGAAAGTAGAATGGCTATTGCCAGAGGCTGAGGGGAGAAGGGAATGGGGAGTTATTGTTTATGGGAATATAGAGTTTCAGTTTTTCAAGATGAAAGAGTTATGGAGACAGATGGTGGTGAGATGCTTGTATAACCTTATGAATATATTTAGCTATATCTAGCTATATCTAGCTGTGTCCTCACATGGTGTAAGGGGCAAGGCAGTGCCCTTTAACCTCTTTTATGAGAGCACTAGTCTCATTCATGAGAACAGAGCCCTCATGCCTTAATCACTTTCCCAAAGGCCACACCTCTTAACACAATCACATTAGGTTCTAACATATGAATTTTGGAGGAACGCCAACACTCAGACCATAGCAGTAATGTTAAAGACTTTGTCCTCTGCCCTGAGATTATCAGAACTTATTGAATTATTTTGGGGAGATGGTGGAGGAGCAACTCTGGCTACTATGTAGGGATTGGGGTGGAGTGAGGAGAGAGTGGAGATGGAAGACTTTTGTTTGCCTACATGTTTTTTGTTTCTGTTTTTTATGCAGATGATAGTGGTCTGCAATAGGATGATCAGAATGAGAATACAGAGAAATGCTTGAATTCAAGATATATTTAAAAGACAGAGGAAAATATGATCAGTATATTTGCTGGTTCCTAGAATGAATTTGTACTTTGTAAATATTTTTAGTGCCTCAATATACTTCACATATTTCACTCTCCATATCTCAGAGAAGATGGCAATCGAGCTAACTTATCAATACATTTATCATTATCAATGCATTGTAAAACATGTTTGCTAAAATTAGTACCAGTATTAAAATTTAAGGTTCAATTAAAATAGCATTTCTTGTTCAATGTAAATATTGACCTGTCTACAAAGAAACTGATTCCCACACACACATTTTGCTTCAGTGAAAGGTTTGGGAAGTTGGAGAGAAAGACAGCACTTGTAATGTTTTGGCGCAACTATAGTGGCCCTAGGCCTAGGGAAGGACTTGCTCTTTTGTTCTTCTGATGTATTTGCTCTTGGCTTTGTGCTATTTTCTTGTCAGAAACTATAAACTTCTAATAAGGGACACTTGTGACTTTACAAAATGCTATATAGTAGAAGTAGTAAGGCAAGGTTTAAGAACCTGGATATTTATCTGTTTTTGAAAGTATTTTGTAGACAAGAGTATTTGAGGCAGTCCATGCCTGAAAGCTGGATCTAAAGAAACAGATTGATCAGGGTCAACAAACGAACAACTCTATGCACATTTCATTGCATAGTTCTGTCATTAGAAAACAAACAAACAACAAAAAAATAGAGAACAGAGGTTAGTATGTTCCTCTGATGGCTTAGAGGTCAAAGATGATTGATACATGGAAATATTTTTATAATTTTGGTTTTTGAAAAAAAGAGCCCACCTTCCTAATATTGGAGTACAATCTGAATAGAGGTCAAGTGTCCAGTTTATAGTTCTGTGTTATCTCCTCTTAATCATGAATTTAGGGATTATCATACAGATAGAGTATAACAGATACTTTTCAAATGAACAAAATAGCACCTCCTTTCATTTGTTCTATAACTGTTTCTTCCAATTTTTATGGTATTCTCTGGTTCTAACATTGTACTCTTGAACCTATTTTATAAGCCCAAGCTATAACTATTATATTGTTTTTTATCCTTGATATTAATCCTTTTCAGTTTTATTTTTTTTCCTAAACTAAAAATTTTAACTATTCTAACATTGTAGTTGCCTATTCCCACTCTGGTTATATATTTCTTGATGTGATGTGATATGTATTAATAGCATCTTGTACAGGAGTTGGATGGGAGAGGGCTGTGATTAGAGACATGGGAATAAGAATTTCTGTTTTTTCTACTTCTCCACTTGAGAAAATGCAGGGTGGTACATTGAGTTACTGATCCCAGTTAGTCTCTGCCCTCCCTATAGCTTATTATGTAACATTCATTGCATCCTAATGGAAAGAGAATACTTCATGACCTCAATGACATCAACCATGTCCTGTGACGTGATTTGGCTTGTGGAATGTGAGCAGACAGGACAAAAGCTATGTCCAAGAAGAACCTCTAAAAACATCCAATTGTTTACCCATCAATATTTTCCCTTTTGCAATGAAGATGGGGGCTGCTTCTTCAGCCTAGACCATACATTCTCAATGGGGGTGATATTGCAAAAAAATTTACATAAGAGAGCACAAATATATATAAAGTACATAAACAGATATTTTAAAAAGGATTGAGAAACACTGGACTCAATCCTCAGGATCGGGAAGATACATGCATCAGAGCCATGGAACCAGTCAACCCACATGGGTAAGAAATAAACCCTTGCTGTTGTAAGCTACTCAGGGTTTGGGGTTGTTACCATGGTATAGCCTAATGAAAACTGACTGCCTCAACTAGCAATCTGTTGGCTTTTTATGGCTTTAACAACACTTTGGGAAATTTACATGGGCACTTACTCTTGGAAGTTTGGTTCAGAAGGCTGGTTGTAGAGTAGTCGGTAATACCTATTTTTGAAGCGCTCTCCTGGTAATTTTGATGAACACTTAGGTATGGGGCCAGTGATGTTGACCAGGCCAAAGTTCTATGATTCACTGGCAGAATCTAGTAATCTAGGTGAATTTATCTCAGATCTAACATTTGGTGTTCTGAGCTATTTCAAAATCATCATCTAGGAGCTATAACAAACACTACAGTGACAAAAACAGTATCATTAGGCAAGAGGTAATTTGCAAAACCCACCTGAGGCAGCTTCTCTACTATTTCCTCACGTTCAGCATTTCCTCTAGTCTATACTATTTTTGTTTTGCTTTGTATATGTGTGTTCTTAACCAGTTTGGGGATTTGATTGCAGGAGCATTTAGGGCTTTATTCCCACCCCAGCCTCAGCCCTCCACCCTCTGGTTTCCATCGTGCCTGTGGAGATCATGGTCTGGGAATGGGAGCCTTGGCTCGGTTTTTTGTTCCCTACTTAACTCTTGCCTTCTTTTTCATTTCTAATTGGGATATCAAATTGATTTTCTTGCCTGTGGACCCAGAATCTTCCATGTGCAACTCAGTCGTCCATTACTGGTCTAAGCCTTTTATGACAGTCCTGATTTGTATTTTCCTTCATCCATAGCTGCTTAAAAGGCTGAGCATAGGATGAGCTCACCAATGACAGGTGAAGGAAAATCTGTTGGGGATTGTGGGGATATTTTTCTCCTTTCTAAGCCTAAGAGTGGCTTAGAGGAAGAAGTTTCTTTTTTCCCCCACTTTCTAATTTGTGATGGGGATGCCTGTGGATAAGGATGTGATGGGCAGAGCTGCAGCAGTCAGCTGGTGATCAGATATTACATATCACTGACATTTTAAAGAAAGCATAGAGGAAAGACCTGAAGGATTTTAGGTCTTTGGTGGCACCTTTGAGCTGCAGCTTCGAACCTGGAATTTCCTAATTTCAAATTTCTTTATATGTGAGAGATTTAAATGTTTTTACCATTAAAGCCACTGTTAGTCAAGCATTCTGTAATTGCAAGCAATCTCCAAATGATATAAACTTCCTTCCCTATAAAGACTTTTCTAAGCCAAAGCAATCCTAAGCAAAAAGAAGAAATCTGGAGGTATCACATTACTTGACTTCAAATTATGCTGCAAGGCAATAGTAACCAAAACAGCATGGCATTGGTATGGAAGTAGACACATATAATAGATCAATGGAATATAATAGAGAAGCCAGAAATAAAGCCAAATATCTACAACCAACTGATCTTTGACAAAGCAGACAAAAACATACATGAGGGAAAGGACACCCTATTCAATAAATGGTATTGGGGAAATTGGATAGCCACATGCAGAAGAATGAAACTGGATCCCTATCTCTCACCATATATTAAATTAAAAAATGAACTCAAGATGAATTAAAGACTTAAATGTAAGACCTGAAACCATAAAAACTCTTGAAGAAAACCTAGGGAAAACTCTTTTGGACATTAGCCTAGGCTACGGATTCATGACTAAGGCCTCAAAAGAAAATGTAGCAAAAACAAAAATAAATAAATCGGATTTAATTAGACTAAAATCTTCTGCACAGTAAAAGAAATAATCAACAGAGTAAATAGACAACCTACTGAACAGAAAAAAACATTCACAAATTATACACCTAACGAAGGATTAATATCCAGAATCTACAAAGAACTCAAACAAATCAGCAAGAAAAAAAAATAACCCCATTAAAAAGTTGACAAAAGACATGAACAGATATTTTTCAAAAGAAGAGATACAAATGTCCAGCAAACATTTGAAAAAATGCTCAACATCCCTAACAATCAAGGAAATGCAGATTAAAAACCACAATGAGATATCACCTTACTCCTGTTAGAATGGCTTTTATTGAAAAATCCAAAAGCAATAGATGCTGGCACAGATGCGGAGAGAAAGGAATGCTTATACACTGTTGGTGGGAATGTAAATGAGTTTACTCTTTATGGAAAACACCATGGAGATTTCTCAAATAACTAAAAGTAGACCTACAATTTGATCCAGCAATCCCACTGCTAGGTATCTACCCAAAGGAAAAGAAGTCATTATATCAAAAAGATACTGCAATTCTATGTTTACTGTAGCACAATTCACAATTGCAATGATACAGAACCAAGTTAAATGCCCATCAACTGAGGAGTGGATAAAGAAAATGTGGTATATATACACCATGGAATACTACTCAGTTATAAAAAAGAATGAAATAATGTCTTTTGCAGCAACTTGGATGGAACTGGAGGCCATTATCCTAGGTGAAATAGTGCAGAATTAGAAATAAAATACAGCATGTTTTCACTTGTAAGGGGGAGATAAGCTACAGGGATGCAGGGGCATACTGAGTGGTCTAATGGACCTTGGAGACTCAGAAGAGAGGGCAGTATGAGGGGATGAGGGAAGGGAAGAAAAACTACTTATTGGGTGCAGTGTACACTGTTTGGGTGATGAGTACACTAAATATCTAGACATAAACACTATACAATTCATCCATGTAACTAAAAACAAATTGTACCCCTAAATATGTAAAAATTAAAAAAAATAAGACTTTTCCAACTATTCCTGCCCACATTTTCTTTCTTTCAACTTCTACATTGTCTCTACTACATTTTTGGTTCTTGTGTCTTGCCAGCTATTTCACATATATACATCTTGCCTCTCTAATGGTTTGTGAGTTTGTAGTAGGCAGGAAGCATGTCTGTTGGCTATTTTGTGTTCCACACAATGGCTTTCTCAGTATGGAACAATAAAATTTATGTTGAATACCTGAATGATGTTTATCCTACAAAGTTAAGCATTTTAAGCCCCAAGTATTAAATAATGTCTATTGCCCATGTTGACAGTGTCCAAAATGAGCTGAAAGCAGTCTTCTTTTCTTGAGCTATGAATTAGTAGAACTGGGCATTGAGATTCACAGTAAAGTTTCTATGAAGGGGAGACTGATGCCCTTTGGGTAAAAGTAGAGTTCACGTCATGTGTTTGTACCTTTTAACCTCTTAGTTGTATGTTTTTTAATGACTTCTTTGGTGTGTGGATATTTGAATCATTAACATAATTATCTATCTTAACATATTGTATTTGCCACCTGCTGGGGATGAAACATTGAAACTATCACTAGTAGCTCATTAACAATAACACTAGTCCCTCATTAACAGTGTTGACCCAATTACATGTTATGTATCCCAGAGACAAATAACTGTAATTGCAACTCAAAAGTGATTTCATAAACACAAAGATTCTTTTTTTGAAATGCAAATTGAAATGCATTATTTGAATCTTCCATATAAATACAGGTTTAAATGAAACAAAATCGTTCAACCAAATAAAATAAAAATTCAATCTAAAGAGAAACCATTTGGAATCAATCTGTACAGAGCACATTTTGCTTTGAAGGATCAAAACACTTTCATTGCTGGGTGTAGAAATGAAACAAGTTAGCAACAATGAAAGCCAGACATCTGGTTAGTGACATCTACCCTGGCTATCAGCAGGTAGTGATTTTCTTTTGGAACCATTCAAAGTATTGTCTGTTGCCTGGACAATGGAAGTCTGATGAAGCATTGATATAATCTGCCTGGAGGTTTTAAAGCTTCATTGAAAAGATGGAAAGCCAGAGAGATTTGTGTGGGAAAACATTCATTATATATTTATATAATGTAGACATAAATAACTATGACTCCTCCACCCATTGTGTGGAAGAGATCTGTTTAAACAGAAGCAAACATAGGGTGATATATTTGCAGAGGCAGGGGATGCTCAAGACAATTACTATGATAAAAATTAGGCTAAGATAGCCCAGGGAAACCAGGAAGAGACAGCTCCAAGAAAGAAAATCTGTGCTAAAGTCAAGATGTTAAAAGTGGAGACATTTCTTCAATACCAGCAGACTGCTCCATCGCCTTTTTTTCTGTTGATGGAAAAGTACTGCCAGAGGAACTAGTTCCAGGTATGGAGAAGGAAGAAAAACAGAGAGGAGGATGAAACTTTGAAATTTATTGCCCAGAAAAATCAGCTTCCAAGATTTCTTAGAATGTCTCAGTTCATCAAAGGTTCAGTGTATTAGTGGTGCCTGTTCTCATTCTCTTACTTAACAAGGCAATGCGGTGGATAAAATGCGGTACTTACCATCTGAAATGTTAAAACAGCCAAACACACACTGAGTGCTGAAAATCCCCCAGGCAAGTTATGAACGCTGGGGGAGAGACTCTAAGGATAAACACCTACCTGTCAGGAAGACATCTCTCTCATGCATTAATATAAAACACCGCTAAGAAGATAGCCTTGATACATCCCATCACTGAGAAACAAAGTCTGTGACCTCCCTTATAGGCTAAAAGAACATGAGAAATACAGTTCTGGCTCTGGCACTTACAAACTGGATGATCAAGGGCAAAATACTTTGTGTCTCATTTTCCTCCTTTTTAAAGTACTATCACTTCATCGACAGACAGTTGCTGTGAGAATCAAATGGTGCAAAGTTTAAGATGGCAGCCCATATGATGAAAGTGCTAATGCCATCTGTGGGAGACAAGGCGAAGTGGGAATTGATTCTGGCAGGGGACACACTCTGGGGGGCCCATAAAACGCTGAAGCATGGCCAGGGTGCTCAGCCGCCCAGAATGTGCTGAGTTTGGGAGTTAATCTGATCCTGCGAATCAATTGTAATTGACTTAGGTCACACAGATTTTGCCATTTCCGCAGGAGCCGTTGATGGAAAGTTATTGGGATGTTATGTAGTTTTGTAACGTGTACAATATTAAGGAAAATATTTCTTTGCTCAATTCTATTAAACTCCTGGTGCTAGCTTTCCAGAATGAGCCCCCTTCGGTCTTTCTTCCACATGGCTCAGGTATCTTCAATGTATTTGTAGAACAATATGTAATTTGATCTGCCTTGTTTCTTAGCCACCCCCCCCAATTTTAAATATGTGTAATTTATTAGTTTATTTCCGTTTTGCAACAAACCTCAGGCACAGAAGGTACAACCGGCAGTGTTTGTTTCATCCGTTTCACTGAGGAGGAAAGGAGGAGGAGGAGAAAAGGAGGCACAGACACTTGCCAAGTGATGCCGTACTTACTAGGGGCAGAGCAAACAGAGAAGTTGGGGTTTTACTTTCCACTATTCTCGTAACATTGTTTTTTCTTGTCTGAACCCAGCACAGCTCTGGACGTTTTCATACTCAGAATTAGGTACAGGGTTAGTTAAAAGCATCATTTAACTAATTCTCTTTGCTACACACACACCCCATACACCCCTCAATGGGCCATTTGCCTGTTGACTGGGAAGTGATGCTGGCCTTCTTGAGTTGACTTGGAAGGTTTTTCTTCCATGGGTGAGATATCATTGCTTCTAACCCGGAAGTCTAATGGATCACAGGTCTCTAGGTATGTAATAAAGGAGATTTCTTTTGCAAAGTTTTGAGTCCTGAATTAAGGATTAGGATCTCTTGACTTCATTTTTTAAATGCTTTTTTGTTAGATTTCAAAATATTAAGGGGGTACAGATATTTTTGATACATGGCTTGATTCAGGGCTATAAATGTGGCCACACCTAAATAGTGTTCATTGTACCCATAAGGTGGGTTTTTGCCTCCCCCTCCTTCCTCCTCCCCACTTCTTGATTTCCAATGACTTTTACTTTCCTCTGTGTACTTGTATGTCCACTGGTTAGTTCCAATTTATTAGACAGTACATGTGGTGTTTGTTTTTCCATTCTTGAGATATTTTGCTTAGCATAATGGTCTCCAGTTCCTTCCAAATTGCTGCAAAAGGAATTAATTCATCCTTTTTTATAGCTGAGTGGTATTCCTGGGTATACATATACCACATTTTGTTAATCCACTCATGAATTGATGGGCACTTGGGTTGATTCCAAATCTTTGCAATAGTGAATTGTGCTGCAGTAAACATTTGAGTGCAGGTGTCTCTTTGATAAAATGATTTATTTTCCTTTGGGTAGATACCTGGTAGTAGGATTGTTGGGTTGAAATGTAGGTCTACTTTTATTTCTTTGAGAAATCTCCGTACTGTTTACCATATGGGTTGTACTAATTTGAAGTCTCACAAACAGTGTATAAATTTTCCTTTTTCTCTGTATCCATGCCAACATCTATTATTTTTGGACTTTTTAATAAAAGCCATTCTAATGGTAAGGTGATATCTCATTGTGGTCTTTACCACTTCGGTACCAGCATCGATTATAGTCATCAGCCACAGATGAACATGCACAGCCCAGCGTCGACTATAGTCAACAGCCACAGATGAATGCGAGCATTGACTTTAGTCGACAGCCAAAAGCTTTTACTTTTATATCTGCAGTTGCAGTGTGTACGTTCAGCTAATAAGTTACTATGAATATGTGACCTTTTAACAAGTCCTTAGTAGGAGTTATTATAGTTATTTTCCTAAAGCTGCCTGTAAAGTAAAACAAGATTTCAGTGCTTTAAAGCTTTCCTCATCACATAAGAGCAAAATGGATTCGTTGTCAATGCATAGCACAAACTATCATGCGGACTATGTGTGCCGGCTGTGGGCAAGGTTTCACGGCCGGTGAGCGTGGTACCGAAGTGGTTAATTTGTATTTCCCTGATGATTAGTGATGTTGAGCATTTTTTAATACATTTGTTGGCCATTTGTATATCTTCTTTTGAAAAACTTCTGTTCATGTCTTTTGCCCTCTTTTTAATGGGCCATTAATTTTTCCTTGCTGACTTATTTATTTGTAGATTTTAGTTATTAGCCCTTTATCAGATGTGTAGATTGCAAATATTTTCTCCCATTCTGTAGGTTGTCTGTTTGCTCTGTTGATTATTTCTTTTGCTGTGCAGAAGCTTTTTAATTTAACCAAATCCCATTTATTTATTTTTGTTGCTGCTGTAATTGCCATTGGGGTCTTAGTCATAAATTCTTTGTCTAGACCGATGTCCAGAAGACTTTTTCTTATATTTTCTTCTAGAATTCTTATGGTTTTGTGCCTTACATTTAAGTCTTTTATCTGCCTTGAATTAATTTTTGTAAGTGGTAAGAGACAGGGGTCCTGTTTCATTTGTCTGCATGGGGCTATCCAATTTTCTCAGCACCATTTATTGAAAAGGGTATTCTTTCACTCATGTATGTGTTTGTCTGCTTTGTCAAAGATCAGTTGGGGTTGTAGGTATTTGGCTTTATGTCTGGGTTCTCTGTTTTGTTTCATTGGTCTATATCTCTATTTTTATGCTAATACCATGCTGTTTTGTTTATCATAGCCTTGTGGTACAGTTTGTAGTCTGGTAATGTGATGCCTCCAGCTTTGTTATTTTTGCTTAGGGTTGCTTTGGCTATTTGTTTTCTTCTCTGGTTCCAAACAAAGCATAGAATTATATTTTTCTAGATCTGTGATATATGCCATTGGTATTTTGATGGGGATTGAATTCAATCTATAAAATCACTTTGGGTAGTTTGGACATTTTTAACAATGTTGATTCTACTGATCCATAAGCATATGTTTCTCCATTTGTTTGTGTCATGCACAGTTTCTTTCCTCCGTGTTTCATAGTTCTCCTTGTAGAGATCTTTCACCTCCTTAGTTAAGTATATTCTTAGGTATTTTATTTTCCTTGTAGATACTGTGAATGGTATTGAGTCTTTGATTTGACTCTCAGCTTCACTGTTATTGGTATATAGAAATGCTACTGTTTTGCACACATTAATTTTATATCCTAAGACTTTGCTGAATTTATTTATTAATTCCAATAGTTTCTTAGGGGAGTCTTGGGTTTTTCTAGATACAAGATTATATCGTCAGCAAAAAGCCATAGTTTGACCTCCTCTTTCCCAATTTGGATGCTCTTTATTTCTTTCTCTTGCCTGATTGCTCTGGCTAGGACATCTAGCACTATGTTGAATAGAAGTGGTGACAGTGGACACTCTTGTCTTGTTCCAGTTCTGAGTGGTAATGCTTTCGACTTTTCCCCATTCAATATGGTGTTGGCTGTGGGTTTGGCATATGTGGCTTTTTATAATTTTGTGATATATTCCTTCTATGCCTAATTTATTGAGAGTTTTTATCATGAAATGGTGTTGGATTTTGTTGAATGCTTTTTCTGCATCTAATGAGATGAACACATGGTCTTTGTTTTGTTTCTGTTTATGTGGTGGATCACATTTATTAATTTGCATATGTTGAACCATTCTTACATCCCTAGGATGAAGCCCATGTGGTCATGGTGGATTATTATTATTGTTTTTTGATGTGTTGTTGAATTCAGTTTGCTAGTATTTTACTGAGGATTTTTTGTCTATATTCATAAGAAATATTGGTCTGTAGTTTTCTTTTTTTGTTATGTCCTTACTGGGATGTGTTATCAGGGTGATGCTGGCTTCATAGAATGAGTTGAGGAGGATTCCCTCCTTCTCAATATTATGGGATAATTTCTATATTGTGGGTACTAGTTCTTCTTTCTAGGTCTGGTAGAATTTGGCTGTGAATACATCTGGTCTGGGGCTTTTTTTTTGTTGGAAGACTTTTTATTACTGCTTCAATCTAACTGCTCATTATTGGTCAGTTCAGGAGTTCTATTTCTTCCTGATTGTGTCTTGGAAGGTTGTGTGTTTCCAGGAATTTGTCCATTTCCTCTACATTTTCTAGTTTATGTGTGTAGAGATTTTTGTAGTATTGATGGATGATTTTTTTTTATTTCTGTGCTACCAGTTGTGATATCTCCTTTTTCATTTCTGATTGAGTTTATTTGGGTTATTTCTCTTCTAGTCCTGGGTAATCTAGCAAGAGGTCTATCAATCTTGTTTATCTTTTCAAAGAACCAACTTTTTGCTTTACTGACCTTTTGTGTTATTTTTTTGCTTTCCACTTCATGTAGTTCTGCTCTGACCTATGTTATTTGTTTTCTTCTGTTGGCTTTGGGTTTGGTTTGATCACCCTTTTCTAGTTTCTTGAGATGTGATCTTAGGTTGTTAATTTGTACTATTTCTGACTTTTGGGTGTGGGCATTTAAGGGTATGAGTTTTCCCCTTAGGTAAGCTTTTGCTGTGTCCCATAGAATTTGATAGCTTATGTCTCCTTTGTCATTCAGTTCAAGGAATTTTTTGATTTCCATCTTAATTTTATTATTGACCCAATAATCATTCAGTAGCAGGTTGTTTAATTTCCATGACTTTGTGTAGAATTGAGTGTTACTCTTAAAATTGATTTCTACTTTTAATCCACTATGGTCTGAGAAGATACATGGTATGATCTTGATTTTATAAAATTTGTTGAGACATGTTTTGTGGCCTAAGATATGATCAATCTTGGAGAATGTCCCATGTGCAGATAAGAATATATATTCAGTAGTTTATGGGTAGAATGTTCTGTAAATATCTGCTAGGTTCATCTGTCCTAGGGTCCCATTTATGTCCAGTGTTGATTTATTTTCAGCTTTGGTGATCTGTCCAGTTCTGATAGCAGGATATTGAAGTCCCTGGCAATTATGATACTATTATTTATTTCCTTGCTTAGCTCTAGTAGAATTTTTTTTATGTATCTGGGAGCTCCTGTGTTGGGCACATATATATTTAGGATTGTTATGTCTTCTTGTTGAATTGCTCCCTTTATAATTACATAATGACAATCTTTGTCTCTGTTTACCATTGTCCATTTAAAGTCAATTTTGTATGATATGAGAATGGCTATACCTGCTCTCTTTTGGTTTCCATTTGTGTGGAATATTTTTTTCCATCCTTTCACTTTTAGCCTGTTTGCATCCTTGTAGGTTAGATGTGTCTCCTTGAGGCAGCAGATACTTGGCTTGTGTTTTTTATTCATTCTGCCAGCCTATGTCTTTTGAGTGGTGCATTCAAGTCCTTAAATGTTAAGAGACAGAATTGATATTTGTGTTGCTGTTCTTTTCATCATAATGGGTAGTACCTTGTTGCTTGGCTTTTCTTCTTGTGCTATTGTTTTATAGGAGTTATGAGCTTTGGCTATTTTTGGTGATTTTACACCTGTGGGTATCTATTGCACTGCTTCATATATAATGCAGTTCTGAGTATTTCCTGCAGGGCAGGTCTGGTCATGACAAATCCCTCAAAGTTTGCTTGTCTTGAAAAAACTTAATTTATCTATCAATTGTGAAATCTAGTTTTGTGGGATACAAAATTGTAGGCTGGCAATTGTTTTTTTTTAAGTAGATTGAAGATGGGGACCTACTCCCTTTGGGCTTGTCAGGTTTCTGTTGAATAGACTTTCTATGCTTTTAGCTCTTTCTTCTTCTCCCTCTGGGATACTTATAACTCATATGTTAGTTCATTTTGCATAGTCCCATGTCTTTCTAAATGATTGCTCCACATTTTTTATTCTTTTCTCTGCCTCTTTAAATGACTGGGTTAACTCAAGAGCCTTGTCTTCAAGCTCTGAGATTCTTTCTTCTCCATGGTTTAATCTGCTGCTGATGCTTTCTGCTATGTTTTGAAATTCCCTAAATGACTCTTTTATTTCTTTAAGTTATATTATATTCTTCCTTATGTTGTCTGGTTCTTTAGTGATTTTTTCATTGATTTCCTGAAATATTTTTTGGCTTCTCTTTGTTGGTTTTCAACTTTCTCTTCAATTCTTTTGATCTTATTTGCCATCCTTATTCTGAGTTCCATTTCTGTCATTTTGACAATTTCCTTATAGTAGGAGTTCACTACTGTGGCTCCATTGTGATCCCTTGGGGGTGTCAATCTGTTTTTTTTTTTTTTTTTTTTTTT
>VBSM01003157.1:35040229-35051178 GCA_008086735.1 Cheirogaleus medius
GCCTCAGAGCCTGGACTGTGGAGAAGCCTGAAACAGGGCTTCTGAGCAGGGCCTCTGAGCCAGAAGCAGGGCTGTGCAGGTGGCAGAGCTGATCCGACCCTGAGGGCAGGGTCAGGGTTGAACAGACAGGAGGCAGTTGAGGCCTGGAGGGTGGAGTCAGGGCTCAGCAAATGGCAGACTGTTCTGCAGCCTTGGGAACTGTGGGGATGCCAAATCATGTGGGCAGAGGTCAGTTTCAGTGGCCCAGGGACTGTAGACTTCCTCTGCCCCACCCTGACCTGCCTAAGCAGTCGTCCAAAACTTCCCAGGTCAGAGCCTGCTGTGCCCCAGTCAATTCCTCTGCTGAGATCCTGTCGTGCTGTTGGGGAGGTGCACTTGGCTTCCAATCACAGAGCACAACTTAGGGAAGCCTCCAGTTAGTCCACTCCCTCCCCAGCCCAGTGCTGATCTGGCGCCGTGCACTCAAGAGCTCAGGATAGCTTTAGCTGCTGCCTGATCCCCACTGTGCCTGTTGTCTGGTACAATGACTATGCACCGACTCAAGGCAGGTTCCCAATCTGTCTGACCAAGTAGAGGTCTGCGGTGGTGGAGGGAACAATCTCACAACTAGTATAGCCCCAGCACTCTGTCCTCCTATTCTTCCTGCATGTACATTGATCTTGTTATACATATCACCCCATCACCTTTTTATCCCATAGTGAGTGTCCTGCATTGCCTCTCTGTCATTTCACAATGTTGCTTCAGAGAAGAGTGATCTGTATGTAGGCAGCTGCCTGCATTTTTCACTTCTCTTTTTGGGAATGGCGCGCTGGCAGGGTGCTTCTAGTCTGTCATTTTTTTCCCCATGTCTTGCAATCTATTAAAAACAATAATGTGTAGCAAGGAGCTTCTTAATTCAGAAACATCCAGCTTTACCTTTTCTCATTATATTGAAACTGCAATTAAAAAGAAAATCTAGAAGCCAGGGTAATATCATTGTAGAGTTCTAATGACTGCTTTCCCCCCAAAATCAATCTCAGGATTGATCCAGAGGATGTTGTTTCAACCACAAAAACTTCTGGCTTCACAGTTTGAAACACAAAAATAAGATTTTCAGGATAAACAAAAAGTAAACCAAAACCCCACACATTTTAATTTAATAAATAAAGTTCTCTTGGCAGCGTTTTGATGATCTGTAGTAGAAGGAGAAGTTGGCTGTATTATATCTCTGCAAATGAAGAAATATTAAACCAAACAAAAATACCAAAATGAAACTTATCTTTTTACACCTTGTATTAGTGAGAATCAAGATAGTGTGTGTGAGTGTGTATATAGTTTCCTTTGTCAACAATCTTTATATCTGTTCACAGTTCTTTTAAAATGAACTGTTTTGCAAGGTATCTCATTTGATCCTCCCATTAACTCTTTGAGGAAAATCTAGTCAGTATAGTGGTGTGCAAATGTAATGTAAGATACTGGTTTTGATGATCAGTGAAAGAAAAGGGAAGGGCATCTCTAAGATTCGTTCACCAATCATCCCTAACCCCATCCTTGGCAACAGTATCCTGTGTTCAGTGAGCACCGCTTCCTCCAGCTCTGGGTTGATGTGATTCAAATGTTGCTGACCAGGTAGCATGACCTAGGTTTAGCCGATGAGAACCTTCAAAGAGATTTTTTTTTAGTACAATCATCAGAAATATATTCAACTTTTTGGATTTCAGGCACCACAGACAAAGCAAGCTTTGCCTAATGTCTTTCTGGTCACTATACAGATAGCCTAAGACCAGAGTTATCACACAGGGCAGCAAAATGAGAGATGGAGAGAGTCAGGCTGAATCCTGAGTGTGTGGCCTTTGTCTGCTTATATGGACAATTTTTGATAATTAGAAAAAGTGTCTTCTTTAGGTGAATGCCAAACTTGACAAATAAACAGAACCTTTGTGCAAATGAAAAGAGTCCTGTCCTTCTGGGTAAATGCAGCTCATGCTGGAGTAAGTGATTTTGAGAGTGGAGTGAGGACCACGTGCAAATGTGCAGTGCGCAAACTGAATAATCATATGCAGCGGCCCAACCATTCCTGGATCCAGCCATTCCTGCAGCCACTATAACCTTGAACTTTGCCATTACATTAGTCAATGATTTCCCTATTAGTTCATGGGAGTTGGGAGTCACTTGCAATCAAATGAATCTTACATTTAATAAATGAAAGTGGAGTGTTGCACATGTCAGACCTCAGAATGTGAAATTGGTTGAGTCAAGATGGGGCATGGGTGGGATATTTGTCAATTTCTCTCAAGCTGTAGCAGAGTAAATGGTTAAATTATAGTTGTGGAGTCTTAGAACTCAGATAATGGTTTCTATTGAGGCTTGAGTTTTAGATTTTAGGTAAAATTGATTTGTGCTTCTAATTTTGTTTTGCTTTCTAATATTTTGATGCAAAGGTTATGCCTTGTTTTCAAAATGAATTGGGAAGATTTTCAATTGAAATAGAATCATCTCATACTTAAATATATAATCAAACTTACAGAGACAACTGTCTGGAACTAATCTTTATTGAAATAATTCATTGGAAACAATTTATTCCTTACATACTCTTGCCCTAGTCAGTTTCTCTCCCTGTTATTAAGTAAATTTTCCTACCTTATATTTTTCTGAAGAATTTTCATGATTCTTGATGTTATGTATTTATACTTTCACTTCTTTCTTGGTTAACCCTCTACAGACATTTCCTTATTTATCATAATTTTCAAAAGAGCAAGATCTTAAAATTTTTTAAAGCATTTATACTATTTAACTTTTAAAATATTTCATTGCTTTTTGATTTTATCAACATAATTTCTTTTTTCTATATTTCTTACATTGTTTTTGTAATGTTTCTAGGTTCTTGAGTTGATTTTATTGTTTCTTTTATAATAATGAACATTTAAAGCTGTGGGTTTGCTGAATGATATATCTAAGTTTTGGTATGCTGTATTTACAACATCATTACTTTCTAAAGGGTCTGCAATTATAGTTTAGACATTCCCTTTGTACTAGATGGAATTTACTAGTATTCATTTGCTATGTGTATATGTGTGTATGTGTGTGTGTATATGTATGTGCATTTACTTCCAAGTCAGTGAATTTGTTTTTGTAAACCTTTTAATATTATATAATTTAATACATTATGCTCATGACAGGTAAGCATCCCTAAATATAAAAAGAAGTTGGAAAAAGTCTGGTCACATAATCCTAAGGGATTTTACTGGCTTCAAGATGTTTTGAGAAGACATGGATGCTTACTTTACTTGATTTCAAAGTTATTCATAAAAAGAAGCTTTCACTAGGTTTTATAGATGAATTTACCCACTCCAAATTTCTACTTGTTTTCCAATCTCCTCCTAATATTCATCTTCAGCTTCCATCTTATTATCCTAAATACCTAAAATCCACAATAAACAACTAGAGTTACTAATGAATAAAGGCCCAGGGGAGACTTCTGAGTTTAGGTAAAATTGAGGGCTTGATTTCTCTTTGTGATTGCTCATAACACCACTAATTAGATGGATTATTTCAATCATCTCAAACTTTTTTGAGTCCCCCAAATATTTAAATTCCATCTAGTTCCCCCCTAAATCCACCACTGAATCATAAAATTATGTTAAGTTATAAGCATTTATATATCAAATAAAGAATGAGTTGGTTAAGATGATTTTGTTTGGAAGTTGTCAACCTAAATAACAAACTAGAGGCTCTCTAAAAGAAAATGATGTTTATTCCGGAATAGGCTTTGCAATGGGAGCATGTGTACTGTAATAAACTACGTATGTATTCAGCGAGGTAAAAGAAGACAAAGGTTTCTAAAGGAAAAGTGGGAAGGACTACATAATTGTTTGTGAGATAATTATCCTCGGCTACAAGGATCAATAACAAGGGTGGCACCAGTCTGAAGTTCAGTAGGCAGTTGCTGGGCAAATGTCCTTGCAGAGGTATTTTTTTTTCATTGTAAGGTTTTGAAGGCCTTGTGTAAAGTTATGGCTTTTGCAGAGTTTTTTTGTGATAGTTCTTGCTATTTGGCATTTATGCATGAGAACTCTCCTTTCCTGGCCTTCCCTGGTGCTATTTGTCAGGGTTTTTAAAATACGTGCCTCCATTTTGTTTCTGACAATTTTCACAAAGTTTTCCAAAAAATGCTTTGAATAAGAAAAATGCATTATTTCCCAAGTCCAAAAATATGACTGATTTATTGTCTTAGGATCATCAGGATTTCTTTCCTTAGTTAAGGAGAGGAAGATGGTGCCCCTGAACACCTGGCTAGTTGAAGCCCTCACAAAATAAAGGGTGTGTTATCAAGGAAGGCGGAGATTGTTTAAGCAGCCATTAGTGTCAGCCATGGGGAGCATTGATTTCCCATCAGGTGGTCTAGAATGAACAATAGATGAGGAATAGATGGTATTCTAAGGCTGGAGTGACCCAGAGAATGAAGATTTTTCAAAAGAAAAAGAGGGAGATGGAATAGAAATTAAAATCCCCTACTATTCAGTAAAGTTTACATAATTTCTGCTTGCATATTAGGTCTCTATATTAACAAACATATAGCTGGGTTTTGACTTGACCCAATTGGAGCATTTTTGTCTTTAGTGGGGGAACTGAACCAAGGTAGAGTTATTGTGATCACTTATACATTTGTTTTTATCCTTTTTGAAAGTTTATTTTTGTTCTGCTTTTGAAACAAGTTTTCTGTATTTTTCTGGACAGTCAGGTTTTTTGAATTTATTTTTTTATCTTTTTATTATCTTTATGTTTCACAAAAGCATTCCTTATTTCTCCAAACGTCAAAATCAAAAGAGAAATACTAACATATAACATTGACACAATTTTTCTTCATCTACCTCTACCAAATATATTAATATTTTGGGAGAATTTTTTTGATCAAATTTTTTTATAACTTTGTCTTTTTTTTGATATGACAGCCTTATTGAGAATAGTTCACATAGCCCACTCTTGTAAAGTGAACTAGTGGTTTTTGGTATATTCACAAAGTTGTGCACCAATTACTTGTATCTAAGGACAGAACACTTTTCTCTCCCCCATATAAACCTCACACCCAGTAGAGTCACTCCCTATTCTTCCCTCTCCCCAGCCCCTGACAACCACTAGTCTACTTTCTGTCTCTATAGATTTGCCTATTCTAGACATTTCATATAAATGAAATCATACAATATTCAGCTTTTTGTGATTTCTTTTACTTGGCATGATGTTATCAAGGTTCATTCATATCAGAACATTATTCTTCTTTATGGCTGAATAATATTCCATTGTATAGATATACACATTTTGTTTATCCCTTCTTCAATTGACAGATATTTGGGTTATCTCCACTTTTTGGCTCTTATGAATAATGCTGCTATGAACACAAATGTACAAGTTTTTGTGTAGATGTATGTGTTCATTTTTCTTGCCTATATACCTAGGGGTGGAATATCTGGATCATATGGTAACTTTATGTTTAACATTTTGTGTAAATGCTAAACTGATTTCCAAAGCAGCTGAGCTATTTTACATTCCCAGCAGCAATGTTTGAGGGTTCTAATTTCTCTACATTCTCATCGAAATTTGTTATTTTCTCTTTTTGATTATAGCCATCCTTGTGGGCATGGGCATCTCATTGTGGTTTTGATTAGTATTTCCCTAAGTACCTTTTTGTGTGTTTATTGGCCATTTGCATATCTTTTTAAAAGAAATGTCTATTCAATCCTTTGCCCATTTTAAAAATTGGATTATCTTTTTACTGTTGAATTATAATAGTTCTTTATATATTCTCTATATGAAACCCATATCAAATATATGTTTTGCCAATATTTTCTCCCACTCTGTGGGTTGTCTTTTTACTTTCTTGACAATGCCCTTCCCAGTCCAAACTTTTTGATTTTGATTAAGTCCAATTTATCCATTTTTTCTTTGATTGCCGTGGATTTGGTGTCGTATCTAAGAAATTATTGTCTAATTCAAGATTATGAGGATTTACACCTATGCTTTTGTCTAAGAGTTTTATAATTTTATTTCTTGCATTTAGGCATTGGTGTATATTAAAGAGCTTTCATCATTCTGGATGTAAATGTTCACTTAATTCTCTTGTTTTGGGTATTGTTCTCCTACCCTTAACTGCCGAAGTTTCTCTAGTTTGAAGATTGCTTGTTTTTACTATTTTTAGAGGATAAACCCTGCTTCTTCTGCCAGGATTGGAGAGGGAAAGACATCCAGTTGCATGAGGTAGCGCGTGGGGATTGGGCATTAACAGCTTCTTAAACAAACTTTGGTTGATGCACTTCTTAGTAGCCCAACCTCCACCTCTACTTCGGAAGCACCAGCTGCCATCGATAGGTAAGATTACCAGGTGTTAATTAACTTCCACAGTATAAGTTGCATTGTTTCTGTGCTTTCCTTACAGTTTCTTCTGGGTTTAGCACTCTAGCGTCTGGTAAGTAAATTGTTTCTTGCCTATTTACACTTCAGTTTTAAAACTTGTGCCGCTATTTTATTCCTTTTTGTTATTTTCCTTTTGGTCTTTAGTTTTAATAGTATCCATCCTGTAGTTTCAGTAAATATTCAGAAGAGAGCGAAAGTAAATGCCTGTTTTCGCTCTGCCATCTTTATCCAAAAGTCTGAAGAAGTTTTGTTTGTTTTATAAATCAAGTTATCTCTTTTATAAAGTAAATTTGACTTGTGCTGTGTGAGTTTTTCTCTAGTTCTATTTGTCCAATAGTTGGTGTCAGTTCCTCTCACATTTTGTCTTTATGTTTTATGACAGGTTTGGTTTCCAAAGTTGTGGTGAATCTCCTTTAAAAATTGTCTTTACAGATATTCTAGTGATAGGTTGAGAGAGGCTATATTGCAGTCAGAGAACAGTTTGAACTAGAAACCATTAGTTTTGTTTAGAAGACTGTGTGGCTTGATTGGGTGCAAAACTAAAATTGGGAATGCTGGCCTCAGATATTATATTTCTTAAGAGAAAAGGGCTTTAACTACATTTAAAAAAATGACTTTTTTCTTCGAGTGAGGCTTGTTACAATATATCCAGGTCATTACATCACAGGTGTTCAATGAGTCTGCTTAGGCAGCTACTTTTTTGAGAGTTGTTCTTACAGCAGAACTCATCAAAAGAGAAGTCTGTAAATACTGCTTGCTCACTCTTGGGTGATACCATTCAATTCTGTGACCCTAAAATACGATCTATTGGATAATGGGTCCAAAACTTATAACTGCATCTCTGACTTCTCTAAGTCTGGACTTGTTTTTCCAACTACCACTTGGATGTCTCCTAGGCATCTCAAAAAAGCTCTTAATTCTATCCTCCTGCCAGTTTGTTTCTAGTTTTTTTTCTGGGTTGGTAAATGACTATACCATTTACCCCATTACTCACACCCAAATCCTAAGAATAATTTTTCTAGGGTGACCAACTATCTTAGTTTGCCTGAGATTGGGAGGCTTTCCAAGACACAAGATTTTTAGTGCTAAAACCAGCAAAGTCTTAGGCAAACTGGGATGAGTTAAATACCCTAAATTGTTGGTTCCTCCTTTTTCTCCTCCATATCCACATCTAAGGTATTAAATACGTTTTAAATAAACAAATGCTGGTTCTCTAACAATATGATATCTTAGAGAATAATTGTAAGTGGCCAATTTAAACAAGTGGTAAAGCACAATCTATTATCTGTCTCTTTTGTAATCATAAAGCCAGAAGTAGAGATATTGGGAAAAACTGGAACTTCATGTTGAGAGATCGCAATCAACTACTGATATAGGTGCAGAGTTGTGAATCTGAAATCACTTATATTGTCTCATTCTTTCAAAATTACTTGAAATTTTGTTCCATGCAACAGTTTCCAGTTCAATAGAGTACTGTTTGTCTGTAAGATTTCCTAACATGCTCTGTGTTTGTTATTGGAGCTAAAATTGAGAGAGTTAGCATTTGTTCATGTTAAGTAACAGCAATAACAGCAACAAATATATATCCTTTTTTTAGGCCAAATTTTATTTTTTATTTTAGTTTATTTTTTGTTTCAAAATATGAATTAAGGAAGTACAAGTGTTTTTGTTACATGGATATCTTGTATAATGCTTAAGTCGGGGCTTTTGGCGTGGCCATCATCAGAATAGGGTTCATTTTATCCAATAGGTAAGTTTTAATCTCACACCCACCCTCCCACCTCTCCCCTTCTTGGTTTCTCATGTCCTTTACATTGCACTGTGCTGTGTATACCCATCTATTAGCTCCCACATACTAGTGAGTATGTGTGGTGTTTGGTTTCCTTTCCTGAAATACTTCACTCAGAACAATAGTCTCTAGTTCCATCTAAGTTGCTGCAAATGACATTATTTCAGTCCTTTTATAGCTGAGTAGTACTCCATGGTGTGTGCGTGTGTGTGTATAGATACACACATATATATATACACACACACACCACATTTTCTTTATCCAATTATGACTTGAAGGACACTTAGATTGATTCTCTTAATACATCTTTGCAGTTGTTAAATGTGCTACAATAAACATTCAAGTGCAGGTAGGTATCTTTGATGAAATGACTTCCTTTCCTTTGGGTAGATACCTGGTAGTGGGATTGCTGGATTGAATGGTAAGTTTACATTTATTTCTTTGAGGAATCTTCATACTGTTTTCTATAGAGATTGTACTAATTTGCAGTCCCACCAACAGTATATAAGCTTTCCTTTCTCTCTGCATCCACACCAGCATCTATTGGGTTTTTAACTTTTTAATGAGGGCCATCTGATAGGCATAAGGTGGTATCTCATTGTAGTTTAATTTAATTCCCTGACTGTGCCGGGGAGAAGCATGCTGCTCCCGAGTTGCCCATAGAGTGCTCAAGTAGGCTTAATGTCCCTCTGCTTCAGGTTATGTCCACTCTGCTGGGGCAGCCAGGCGAGCAGCCCTGGGGAGGGCTGGCAGGCAGGGAGTTCCCAGCCCGAGCACCCTTCGGTCCACTGCAGGTTTTTAAGAGGAATGGTGTAAGTTCTATTCTCTGTGGAAGCCCTGGTATAGTGGGTGTGATAACAGAAGGGAAACAGCTGCTCTTGAGAGCCCTGGCTCAATCATGCCCTTGGAGGGACCTGTACCACTGGGCAGCAGTGGGTAGGGGAGGAAAAGAGTCTGAATGGAGGAGAGGTGGCACTCTGGTCCTCTTGGTCCCTCTGCCCAGAAGGCAGCCCATCCAGAATGTCCAAGGTCTGGGGTCACACAGTTCCCCTGGGACCCACTGCTCCCCTGTGGCCACTACAGTGTGGGCAGGAGTTGGGAAGTGTTTGTGTGGGGACTCGTGACATGAAAACTGAAGGTCTGAAGCTCCCTGGGGAGGACAAAGGCACACCATGGGTGGAGAAGGAGTAGGGTGCTCACCACCTGGGCTCTAGTCTGTAGTGACCGGGAGCAACTCTGAAGGGTCTGGCAGCCTGGTTCTTTGTTTTCAAGAAGCTCTCAGTTCACTGGTGGCAGCAGCTTTTGGGCTCATGAGGGTAGAGAAGCTCCCCAGCAGCTCAGGAGCCTGCTGACTGCCAGAGGTGTGAGGGAAGGAGAAACAAAACCCCCACCAACCCTTTCTACGGGACTCCAAGTTTCTTGGGGGTTGATCTCTGCTGAAATCTTGCTCCTCCTTGTCCCCCTTTGCAACTTCTTCTGTGGAATCTCCTTTAGGTTCTGGCACTTTTCTCTCAGAATTGTACCTGAACTATGTTTTTTTCTTTTTCCTCTAAAACTTTTCCTTTGTTCTGAGACAACCTGACGACCGATGTCTCCAGTCAGCCATCTTGCCTCCATGCCCAAAGCTTTTGTTTTCTAGTGATGGAAATTCAACTCAAACTGGTTAAAGCCCCAAAGGAATTATTGGTAAAATTTATTTTTAAATAGTAATTAACGTCTGAGTGGCAGGTTCTCTTTTAGACATGAGGATAAAACAATAAATAAGATAGAATATCGTATCTGTTGGGAGAATCAATATGATTCACAGCAAATGCATAAGTAGATAAGTATGATGATGAAAAGGCATTATAGAGACCGAAGGTGTAAATTAGTAATGTAAAGGGAGATGGAAGTGAGTGAAGGGAGCTTCTGTCTTAGATAATGTCAAAAACACCGCTCTGTAAATGTAATCATTGAGCAGAAACCTGAGGAAGTGAGGAAGCAAACAATGCAAAGGCCTCAGGCAGGAACATTCTGAGCAGAGGGAAAAATGTGAGCACAGGCCCACTTGGAAAAGAGCAGGTTGGAGAAAAAGAGCAGGGGGAAGAATCAGAGTATGAAGCCAGGGAGAAAATGTGAGTCAAATCACTGTAAAAAGGACTTTGCATCTATTTTGTGTGTGATGGAAGCTGGTAAGGAATTCTGACTCCTCTGGTTGCTGTGTGGAGAACAGACAATAGGAAGGCAACGGTGGAGGAAGGACATCATGTTAGAGGCTCTTCTGTTTATCCGGGTGAGAGATGGTGTTGGCTTGGACTAGGGTGGCAGAGACCACCTCTGACCAAAAGTGATCCAGAGGAATATGTTGATGGATTGGGTGTGGGTTAAGAGAGAAAGGAGTCAAATATGGATCCAAATTTTGGCCTGAGGATGTTAGAATGAATGAAGCTGCCATTTTCCTCATAGGAGGAGACTGGCGTATGTGGGGGATATATCTGGGAAGGAGAATAATTTCATTTTGGACATGCTAAGTTGAGGATTCCTATCAGATGTGCAAATGGAAATACTGAGCAGGGAGTTAGCTATAACAAATCTGGAATTCCAGGGAAACACTGGGGCCAGAGACATAATTTGGGAGATGTCAGTGAGTAGATGGTACTTATGGCCATGAGGTTGGATGAGACAACCCAGAAAGAGAAAATGGGGACAAGATGTGAGAATTGAGCCTTGGAGGGCATGAATAAGATGGTATCTGTAAAACACTAAGAGCAAGAGTTATTTAGTGAGTGTTAAC
>VBSM01003157.1:35051471-35062190 GCA_008086735.1 Cheirogaleus medius
GAGGCATTGTGCTTTAGGTTGAAGAAAAGAGCAGCACATGTTTTGAGCCATGAGATGGTAGGCTAGGAGTCGGGGATGTAGGCTGTGAAGACAGGTTCCTGAGCCTTGGAAGGCTATGCATTGGAGGAGGGGCTGAAAACCTGCATGGGTGCCTGGAAGAACCACACCTTAAGGACAGTTGCCTCAGGAGCCTGAGCAAGGGCTTTCCACAAAGGAAGTAGGGCCATCTGCAAAGCTGCTCAGCTCCAAATGGACCACAGCAAGTTTGGCAGCAATCTGGGCAAATGAGATTCTGTTCTAGATCCAACAACTGTGCTGGACAGATGGTAAAACCTGATGCCAATGGTGCATCGTGGGGCTGCAACAACAATAGCTGCCTCTGCAATTGTGAGCTGAGAAGCCACTTTCTAAGAAGTGGGTACATGCTGGGGAGTCCTAGATGATATCAGGCAGGCTGAGGGTTGAGCAGGGTTTACTTTAATTTTTGCCAAATAAAGACATACACATTATGGACACAAGTGTATGGTGAAGCAATGCACATCTGGTAGACTGACATCTCTGCTTCTGTAATTGCATACTCTCATGAGAGCTCCAACATCGCTTCTATATGTCTGGGGATGAGCAATATATTTACTCTTATCCATGTTGGGATGACCTCAGTTTCAAGGGCTGCCTTGTCTTTAAGGTGACTGAGAAAAATCAAGAGTGAGCATGCAATTGGCAGGTCTCTCAGTTATAGAGGTGCATGGTGCAGACCTACCTCAAATGATTCTGTTTCCTGTTAACATAACCTTTCTACAGCATTGTGGAAACAATGTTTACAAGCTGTCCCCTACAATCTGCTTTCTCTGGGTGAGTTCTCATGTCCATTGAACCTGCCAGTCCCCTGTGAGACTATTGGGTGTATCTTCATTACTAGGGGCAAATGTGTACAAAAGGATTATATAGTTATATTACCTTTAATAGCCCTAGGATTTAATCATGAAGGTCCCCTAAAGTCTGGAAACATAGAATTTATGATCTTTAGATTGCTGGGAATGGCAGCTAGACAAATGACAACATCACAATAGTCATGCAGCTGAGCAGTTCAAATGCAGTTATAAAATGTTGCATGGAAATAACTGCATTTTAAGCTTTTGGTTACTTTTCACTATATGTACAATGTGTATATGCACATATACAATATTGATGTAATTTATATTCAGTCTAGGTGTTCTGGTTCTGCTTTTTATTTTGGTGCCTAAAAGAATAAAGTGTTTTAGCAGCTATTAAGTTCTTTATGGCAGCTTTGGTCACACCTATTGAGTACCAACCTATTGTACTGAGGTACTCAGTGGCTGCTAGGATAGGATGGCAGAGGAAGGATTGGACAGACACATGGCTGGACCTAAGATATTACCCCAAACCAGTGGTTCAGCTGCAGCTGCTCTTAAACAACATGAGTATCTTCAAGGATGGAAGTGGCACATCTAGATTAGAGCAAGTCAGTAGGTGCACATCTGTCTGGCAAGAGCACATCAGGGGCAGGTGGAGAATTGGAGCAATCTATAGGAACAGAGCCAAGAGCTTCAGACAATCTTTGAGTGGCTAGCAGGGGTTTAAAGGCCAGGGTTCACAAATGACTGAGGAAGCAGCGTCAGGAATCCAGGCAAAGAGACCAGACATTTGTTCAGAAAACCAGCAGCAGACAAGGTCTTCTTTCTGAACAATTTAGTATAAACTAGGGGGCTTTTATGTCCCCATAGTAGTACAGGAGACAGTTGTCCTGTGCATCAACACTTGGTACAATAGTCACTGGCTTGGCTCTCACAAAGCTTGTAGTCTTTTGGGTGAGACCCCCTGAAATACATACTTGATGTCAAGTGATGAGGATACATCAAGAGCGAATTCCAGACTAGAAAGGGAAGTGAGAGGGAGAAAATGAAAGGCCACTATTGCCCTATAGCCTCAGCTATATCTGAGGCACAATGCTAGACTGTTCTCTCTGCACCTGCAGTCTTCAAATACTCCTAGCTGATGCCACTTCAACCCCATAAGCTCAGTCCCACCTCAGTCCTCCTGCAGGTGGTTAAAGTTGAAGGAGTCAGTCACTTGCTTGGTTCTGCCTTGTCCCTCATCTTGTTGTGCTGGTGACCATGTAATTTTATAGGGACAGGGCTAACCACAAATCTGCCTGAAACCTGGCCCTGAAACTAGGTGTGTTTCATCTCAAATTCCTTTCCAGCTCAGGTGAACTTGCTAGTCATTCCACAAACCCTTCTGTTCTGCTACTTCTTTCTTCAGATGCATTTCTAGGTCTTGAAATATATTTTTTCTTGTCTCTCAAATTGTAATTGTTAGCATGTTCATGTCAGTTTTTAGCCAGATCTACACATTTCCTCCAGTGTACCCTCTTCTGGTGTACCGTAGACTATCCGTCTAGCTCCCTGGGCTCTAGTTCTGTGAGCGATGCTTACCTCAAATCATTCATGAAGGAAATGCAAATGTATGAGTAGATTTTTGGCTTATCATAGTCAGTGGTACAATTCCTCAGGGAGGAACATCGTGTCTTCCCTTTGGAGAGGATGCCTAACATTTATTTATTTTGTTTTATTTCAAGCATTTCCAGGGGCAATAAGATTTAGAAAATATTCTATAACAGCATAGTCTTCTGAAATGAAGAAATTACTGTATTTCCCTGACCAAATATGATTCTTGCTTTAATTCTCATGCTTTAGCTTTGCTAGCTTAAAAACGTGTACATATTGGAAAAATAAGAGAAAAATCCTAGACATTTTATAAGAAGGGTGATATGTATTTAATATTATAAAAACAACTTTGCAAATAGCATGAGTGCTTTGAATAGACTTATCAGACTGCTGATGGGTGGGAAGCCATGCTTAGAAGGGCCAAGAGAGAGGGAAGTTGAGGAACTTGTGTCATGGCAATATTTCATTGGTGATTTGGATTTATTGATGGAAGATGGATACAAGGGTCAAAATGAAAGGTTGTAGAATGATAGGTAATTTTCTGGAAACAACCTCAGGAATATTCATGTAGACCAGGACACTCATTTGAAAAAAGTGAGCCCCAGTTGGGGAGATAAGCTTTATACATGTGATGCTAAGTACCACATTCCATTACTGTAAATAGTAACAATAGAACATAAAATGAATGTAGTCAGTTCAGCCAAAGCATTAGTTGAGACCTACTTTGTCATGCAGTGTGGTAGGAGATAAGGATACCAAGGTGAATGGCATGTGTATCTTCACTGGTATACGGAACAGAATATTTGAAGAAGCAAGCTGTTATAGTGGTTGAAAGTATGGTCTTTGAAGCAGAGATGCCTGGGTTCAACTTCTGTTTCTAGCACTTAACCTCATAGAATTCTCACTTGAGGAATTGTATACAAGGCATTTGGAACAATGCACAACACTTAGAGAGTAATAGGTTCCCTATTATGATCACTATGATTTTATTGTAGATGAGTGATGCTCCAAGTGGATTTTGTACTGAGCTTACACAAAGCAACATATTGGGGTATATGTTGCAGGAAGAAAATGTTAAAACTTCTATTTTCATTTTTAACCTCAAAATTAAAAATTAAGCTGCATGAATGTTAGCATGTAAGTTGAACAGAAAGTATGTCACACGAGTATAAGGGAAGTTCCAAGAAGGTTGGCAGTGTGTCCTTTCCCGTTTGTTTGCTTCTAGTATATTGAAATATATTGCATTTGACATATGCTTGGCTATATGAGTTGAGATTTAGTTTTGAAATTTCTTTTGTCTTAAAAATTTTTATGTTGATATTTCAAACTGGAAGAAAAGCTGCAGGAAAGAGTTTCCTGTATACCCTTTACCAATTGTTTACATTTTTCCCAATTTGCTTTATCACTCTGTATATATGATATGTGCATTTTTTCCTCAATCATTTGATAACTTGGAGTCATTGTGTCCCATTATCCCTACATATCTCATTGTGTACTACGAAAGAACAAGGACATTCTCTTAAATGACTGCCTTATATTGTTCAAAATTGGGAAAATTGAGCATTGATATTTGGTTTGGGTGCATATAAGTCAGTTATTTTGTGGAATAACCTCAATTTATGTTTGTCCCCTCATGACTGGATTCAGGTATGCATTTGGAACAGGGATACCACAGAAATGGTAATAGGAATGTCTCAGTATATCATCTAGAGGACTTCATGTTGGTTTGTTCTATTACTGGTGATGTTAAATTTGACTCTTGGTTAAGGTGATGTCTGTCTAGTTTCTTCACATAGAGTTGCTCTTTTCCTCTTTGTGATTAAGTAATTTTGGGGAAGATCACTTACTGAGCCACAGAGGTAAAAAGTTGCTGGCCAATAGGGAAATATTCATTTTTCTTACTATGGCAAGAATAGCTGATTTAATCCAAAGGAGATAAACTAAAATCATTTATCACTGAATAATTGGGTGACACATTAGAAAACGCTGATGGTTTGAAGAAGCAAATATTAAAATATAGATATTGAAAGTTTGCTATATAATTGAAGGAAAGTATAAATTTTTAATTTCAGTGTTTATGATATTTGCTAGATTAGGTTTAAGTATTGAAATAGATCAAGGACTGATTTGCAATTCCATAAAGAATATATATGCTGGAGAAGACACTCAAAAATAAGTGACTTATTAAACAGTTTTATCAGAAAACCAAGTGTCTGATGAAATAGCAACTTTGAGTGGAATAAACACAGCGTTTTAAGTTCTAGGTTAGGTTTACGGAGGTCCATGTGTGAAAGTTATTAACTCAACAACTTATCAGTAAAACATTTCAGTTAACAAATTGAAGCTTGAGGTGCACAAAGTTGTAGGATGCCATCAAGTTAATTTTAGATATATCTTCTAAAATACAGTTGTTTATAACACTATGTAATGAGATGTGTGGTTACCATGAAAACCTTTTGTATCACACAGTGATTCATGGGGTACCTTACGGCAAAATACTCAGACTTATCCTATTTTATTTTGTAAAATTTTGTAATGGAGATTTTTTATAAATAAAGGTACATTTAGCTACAATTTCCCATTTTTCCCTATGTATGGTGACTTTTGGGACACCCTGTATATACAACTATTATCCATAATAATTAAAAATAAAAATTAAAAGTTTTTATTGTGATATTTTCCCCATAAATTATTCATAATTAAACATCATATTATTAAACACAAAAATTTCTAATACGTGATCTAGTTGACTGTTTTAGGGTTTCTTGAACACATTTGTCTACATTTAGAAAAGTGTAGAACTTCACGTAAATTGTACATCAGCGTTTCCCATCAGCCAGTCACAAGAGCAATGGATTGACATCAGAAGAAACAAATCTAATAACTGAATAGTTTGTGGATAGCCTTTGGGGGTGGGAATATTATGATTTACTAAATGCAGCCAATGAGGCATTTCTTCCATTTATATTTATGTAATTTTGAGGTATCATTTTTAGCTATGGACCCTTTGGAACAGGTATTAAAATAAACTGAATTTAGACCCAAACCTTTAAGTCACTGTATTAGAGTATTTAACTTAGATCTCAGAAACATAATGAAACATTCAATCACATGGCTTTCTCTCTGCAGTAGAATGGTTGGATTCTTTATAATATTAATTTATATATTTCATAAGAACCTGTCCTTTCAATGTATTTTTGGATGTTTTCTAAGTAAATGTATTAAGACAGTTATATATACATGACTTAATATTGTGTCAAACATTTTTTATTGACATGGGTTCACCTTCAGGTTGGAGGCCAGGTGTCTAGAGCAGGGAAAATAAGCTTTGGTGTGGCTGTCAGGGGATAGTTCACAGAGGGATGTGACAATACAAAATGGAGTAAGATTTGGAAGCAGCCCCTTCCCATCAGGGTAAGAGTAATTACAAAGAGATCAGATTTCCTAAAGTAAATAGAATGGATCAATCTCATGCTCAGTTCTGTCCTGTGACATTGGACCACGGAAAACCCTGCCCTTAGGGAACTAGAGTCTCAATAATTATTTGTTGAATGCCTTCCATGGGCTTCTATTTCCTGGTGGATGCTTGGATGGCTACAAGACAGCTATGGTGCTTGCTCTTATGGAACTTGCTGTGCAAGGAAATAAGATTAAAAACAACTGGCAGATGAAGTCAGAGAAAAAAGCAGATTTTTACCTACTAGAAAGCTGTGGCAGTTCCAACCTTACTTTCTGCCACTCTTATTTTGGTTCTAGATTCTTTGCCACCCAAAGCTTTCTACCCTGTTATCCTGGCCTGGAATGTTCTTGGGACATTTGGCTCCTTTTCATCCTTAACTATTAGCTCAATGGCCCCTCTTCAGAGAGGTCTCTGACCATCTCTGTAGGGAACAATCCATCTACTGAAATCCATTTCCTATTTTAGGTGGTTCATTCCATAGCAATTTTTGTAGTTGGTTATTGCATATTAATTTGTTTTCTCTGTTTGTTCTTTCTCCTTCCCCTACTCTAAACTCGAATGTAAGATTAAAGCACTGTTTTTTTCCTCACCATTTTATACTCAGGTTTACCTAGCACACAGTATACAGGTTTGGCATAAAAAAAGCAATTATTACTCAAAAGTAGTAAGAATCAGAGTGGGATCTTAGAAGATGGTAGAATCTAGATAAATAATAAAAGAAGTAAAGGCATCTGAGAATGGGTAAACAACGGCCTTATCACAAATGTGGAAGTAGAGTAGTATAAGACATGTTTAGAAGACATATAAAACCACTTTAGCTTGAATGAAAGACTTGGGAAATACAATAATGGCTGGATGAAACATTAAATAGGAAATTCCAGCCATAGTATGGGAGGTTTTGAATGCCAGCCTCAGTAGATCACTAGGCAATTTGGACTTGACCTTGTATGTGGTCAACTTGGAGTCATGAAACTTTGATGGAAATTGTAATTTAGAAAACTTAACCTGGCACATCCCCTGGCACTAAGTCAGTGAACACATTATAGCTCCCTGTTGGTTAAGGGTTCTGTAGAGATTTCTGTGTAGACAGTGCTGGAAAGAGCATTAGCCAAATTCATGTGGTAGAGGGGAAGGGACATGACTACTTCCAGGTAGGACTCCATTTTCAGTGAGCACTCATATCCCCCTGGATAAAGAGGAGATGGGTGATGTAATTCGAAGTCCCAGATGAGGGTCCTTATTTCTTTATATCTAAATGCAGCCTATTTTAAAAGGCTTTACAGGAGGCTTAGACTCTAGACCACTAAGTTAGAGACTAACCACTAATCTCTTTAAAAACTCATTCAATTTATTTGGGATGACTGGAAAATTAGCGTTCTCTGCCTCAGCTTTTGAGACTGTACAATGGACAGAAACTGTCCTCCTTGTGAGGAAGAGAGAGAACGTGTCTCGGCACTGGCACATTCTCACACAACACTCTCTATCCCAATGTTTTAGCTTCATCTCACCCCAAAGGCAGTTGAATAAGGGATGGGGATGTCCCTGTTTGGTACTTATACTGCCTTCCTCGGACACCTGTTACAGTTATGTACAACTACAATAGTACTAGCAACACTAGGGCTTTTGGTGAGATTTTCCTGTCATTTGCGTATCTCTGAACCTGTCAAAAGCCAGGAATGTTTTTCTAGGATCAGGATATCTAGTTATCAAAGTGTTGATATGCAATTTTAAGTTGGAATTCCATATTTTTTTTCTATAGCCTTCTGGTTCTAAACTCAGCATTCTCCAAATTATTTGTTGTGGAAAATGGATAATAGTCATCTGTAAATTTTTTTTTTTACTATAGCTTTTTAAGATCTTAAATTGAGGAAGTGTTAACTACAGAGGGTCTGCTTTCTGGGTCTAGCCCTGGAGACAAGTGGTAGGTGGCCACCTGAATGTGTCGATGTGTCACTTGGATGCTTTGGGCCTTACATGCCTCACCTGTCAGTTGGAGGGGTTGGATCAGATAACTTCTAGGATGCCTTTCCCTTGTGAGATGCTACTGTTTGAGGGGGACCTATATCCTAAATTCTTTGAAAACTGCTGTAGCAAAAAGGCTTCTGTGTGTCATGGGAGGTGAAACCAGATGACCTCTGAGGTCTTTTTGATTTCCAAATTGTGTGATTAAATGGAGTCCATAGATTCTCACAGATAATAGCTACTTAAAGACATTGACATCATCCACTTATCCATGTTAGCAAAACTCTTCATTTCAAAGCTTATAAATATTTCAGAAAACACGCCGGAATTCCATCTCTCTATCCCTGCTTAGATCATCCTTAGGTAATGGTCCCTTTAAGGTCTCCCTGACCTCTGTGCAAAGAAAGTTATCCGGGGGCGGTGAATACTGTCCTGCAAACTCACAGCTACAGAATCTTTATTCAAATCTTTTGTGGCTTTGTGTCCTTGGGCAGATCGACTTAACTGATTGAACTTTCACATCCTCATCTATGTTATGAAATATAAAATATGAGGTGTTATTTACCTGCTAAATGGTAGGAAGACATACCTGGACTGGGGGCAGTAGGTAGACTTGGGGCACTAATGCTTTCCCCACGTGGATGATAGTACCCAAAGTTCCAGACTTGTCCCCCAAATTGTAAACAAGTTGGTAAAAATGGAGTTACGTCACAAGCTTCACTGAAGTACTGACCCTAGCTAGGATGGAATACCGATAGGCATTAGTTAGGAGCTGGTGTGATGTTTGCAGTCATCATTTTGTTTGTCCTTCAACGTTTGCCCTATTTTCCTCCTGAGTTTCCACCAAACAGTGACCACCTTCACTAGAAGTAAGCGAGATCCTTGAGGGTATTTGTATAAATTTATTTTTCTATCACCATTCCATTGCCTACCTCAATACTGGCAGCACAGAACTGCATCTCAATACACATATACTTGTTGAGTTTAACTTTAATGTTAAATGTGTGACAAAAATAAAATAAGCTATCATTTAAAAAGCATTTATTACATGCCAGTTATAGTGCTAAGTATTGTTAACATACTATTCCTCACTCAATGCCTAAGTGGCCTCTCCAAAGTTCAAAGATGCCAAGTGTGGATTGGACTAGGTAACTGGTGAAGCCCTGTCCTCTTAACTACAACAATATAACTACTTCTGTGCAATTTGGTCCAAGCCAGATGATCTGAATACAGTGATAAATAGCAAAAACATGTTACCTTGACTTGTTTAAGTGATATTGGCAACTGTTTATAAGGTCCTTCCCCATTAAACTCATATGTCTTCACAATCGAGTTTAATACAGAATCAGGGCAGTCATGGCATATCTGCTGAGCAGCCGCATCAGTCGGAGCCCAGTTGTCACCCCTGGACTGGGTGTAGGTTGTGGTGTACTTGACACAACTCCTTGTACTTGCAGCTATACTTTCTCTCCTGAAGACCATCATTAGGTACCTGATGGCTGTTGGATGTCTTTTACTTGGGTATCCAACAGATACAAATAGGAAATTACTTATTCTCTAACTGTGCAATGCCTGAACTTCTATTTAAGGTCTCTGTTTCAGTTGATGAAAACACTATCTATCCTATTGCTTTGAAAAAAAAGTGTGCTCCTTGCTTTACCTTCAACCCCTGACAGCCACTCAACCACTGTATCCCAGTGACTTTACCTTCCAAAATACTCTTGTATTGGACCCTTGCTCCCCACTCTTTTGCCTACTGTGTTAGTTTGTCTTTATCAGCCACCTATTGGGTCTCTTGCCTGCAGAATCTACTCCATCTTATCCTTTCTCCTCTCTGTGCTTTGGACCATTCCACCCCTTGGTTAACATTCAGCATGTCCCTGTCACCCACAGGATCAAGTCCAAACTTCCTCATGTCTCTCACTGCCTCTCATCACTTTGTTTAAGCCTAATTCTGTACCTATACCTCTGGTCTCTAAACTCCATTCACTTGCCATACCAGCTATGGCAGGGGATATACGGTCTGAAATACAGCTGACCCTTGAACAACACAGGGGTTAGAGTCAAAGATCCATGTATGACTGTTGACTCCCCCAAAACTTAGCCAAAAGCATACTGTTGACTGGAAGCCTTACTGATAACACAGTTGACTGACATATATTTGGTATGATGTATGTACCATATATATTTCATACTGTATTCTTACAATAAAGCTAGAGAAAAGAAAATGTTACTAAGAAAATCATATGGAAGAGAAAATGTATTTGCTATTCATTAAGTGGAAGTAGATCATCATAAAGGTCTTCATTTTCATCTTGATGTTGAGTAGACTGAGGAGGAAAATAAATTGGTCTTGTCTCAGGTGAGAGAGGCAAAGGAGGTGCATGGGGAGGGGCAGGCACACTCAGTGTAACTTTTATTGAAAAAATCCACATGTAATGGACCACGTAGTTCAAACCCATGTTGTTCAAGGATCATCTGTTCTCTAGACATTTTCACAGTATTTTTTTCAGGTCATTCCTTCTGTCTCAAATATCTTTTTAATTATTTCTTCTCCTAATAAATTGATATTCATCTTTCAAAGCACAACTCAAAAGACTGTTTCTGAAAATCTGTGTCTGACCGCTTTCATTTATTAATCCTATTTTGTGATCCCATTTTAATTTTTCTATGAATCTACTCCACAAATATTTTATTGCTTAGTATATATCAAGCACTATGCTAGTCTGGTCAAAGAGTTGGCAGCTAATCAAATAATCTATAAATAAATATAAAATTGCACCTGCTGTGAGGCAGAGGTTAAAAAAGAGGACGTGGGAGGAACCCCAG
>VBSM01003157.1:35080849-35097412 GCA_008086735.1 Cheirogaleus medius
TATGAGAGTTTTTTTTTTTTTGAGATGAAGAATATGCACATTTTGATGTTTAACAATGGTGCCAGAGTACAGTAGTCTTGCCTTATCCATAGGGGATATGTTCCAAGACCCCGGTGGGTACTTGAAACCATGGATAGTACTGAATCCTATATACAGTATGCATGAATTTCTTTTTTCTTCTTTGCAATTTCACAGCAACCTCAGCATATTATTATTTTTTCCTTAAGTCAAGAATTTTCCCCTCTTAACTTAAAAGGAAGAACTTTATGGCTTCTCTTTGGCATATCTGAATTGCCAGTATCACTACTCTTGTGCTTTGGGGCTATTATTAAGTGAAATAAAGGTTACTTGTACCCAAACACTACAGTTCTGCCACAGTTGATCTGATAAGTGACTAACAGGTAGCTTAGACAGGGTGGATCTGCTGGGAAAGGGATGACTCACGTTCCAGACAGGAGTGGGTGGGACAGTGTAAGATTTCATCATGCTATTTGGCACAACATGCAGTTTAAAATTTAGGAATTCTTTATTTCTAGAATTTTCCATTTAATATTTTTAAGACCACAATTGCCAGTGGGTAACTAAAATTTCAGGAAGTCAAACTGGGATTTGGGGAGTGTCACTATTGTATTCTCCTGAAAAGCTTGTATAATATTAATTTATGCTTCCATTCTCCAGAAGGGTTGTACTAATTTACATTTCTACCAGTATGCAAGAAATATTTTCTGACAATCCCATTTCCCTCCATGGTTTGTGTGTCACAATCTAGTCAGTACTGGGTATCATTAAACCTTTAAATCTACATCAAACTAATAGGTAGAAAATGTATTTTATTTTAATAATTAAAATTTGTAATGGTATAAGCACTTTTCTTATATATATTGGCCAGTCACATTTCTTTTTGTGAAATGCCTCTTGCATAATCTGTCTTGTTTCTTTTGAGTTATTCATCTTTGTCTTCCTGATTTGTGAAAGCCCTTTACATATTAAAAACCTTGGGCAATTTTTCTGTTGTGTGTTACAAACATTTCTCAAATTTGTTACATACTGTTCACAACATTTTTTACAGTACTTTAAACTTTTTGTTTTCCACTGTGATGTTGAGTTTATTTTCTTTCCATCTTTACTGAGATGTGATTGACAAAAATTGCATCAATTTAGGGTATACAAGGGGATGTTTTGATACATGTATACATTGTGAAATGATCACCACAACCAAGCTAATTAATATAATTATACCTTACACAGTTCCTCTGTCCCTGTGTGTGTGTTGAGAACACTTAATATCTACTTTGTTAGCAAGTTTCAAATATACAATACATTATTATCAACTATAGTCACCATATTGTATGTTAGGTCTCCATTACCTATTAATCTTATAGTGTAGGTTTTGTACTCTGTGACCCATATCTCTCCTTTTCCCCAAACTTGCAGCTCCTGGTAACCGTCCTTCTACTCTCTATTACTCTCTGTTGCTATGACTTTTTTTTTATTACATATATAAATGAGATCATACAGTATTTGTCTTTCTGTGTCTGGCTTATTTCACTTAGCCTAATGTCTTCAAGGTTCATTCATGTTGTGGCAAATGGCAGGATTTCCTTTTTTAAGGCTGAATAATATTCCTCTCTGTGTGTGTGTATGTGTGTGTTTGTATAAAACCACATTTTCTTTATCTGTTCACCTACCAACTGACACTTAGGTTGTTTCCATATCTTGGCTATTGTGAACACTGCATTGAACATGGGTGTGAAGATACTTCTCTGAGATACTGATTCTGTTTCTTTTGGCTATATACCCAGAGTGGATTGAGGAATCGTATGTTAATTCTATTTTTAATTTTTTGAGGAATTTTCATACTGTTTTTCATAATGGTTGTACCAGTTTACATTCCCACCAAGAGTATACAAGGATTCCCTTTTTCATGTTCTCACCACTTGTTATCTTTGACTCTTTGATAATAGCCATCCTAATAGGTTGTGAGGTGATATCTACAGCCTATTTTGTCTAATGTAAGTATAGCTACCTTTGGTTTCTCCTGGTTTCCACTTGCATTTCCCTTCATTTCCTATGTGTGTCCTTAAAGGAGAAATGAGTCTCTTGTAGACAGCACATATTTGGGTCTTGTTTTTTTATTAATCCATTCAGCTATCTTTTGATTGGAAAATTTAGTCTGTTTACAGTTAAAGTAATTTTGATTGGTAAGGATTAATTATTTCTATTTTGTTTTCTGATTGTTTTGTAGCTCCTCTTTTCCTTCTTCTGTCTTTTTTTGTGATTTGATGATATCTGTAGTGGTATGCTTTGATTCTTTTTATCATTTGTGTATCTACTATATACGCTTTTAGTTTGTGATTACTATGAGGCTTATGTAAACATTTTTTATGATCTCTGTTTAAATGACAAAATAAGGTCTTCCTCTCACCAAAACTATAAAGAAATTTTAATCAAGCTTTCTTTATAATATTTTTATTATTACATTTTATATGTTTGCATCTCTGATTTACTTGAAAAACTTTTAGGTATTTTCATGTAAGGAATGACATTTGGATCTAACTGCAATTCTAGTATCACCTCCTTTTGATAGTTGAACAATTGTCCTAACATCATATATTTAGAATCTTTTTCTAACTGACTTAAAAATTGCCTCTATAATATTATAAATTCCTGAATATATTTTGGATAATTTCTAAACTATTTATTCATAGTCTAATGTTTATTGAATTTCTGTTCAATTTATCTTCCTGTGTCAGCACTAAATTCTTTTGAATTGTTTTAGTTTTAAAAGTTTTTTTTTCTCTTTTTTGGATAGAGTTAGTCCAACTCATTCATAATTTATGATTTTCTGGCTTGTATCACATATTTATTCTATATATTTATTAAATGAATGTGGTTATTGTGTTTGATACTTCTGATGTACTATAGAATTAATATTTCAAATTTCTCTGTATTAGTATTTATTCATATATAAAAGTGGTGGCAATTTTTTTTTAAGATGGGGGTTATGTTTGTCAGGTTTTGGTATCAATGTTATGCTATCCTCACAAAAAGAATTTCTGCCTTTTCAACGGTAGGAATAATTAATTTCTATTGATGATGAAACTGGAGCCATGAGAGGTTAAGTAAATTGCCCAAGGTTACACATCTCTTAAAGAACAGAGCTGTGATTTTTGCCCACTGAATATGGAAATATTTATCTTGATTGGATAAAGTTAGAGACTAGAGCATTTGCTCCAGGATAAGATGCTAGATATTAATAACATTCCTTACATAAATAAATCATATATAATTATACAATTTCTACATATAATTATAATAAATTTATAAAAGCATATCAAGTTTATCAAATAACGTCATGTCCATTATGTCATTGTTTTGTTTCTAGTACCCCTTCTAATAAAAGGGAGGAAAATAAAACCCAGAGAAATTTCAATCAAGGTCATATTAGCAACCTGGTGGTCAGTCCAGAGCTAGGAGCCAAGGATGACCCAGGTGCGTCCTCTTTTATGTGATGTTAATATTATAGCTTTCTCCTAAGAGAGTCTTCCCTTAAGAATCATCTATAGTCTTTCCTCATTTAGTGGAATATGACAAGTTTTTCCACAAAAAGAGTCAACATATTTTGGTTGAAACTTCACCCTGTCAGAGAGGCTGCTTGCTACCATTAGAGCTTTTAAGCAAGGATGAGATAATCACAATAATTATCTTCCATTAGCAAAATGATCTGGCACCAGATTCTTCCTCCGGTTCTCGCAGCCTCCCTTCTGAGGCAGAGAGCATCTAAAATGGGCTTCCAGAACATGGCAGTGGGAAATAATCAGAAGTATAAAAATGAGCTGGAGGAGGGTAAATTAATCAAAGAATCATAGTGGTTAAGGACCTAAGATCAGGAACATCTGATAATTTGGGTTAATAAAATTTAGTTTTTCTCTTTTCAGTGGATTCACTGTAGAGCAGCCTTCCAATTAGTATGCTTGCGTCATAGCATCAGTAAGGCACAAACATTTTAATGTATCAATTCAGCATTTATCCTTCTAATTCATTTCCCCTTAAGGGCAGTAAATAAGGCTTATAAAATACTAATTGCTTTAATTCAAGGTTTAATGCAAACTCAGAGAATCTCTGTTTCTGTGGGGGAATTCAAAAAGGATTCACAACCTATTGGCTAAGTCTTATATTTCTTTTGCCTAGATACAACTAGAAATTTAAATTTAAAGGATATTTCTATTGGCTGGCTTTTACAAAATCACCACGTCTATTACCACCACAATCACAATCAGCATCATCACTGTCATTGTTATTATTTTTTACTAGGTATGTGTGTGTGTTTGTGTGTGTGTGTTGGTAGTGCTGTTTGTGTTCTTTGAAGATCTTGTGAAGAAAGTCAGAGCCCATACCTACTCCAGGACTGTTTATAACAGAAGGAGAAATTGCATTATCTCACTGATGAAACTGATGTTAGTAAACACAAATGGTACATTCCTTAAAGTAGTCATCTACAGCATTAACACACTAATGGAATGCTAGGAAAATAAAGGGCTGTATGTTTATTAGGCTTATCAAGATTGTATGCTCCATGAATGCTGGGCCATGTCTATTTTGTTCACCACTTAAACCCAGCATAAACTCAATATCTAGCACTTTTTGGGGCTCCCTAATTATTCATTGAAATGAAAATTAAGTTATAGAGTTAGAGGGCCTAGCTCTAGCAATTGAGGTTAAAATATTTGTACCCAAACTTTACTGCACACTGAAATCACCTGGAGATCTTTAAAAAATGCTGATGTCTAACTCCCATTCAATTTCACTTATATTAGGTACAAACTTGTCAACTGAATTTTTAAAATTTCCTCAAGTGATTCCAATGCTTAATTTTGGAGAATCGCTGTATTAATATAATCAAAACAAGTCCAACCTTGCATATAAGGCAGTCCTGGCTTATGAGGATATTATGCAATCAATGAAGTTGGCAAACATTTACTTAGCACCTGTTGTGTATGAGGCATTCTACCTGGCTCTGGGGACTATGGCCAACATAAGATATGGCTCTTGGAGCTTTATATTGATTTGGGAGACAAGTGAAACACTAAAAAATGATGCAAGTTAAATAATATAAAATAACAATGGAAGATATATTAAAGAACATAATTAGTACTGTGCATGACTTATAGTGAGACAACAAATATTAAGGGACTTATAGGAAAAGATTTTTCCTTCTGAAGTTGTCAGGGAAAACTTCACGGAGGAAGTGAATTTCAAACTGGGTCATGAACAAAATTTATGGGAAGAAAATATATTCTTGGATAAAAGACAACTCAAAGGCACCCCAAGAAGTGATAGAGTCTCAGAAATGATAGTTTCAAAACATTGCTAGATAGATAATTCTTTACAGTTTGCTCAGGGTCATTGGAAGATTTCAAAAGCTTTGTCAGTGTCAACAACCAACAATATGGTGTCTGTCATAGGATCAGAATACTTAATTGGGAACTGTCATTCAGACCCAGGCTGGGAATTCTTAGTTGAGACAGTAAAATAGCAGTAAAAAAAGAAGGGTTCAACAGAGTGAAAGAATACCATTTCTAGCAGAGGTAAGGATGTGAACAAGGAAGTGGCTGGGATGAGGTCAGGGGCCATGGAAACAGATTTTCTTGGTAATAAAGAAATGGGCATGGGATGGCTTTAACTGGGGTAGCTTAGTAACTTAGGCCTTGTCTTGTGCCCTCTGAATTTCCAGATGGTTATTAGCTGTCAGGAAAAATTTAACCCAAGGGTCAATGTGGCTTAATTATTGCCTTGGTTAAAGTCTTGATGACTGGCTATTTATTTTTAATAAGCTTGTCATTCATTATGTTTCTTACTTAAATGTCAAGATGATGAGGAAAGAAGAGGAAGCTTGCCTTGGTTCTATGGCCTGTCATTACTGTCAACCAGACATTATTGGAACCCTATTTCTTATCCACAGCTTTTGACAATCAATTTTTGGTGAATGAAGAAAATGCATTCTGGGAGAGGGAAAAAAGGGCATTTATTCCAGTGGTTGAAAACTCCAGCTTAATAAAGAATAAATTGAAAAGAATTAGAAAAACGGAGGCAGAGCTATCTCTAGGGTCTGTTAATTTAGGCACTTGCCTTCAGGGGACCCTGAGTTTATAAACAGATGGGAAGAAAGAGGTAGATTAGCTAATTGGTACCAAAAAGGATCCATCCTTTATGTATAAAAACCTTCAGTTATTCTACCTATAAATAAGAGGCTAGAACTGCCTCTCTCTTCTATTTTACTCTTTACTTATGCAGCCCTGTAGAGTTTTTTCTTCTTTCATTAGCATGGTAGAATGAGAATGTTAGGGAAGATGATTGGAGTGTGGGCATGGGATTGATATGGAGTCCTAACCTTTCCCTAGTTGTTAGAGTGAGCTGAGTTGGGATTGGGATGTTCACAATACAGCAGGATTAACAAACTTTTTCTGTAAAGGACCATATATTATAATAAATATATTAGTCATTGTAATTCATATATTATCTCTGTCATGTGGTCTTTGTTTCTTTGTTGGTGTTATAGCTTTTTAGAGCCCTTTAGAATTGTAAAAACATTTTTAGCTTGTGGGCTGTACAAAAATAGACCATGTGCCTCCATTAGGGGATATATTCTCTATCAGAGGTCCCCAACTTTTTTGGAACCAGGGACCGGTTTCATGGAAGACAGTTTTTCCATGGACTGGGGTGGGAATGGTTTCAGGATGATTCAAGTGCATTGCATTTATTGTGCAGTCAAACCCCTCTGCTAATGATAATCTGTATTTGCAGGTGCTCCCCAGCACTAGCATCACTGCCTCAGCTCCACCTCAGATCATCAGGCATTAGATTCTCATAAGGAGTGCGCAACCTAGATCCGTTGCATGTGCAGTTTACAGTAGGGATTGTGCTCCTATGAGAATCTAATGCTGCCACTGATGTGACAAGAGGCGGAGCTTATGCAGCAATGCAAGCAATGGGGAGTGGCTGTAAATACAGATGAAGTTTCATTTGCTTTGTTGCTGCTCACCTCCTGCTGTGCAGACCATACGGGTCCATGGCCCAGGGGCTGGGGACTGCAGCTCTACGTAACTTTCATTGGTGTAGAAAAGGGCTCTTTATTTGCGATATTCCACAGGTCTGAGAAAGGAGAGAAAGAACAAAAGGTGTCAACAGGTGCAGAGCACCTTCCCTAATGTACTATGAACAACTGCTCATTTCCTTTCCTTTACCTATAGAGATACAAAGGGTTGCTTTGTAAATCTTGTTGTGGGACACACATGTCAGAATTTTCTCTTTGGGCTGTTGTTGGTTAACTTTCTATGCTAACTGAACCTGAAGTCAATTCAGTATGGCCTAAAAATAAGAATAGCTAACATTTATTGAGTGATTACATGTCCCAGGCCTTGTTCTAAATGCTGTCAAATTGTTACTAATTTTGTTTACGTCAAACTCCACGTAGTAATTTTATCATTCTCATTTGGTAGTTGAACAACCTAAGGCACAAAGAGATTGAATTACAACCTAAGGCACAAAGAGATTGAATTACTTGCCAAGGTCATACATTTATGAATGGCAGGACTTAGATTTGAATCCATATAGTCTGGCTCCACATCCCATGCTTATGGTCAAATGCCCTCTTATCACCACATATGGAATGTTGAATTATAATAACAATTATCCATATTTACATGACATTTATGTCAGTCAGTATAAGTCAGATGATGCTGCAGTAACAAATCATTCCCAAATCCTAGTGGCTTAACACAAGAAGGGTTTATTTTTACACTCTGCTATATTTCACATGGTAGAAAATTCTCCACATACTCACTAAGGATTCAGGCTGATGGAGTGTGTCTTAACCTTCTGGAACATGTAGCTTCCTCAGTCTCTGTAGTAGGTCAGGACAGAGACTGAAAATCTCACATGAAATTTACTGCCTCTGCCCAGAAGTGATGGACATCACTTCTCACATTTATTATCCATTACTAGTCACTTTTCCCACCTAACTGAATAGGGGTCAGGAAATGTAGAAATGCAAAAAGGCTATTTGATATGCATTTGTTTCTCTGCTATAGCATTTCATAACATTCAATGCATTTTCATATACAGTAGCTTGTTTGACCTTTGTTTAATCCTTTCAAGAAGACAAAGCAGGCATTTTAAAGCTATTTTCAAATGAGGAGACTAAGTTTGAAGTGCTGTGATCTGCCCAAGAAGAATGAATAATGGAAAGAAAAGAACTTTGGGTTTAAAACAAATTTTAGGTTAAAACTAACTTCCATTGCCAACTTGTGGCAAATTTCTTAACCTTTAGGATCTTACTTTACTAATCTCTGTACTGGGATGACTTATCCTTACCTTATTGATTTGTTGAAAAGATTAAATAACAGGTCCATAAGGTGTTTTGCATTATGCCTGACCCATGGAATAGGCTAATTAAATGATAGCTCACTTTGACATTTTTCTCAAGGCTGCATATTTTGTTGGGACAAAATTGGGATAAGGCATTCAAGGCTCTTACCCCTGAGTTTTTCTTTTTCCCCCATTATCACTTACTGTGTCAGTGGAAAACCATCCAACAGAAGCAGAAGATAGAGTCTACATAGGGCAGAGGTGAGATTTTCATATATGAAACAATGAGGGGATAATATATGGTAGTTCCTCATGAAATAAGGCAAAGATGGTCACTGCTATGGCAATTTAGAAAGGCGTGTACGTGGCTTGAGATAATTTAGAATTGCAGAGGGGTTCAGCTGATCACACCTGCTCTGCCATATATTCTGCTATTTGTTCTCTAAAGTGATGTTATTCAGGGCCCCACCCTTCATCTTTGGCTGTTCCCATTCTGTATGCAATCTCAGGATCATCATAACCAAATGCCTAGCATTGATTATTCTCTATATGGTGGTTCCACAAGTCTACCTCTTTTCGCTGATATCCTGGCTCGTATATGTCTACCTGACATTTCCATCTAGTTGTCCCATGGATATATTGAAGTTGCCATCTCCAAATTTGAGCTCCTCATTTCCCTCACCTACTTATTTTTTTCTACTTTTATTCTCAGCCATTAGTTCAGTCATCCATCGGGAGATTAAGCCATAACTAGTAGGATCATTTTAGGATTCTTCCTTGCATCTATTCAATGTGTCACCAAATTCTGCAAATTTTACTTCTCCTTTAATATATTCCCCCTCCCCTGTTTACATGCTCCTTTCTATTCCCCTTTTGGTTCACCCACTCACTAGTTTCAACCTGGGGACAATATTTGTTTTCTAACTAGACTCCTTGCTTCCCATTCTGGCCACATTCCCATCCATTCTCACAATCTAGCCAGAAAGAACTTTCTAAAATGTAAATCTGATTTTCTCATTCTTTCATTTATAGTCCTTCAATGGTTCCCGAAAGTTTTTTGGGGTAGAAAACAAACACCTTATCTCAGTCACCAGACTGTTTATGGCAGCCCCTGGCTGCCCTTAACCTCCGCTCTGGGCTTGCCCACAACTTCAGCGTTCACTCCAGCCAGATCAAAACACTTGCAGTTCCCTGGACCCAACCAACTGTTTTATGCCTCAGTGCCTTCATATCCAATCATTTTTTTGCCTCAAATCTTTTCCCCATGTCTCTAGTTCCTATTTGTCCTTTAAGTCACAGCCTAAGAAATAATTAATTTTTGGTTTGTTTTAAGGTCTTCCTCTATTCTCTCATAACACCCACTTATCACCTGCACTGCAACTTTTAGCGTATTTATCTTTTCCCACTTTTGACCCTTAGATAGGTTCTATCTCCTGATTGAAGTAAAAGAGGCACATTCAGATTTCCTTAGGTACCAAGGGAATGAGGGACAACAGAAAATCCTTCATTGGTGGTGAAGGCAGTCCTCCTGGAGAACTAAAATGTCATTTATCATCGTTTAGCTTTCAATAACTCTGAATGTTCAGTAGCTACTCTTGTGAATTAATAATAATTTTCTAGACTGCCTTGCTTGTGACTCAGCAGCAGCATGAACTTTCATGCTTTTTCTTATCTGCTTCTAAAAATAAACAAAATAAAGAAACAAAAAACCGAAGAAAACTCTTGTAGCAAGTCTATATCACAGCTTCTACTTAGTTAAAGTTTCGGTTAGGTTGTGGATTCAATTACTATCTGTTCTTGGTATGTTCCCCCCTATGGTTTCTAATTTTGGTTTATATATCTGTGTCTTTAAAAGTCACTTGTAGTGGGGTTGACACATTACTCTCCAATACTGAGTATCACTGTCTTGTAGCAGACAACTGCAGACATCTTTCTGATTCAGAGTGGAGATGCTGGGTCCCATGCTATAAACCACAACCTCCTACACATAAGCTATCCCTCAGCATGAGACTGTGGGCATGGCACAGACCCTAAGACAGGTCAGAGGGGGTATTTTTTTAGTTTATATTCTTTTTTATATATTATTTAAAAAATGTATGGGGTACAAGTGATTTTTGTCACATGGTTGAATTGTATCATGCTGAAGTCAGGGCTTTCGATGTGCCTATCATCAGAATAATGTACATTGTACCTCATAAGTAGATTTTTTATCCCTCACCCTCCACACCCTCTTCCTCCTTAGTTTCAAATATCCATTATACCACTTTATGACCATATATACCCCTCATTTAGCCCCTACTTATAAGTGAGAACATGTGATATTTGTTTCTCCATTCCTGAGATGCTTCACTTAGGATAATTTTCTCTAGTTCCATCCAAGTTGCTGCAAAATACATTATTTCATTCCTTTTTATGGCTAAGTAGTAGTCCATGGTGTGTGTGTGTATGTGTATATATACGTACACACACACACCATTTTCTTTATTCACTCATCAATTGATGGGCACTTAGGTTGGTTCCGTATCTTTGCAATTGTGAATTGTGCTGTGGTAAACATTCGGGTGCAGGTGTGTGTGTGTGTGTGTGTGTGTATATTTTTTTGTAATATTAATTATTTTCTTTTGGGTAGATACCCAGTAGTGGGATTACTGGACAAATGGTAGGTATACTTTTAGTTCTCTGAGAAATCTCCAACTGTTTTCCATAGTGTTTGTACTAGTTCACATTCCCACCAACAGTGCATAAGTGTTCCCTTTTTACTGCATTGGTGCCAACATCTATTGTTTTTTGACTTTTTAATAATGGCCATTTTGATAGGGTAAGGTGATATCTCATTCTGGTTTTAATTTGCATTTCCCTGATAATTAGTGATGTTCAGCATTTTTCATATGTTTGGCCATTTGGCTATCTTCTTTTAAGAAAAGGCTTTTTTTTTTGCTCATTTTTTGATGAGGTTATTTGTTTTTTTTCTTGCTGATTTTTTTCAGTCCTTTGTAGATTCTGGATATTAGCCTTCTGTCGGATGATGTATAGTTTGCAAACATTTTATCCCATTCTGCAGGTTGTCTATTTACTTTGTTGATCATTTCCTTTGCTGTGCAAGAACTTTTTAGTTTAATTAAGTTCCATTTATTTATTTTTGTTGTTGCTCTATTTCCTTTTGGTTCTTACTCATAACTTCTTTGCCTAGACCAACGCCTAGAAGAGTTTTTCCTATGTTTTCTTCTAGAAATTTTATGGTTTCATGCCTTACATTTAAGTCTTTAATCCATCTTGAGTTAATTATGTATATGGTAATACATTAGGATCCAGCTTAATTCTTTTGCATGTGGCTATGCAGTTTTCCCAGCACGATTTATTGAATAGGGGTCCCTTCTCTAGTGTATGTTTTTGTCTGCTTTGATGAAAATCAGTTGGTTATAGCTATATTGTTTCATTTCTGGATTCTCTATTCTCTGGCCTACGTATCTACCTTTACACTAGTACTATGCTCTTTTGGTTACTATAGCCTTGTATAATTTGAAGCCAGGTAATGTCATGCCCCCAGATATGTTCTTTTTGCTTAGGATTGCTTTGGCTATTTGAGCTCATTTTTGGTTCCATATGAAGTTTAGGATTACTTTTTCCAGACCTGTGAAAAATGACATTGGTATTTTGATAAGAATTGCATTGAATCTGTAAATCACTTTGGGCAATATGGATATTTTAACAATGTTGATTCTTCTAATTCATGAGCATGGAATATTTTTCCATTTGTGTCATCTTTGATTTATTTCTTCAGTGTTTTGTTGTTCTTTTTGTAGAGATCTTTTACCTCCTTGGTTAAGTTTATTCCTAGGCATTTTATTTTCCTTGCAGTTATTATAAATGGTATTACATTCTTGATTTGAATCTCAGCTTGATATAAGTATATAGAAATGCTATTGATTTGTGTTTGTTGATTTTATAACCTGAGACTTTGCTAAATTTGTTTATCAACTTCAGGAGTCTCTTGGTGGAGTCTTTAGGGTTTTCTATATATAAGATCATATCATCAGCTAACAAGGATAGTTTGACCTCCCTTTTCCCAATATGGATACACTTTTATTTCTTTTTCTTGCTTGATTGCTCTGGCTAGGACTTCCAGTGCTATGCTGAATGGGAGTGTTGACAGTGGGCACCCTTCTCTTGTTCCACTTCTTAGGGTGAATGCTTTCAGCTTTTCCCCATTCAATATGATGTTGGCTGTGTAGTTGTAATATATGACTTTTTATTATTTTGAGGTATGTTCCTTCTGTGCCTAGCTTTTTGAGGACTGTTATCATAAAGGGGTGCTGGATTTTATTGAATGCTCTTTCTGCAGCTGTTGAGATGATTATATGGTCTTTGTTTTTACTTCTGTTTATGTGGTGAATCACATTTATTGATTTGCATATATTGTACCATCCTTGCATCCCTGGTATGAAACTCATTTGATCATGGTGAATTATCTTTTTGACGTGCTGTTGAATTCAGTTTCCTAGTATTTTGTTGAGGGTTTTTCCATCTATGTTCATAAAGGATATTGATCTGTAGTTTTCTTTTTTGTTGTGTCCTTTCCTGACTTTGGTATCAAGTTTCATAGAATGAGTTAGGGAGGATTCTCTCCTTATGGATGTTATAGTAGAATAAGAGCAAGTTCTTTATAGTTTTGGTAGAATTCTTCTCTGAATCCATGTAGTCTGGGGATTTTTTTGTTTGTTTTGGGGAATTGTTTTATTACTGTTTTAATTTTGCTCATTATTGGTCTGTTTAGGATTTCTGTTTCTTCCTGATTCAAGCTTGGGAAGTTGTGTGTTTCTAAAAATTTATCCATTTCCTCTAGGTTTTTCTAGTTTGAGGGCATAGAGGTTTTCAGAGTAGTCACATATGATATTTTGTATTTCTGTGGTGTCAATTGTAATGTCTCCTTTATTTGCGGGTTAATCTGGCTACTGATCTATCAATTTTTATTTATCTTTTCAAAGAACCAACTTTTTGTTCAATTGACACTCTGTATTGTTTTTTGATTTCCATTTCATTTAGTTCTCTGAACTGTTACTAGTTTTATGTTCTTCTGCTAGTTTTAGATGTGGTTTGTTCTTTTTCTGGTTCTGTGAAGAGTGATACTAGGTTGCTAATTTGTGATCTTTCTGTCTTTTTAATGTAAGCATTTAAGGCTATCATCTTCCCCTTTAGCACTGCTTCTTATGTATCCCATAGATTTTTGGATGCTTTTGTCATTCAATTTGAAAAATCTTTTGATTTTCATCTTAATTTTGTCATAGACCCAAGGACTGTTCAGCAGCAGGTTGTTTACTTTCTATGACTTTGTGTAGATTTGAGAGTTCATCTTGAAATTGATTTCTGTTCCATGTATAGACCACTTTTAAGCATCTTGTGTAAGGCAAGTCTAGTGGTGACAAATTCCCTTACTGTTTGTTTGGAAAAGACTTTATTTCTCCTTCATTTATGAAACTTACTTTTGCAGGATTCAGAATTCTAGGCTGGCAGTTATTCTGCTTAAGAAGACCAAAAATGGGACCCCAATCCTGGCTTGTAAGGTCTCTTAGAAGTCTTGATGGGTTTTCCTTGTCAGTAACATTGATTTTGTCTGGCAGCTTGTAGGATTTTCTCCTTCATTTTGACTTTGGCCAGACTGATGACTACATGGCTTGGTAATGTCCTATTTGCTATGAGTCTTGCAGGTGTTCGATGACCATCTTGAATCTTGTTACGTAAATCTCTAGCAATACCAGGGAAGCTTTCCTCCATTATTTCTTCAAATAGATTTTCCATGCTTTTTGCTTTCTCTTCTTCTTTCTCAGGGATACCTGTAATTATTACATTAGCTCATTTTGCATAGTCTCATATTTCTTGCAGTGATTATTTATTCTTATTTTTTTTCTACATTCTTGAGTGACTAGGTTAATTTGAAAGCCTTGTCTTCAAGCTCTGAAATTCTTTCTCCTGCTTAGTCTAGTCTGTTGTTCAAACTTTTGCTATATTTTGAAATTCCCCAAATGACTCCTTTCGTTAAGTTCTGTTATATCTTTTCTTATGTTATCTATCTCTTTAGTGAATTTTTCATTCATGTCTTAAATTATTTTTTTTGGTTTCTTTGTGTTGGTTTCCAACTTTCTCATCAATCTCATTTATCTTATTTGTTGTCCATATGCTGAATTCCATATCTGGCATTTTGACAATTTCCTTTTGGAGTCTACTGTTGACAAACTATTGTGATCCTTTGGGGATTTCAAAACAGCTCATTTTTTCATGTTGCCAGAGTTCTTATGCTGGTTCCTTCTCATCTGAAACTTCTTCTTTCAACTTAAGACAGATAAATTTGTGGTGCATCTGTTTTCCTCTTCTAGCAGCTCTTACTCAGTGAAGAGAGGGAGAAGTCCCTGGATAGAGGATTTGAGTACTAACCTGAGAAATTGTCCCAGCAGGAGATGGGAGGATGCACTGTGAGCATTTAACATGATTGTTTTCCTGTGTCTCACATCTCACTGTTCCCCTGTGGTTGTCATGGGTGGTCTGCATGCTGCAGAGTGAGTGATCACCCCTATCCCCCAAATTCTGTAAGCTGCTGTGATTGTCAATTGTCCCCTGCAGGAGCATAAACACCACCTCACCCACATCCTTGGATGACAGTGATTGTTGGTCCATACCAGCTTGAATGCTGCCCCACTCATGATCATGGGCTGCTGTCTTTGTCTGGATGTGGAGGCTTGAGCTCCAGTGCACCTCTATGTCAGCAGATGGCAACAACTGTTGGCTTGTGCTGGCTTGAGAGCCACCCTACCCATTCTGTGGGTAGCTACGTTTGTCAGCCCATGGTGCCCTGAGTGTTTGCTCTGCCCAGGTCTCCCAGCTGCAGTGGGGGCACCTGGCTCTTGCCCACAGGACACATGAGCCTGCCCAGTTTCTCTGCTCCCTCCCCAGTCCTGCAGGGGAAATGGGGAGGCAGTAGCAATGGATCTGACCCAGGTAAATGCAGTTTTCTGAGACCAGGGTCACAAAATGGCACCAGCCACAGTGCCCAGGGTTCACAAGCCAGTGGATTCCTTCTGTGCCCTTTCTCCAGACAAATGCCACTGCACAGCCTCCAATCAGCACCACAATTTAGTCCAATGGCTTGTCACAGTGGAGGGACCCTCCTGCAGCTTGGACAGCAATGTCCGCAGGGGAAGTGTGAGCCCATGGGATTCTCTCATCTGTCTCTTCCCCATGTCCAGGTGCCCTCCCTGTGTCAGAAGCAGGTATTTTGAGCTAATTAAGGGTTCTGTGTCTCAAGTGATCACAAGTATGGTAATGTGTGTCCAGTAAATATTAGATGTGTAAATGAATTAATGCTGAAGTATACTCAGACTTAAGGTAGAGGGAAAAGGGATTGCTAATTGGTAGGAAGAGGGGGAAATTATAAACCAAATTTCATGTCTAAGGTCATTATTCAGAAGGATTTCATAGTTACCAATTTTATACAGCCCTGTGCTAGTAAGCATCTTGTAAACGGTTTTAGTTAGTTGATAGAGCATTTTGATAGCATCTCGATGGAAGCTAATATTGTTCTCCCTAATGCCATTAATTTAGAAAACTTGTTGCAATGTCTATGTGGGCTACAATGTGTGTGTGTGTATGTATAAATATATATATATATAGACGCACACACATATACATATATAATTGTGTTAGATATGCTCTATATCTGAGGATTATGTTGCTAACAGCAAAAATAATATGACAAATTTCATTTTTATTATCCAGATCATCCAATTCTTTGCTGAGTAGCTCAAATCCCTTAGTTCTACACACAGCAACAGTCAGAGGAGAGGAAAATACAGCTGATTCATAGAAGTAGGCTTAGGGGATGCTGCTATAGAAGAAAAAGGCTGTGTGACCCAGTATTAATAATGGGCTGCCTATTTGGGGATGTCTAGGACATTTTAGGTCTTTTAAATCAGATTGACATAATTGGACAATTCAGGTAATTATCTGAAGCTTTAGGTTAAAATAATTTCCCTTTCTCAAAATTCTGGGCATTTTATTTAAAAACCAGACAAAATGAGCAATGTGGGGGTTAGGGGTCCTGACATCCCATGTAGTCAAAAATTTGCATATAACCTTCAATTCCCCAAAATTTTACTAATAGCCTACTGTTGATTAGAAGACTTACTGATAACAGTCAATTAACAC
>VBSM01003157.1:35097512-35133456 GCA_008086735.1 Cheirogaleus medius
CAGCACATACTTATACCAACATCTATTTATTTTTTACATTCACTTTCATGGGATTGTCACTTTTATAATAGAGCATGAGTTGAGTTTTGGTGGAAAGAAGGAAAGATAAAAGAGTAGGCATTCCCCCCACCCCCACAAGACCAGGTCCCTCTAGTGGGCTTTGAGGAATGACTTATAGTAATAAGAATGAAGCTGTTGCTATTACGTGCTGAATTATGATCCCTTTCCCAAAATTCATGTGTTGAAGTCCCAACCCTTAGTACCCCAGAACATGACCATATTTGAAGAGAAATTCTTTAAAGAGGCGATCCAGTTAACATGAGGCCATTAAGGTGGGCCCTTAATTTAATGATTGGTGTTCATAAAAAAAAGAAGAGATACCAGAGGGACATGCACACAGGGAAAAGACCACATGAAGACAGACAGAGGGCAGCCATCTGCAAGCTAAGGAGAGAGTTCTCAGAAGAAACCAAACCTGCTAACACCTTGATCTTGGACGTCCAGCTTCTAGAACTGTGAGAAAATAAATTTCTATTATTTAAGCTACTCCAGTCAGTGCTATTCTGTTAGGATAACCCTAACAGACTAACATGCTATTGGTTCAAGAGAGCTGCTGTGATGCTTTTGGCTCAGCAGAGCAGCTGCAGGGTACAGCGTGGGGAAGGCAGCCCTGATCCCTGACTCCCATAGCACCTGGGGCCTTTTAGAGACAGCATTGCTTATCTGGACTGGGCTTTCTTGTTACTATGACCATGGGCCATAGCTTATCACCTCACCTCAAGGAGCTTAGCAGGAAGCAGCCAGCACAGACAAGTGGGAGCCACAGACAGAGTGGGAGAATGAGGCAAGAGACTGGTAAAGAGGTACATATTATGGGAGGACTCCAGAAATATCTGGCAGCCCTTTATAAGGAGTGATGTTCTGCTCTCAGTAGGATGTTGGCTCTTAAGCCAACAGGCATTTGGGTTACGTAAGTATTACAAAAAACTGATATTATATCATCTTTAATATATTTCCTGATCATATAAGCCCATATTTGGAAAAACTTACATAATCCCTTAGAAGGTGTCACCTCTTCTTTTGGTTACTAAGGTTTCCTCCAAGTTCAAATGTAACAATATTTCCAAATGGTTGATCTTCAAACTATCATAATCTCTTCACATAGCACAATTGTTCTGCACTTAAACCAAATCTCATATGTTCTAATGATTAGATCTTTTCACCCCCTTTAATTTATAAGCAAAATTGATTCTTTGGATCAATATTCCCAGGGGCACAGAATATGTGCTGCTGGTAGAGTTGGAGTGATCCTGCCTGAATGTTAATTGTTGCTTCTGATGTCTTCTGGAGCAGAGATGCTGGCCTCGATTTTGGAGCCAAGCTCTGGCTACATGTCAAAATCTATAGCAAAACACCAGAGCTATTTTTCTCCAGACCCCAAATACAAGGAGATTAATCACATATGTCTTCTTTACTACCTTTCAAGAGAGGTTTTAATTTTAAACAGCTGCTTGTTAACTTACCTTTTGAAGGCCATAGAGTATATCAAAGGATGATGGAAAGGTTTGACAAAGCCTGTGAAAATGCTCTATGCTTAGAACTCTCTCTATTCATATTATTCTCTTTACTTAGGTTTTCAGTAGTAAAACAAATTGGGAAATAGAGTTAGTTACTGAGAGCAGCAGTTTTCAAAGAGTGATCTCCAGGCCAGTAGAAGCAGCAGCAGTACCTGAGAACTTTCTAGAAATCTAAGTCAACCCCCGACCTACTGAATCTGAAAGTCTGGGGGACCAGGCAATCTATATTTTAAGAAGCTCCCTAGGTGATTCTCATTTAGTTTGAGAACCACTGTTCTTGAAAACTCAGCTGTGAAAATTATTTTCTTGAAATTTCTGAGAAATAATTTCCATGGTCATTTCCTCCCCTTTCTTAACCCTTACCCACATACAAAAGATTCGGATCATATCCTATCTCCTCCTTATAAGATTTTTCCAAAAAACTGAGATTCTTTCCAATGAACTTAGAATATTTACTCATATCGCTACAGTTCTTCAACTACTTCCATCAATTCTAATGATCAAAAGAATTCAGGATGTACACCACTTAAGTTCAGCAATTATGTCTGTACTTTTTTTGTGTGTGAGGTTTTTTTCCTCTAATTTTGTTTGATCTCCACGACCCCTACCAACAGGGTTGACCACATAAAGGCTTTCCATGAAAATGATAGTGTAGTAAGTCCTCACTTTACGTTGTTAATAGATTATTGGAAACTTTAGGCAAAACAATGTACAGCAAGCAGGTCTTTGAATAACATGATTTCATTCAACATTGTTTCGCTATACCATTGATGAGGAAAATTGGCTTTGTTATGTCTTTTTGTTTAATGTCACAGTTTCCAAGATTCTATTGGCAACATTAAGTGAGGACTTACTGTAGTTATTTTAAAGTGCTTGTATGTTGCCCGGCTTACCGTTGTATAATCTTTATTTTCTTGGAACTGAAAACAACCTATTTTATAGATGAGAAAGTCATAGAATAGCTTAATAACCTTGCCAAGTTCATACAGGGGAAGAGTTGTAGCTGTCATGTAGTTTCTATCCAGTACTGATACTTGGACAAATGAATAAATACTTGTTGATTGAATTATAGGGGTCTGCTCAACTTGGATGATCTGAATGTTAGCCGCATTTCTCTGGTACAGTAACTGAAAATAGAAACATAACTAAAGATAGAAACAGGATGTCTTTGGCATACAATAGTTACAGTTTCTATCTACCTCAAAAGGGTTATGCCTTAAATTGTTTTTTCTAGTAGAGGTACTAGATTGGCAATAAGGAGTCCATAGTCTCTCACCTGATATTTTTTATTAAACAGGGCATAGAGTCAGCGAACCAAGGTTAAAATTTTAGTTTCTTGCAGGAAAAATGATCTGATCCTTCTAGAACTTAAACTTGTGTTAGGGCTTCATTAATAATATGCATTATGTAAACTAGCAAATTCATGTCAACTTGGTCCATTCCTCTATCAAGAGAGTGACTTTAAATATCTTGATTTCAGCTTCTCATTACTCATGTAAGAATAATAAACAATTGTTGGATGTATGAAAAATAGTGACTTTAAGAAATTGACCTTGGGATTGGGTCATGAACATTTGGGCAAAAGTTTATGGGTCAGGGATGTAAGGATTTATCTCAGACCTGACTTATATGAGTCAACTGGCAGAGCCTTGGGAGACCCTGTGATCCACTGTGTCTGATGCAAGAAGAATTCTTAGTAGAATGACATAATTCCCTCTTCTTATAAGAAGAATATGCTCCATCTGGGAAGGTGAGGGCTTTCTACTCCTTTGATTTCCACTTCTTCCCCCCATGCTGGTGTGATCCTGAAATAAGTCTTCCAAATTCTGGATGGCAGGGGCCTCATGGAATAGTAGGGAACAAGGCTGAGGGTTGGAGGAAGTCATGGAGAAGGGAGTAGCTTCTAGCACCATTCCACACTGTAAAGCTCTGTAACTGGAAAAATGACTTCAGTCCTCTTTGGGCCTTCATTTCCTCATCTGTTAAATGCAAAGACTGGATCAGTTATTGTCTAGAACCAAGTTATGTGCTTTGAGGACTAGGCCTAATTCTTGAGAATGTTAGAAAATTCAGTCAAAGATTTTGATGTTACTGTCAAGATTCATCATGACCAAATAGATATTTATCTGACTTAAGATAAACTTCCTCATCATTTATTAAGTACAGCTATTTTCTCTGTGTTTCTGTGATTACTTACAAGGTTTCTGGGGTGTTGGGTAGCAGGAGAGGGTCATTTATTTTTTTAAATTTTCAATTATTTAAATTTAGTTTTCAGTTTAATTTTATTCAAATATGTAGTTTTATTTAAATTTGTAAGTGTAATTATAGTCATTTTTGTCATCTTTATTTTTCAATTTTGTTTTTTTGATTTTCTTTCCCTAATCTCACACAAATAACAATATCCCCTTCATTTTCCAGTAACTCACAAAACAATGTGATGGGTCTTCTCTTGTATTTCCCCTTTACATTATATAAGGAGACTATGCACATATATATACAAATATGTATATTGGTTTATTTTCTCTTTTTGTGAGTCTTTGGATTTAATATAAGAAACATTTTCCTACCTTTTCTTACTCAAACATACTTCATTACGGTCTTTCAACTGGTGGCTTTCATTCCTTCTTTTAAACAGTTACATAATATTCCACGGTGAAACTGTGCTGTATATTATTCAGCCACCTTTTACTAACTAATATTAATACTGATTTCCAGTTTCTGTCAATTCCTAACAATTTTGCAGAAGGTTTCCAGGAAGAACTTGGAAGTGCTGGGTTAAAGACTTTATTATATTTTAACAGCTTTGCTAGACTGTTTTCCAGAAAGGCTATAGCACTTTAACTTCTATAAACAATATATGAGAATCCTTTTTCCCTATGTCCCTAGCAACAGTAGGTGCCTTAGCACCTTTTAGTTTTTATGAGTCCTAACATAAAATAATTCATTATTACTTTATTTGGCATTTACCTAAATTTTCATCAATATAAGCATATTTTCACATGTTTATCGGTCACATTGATTTTTGTTCATAAATTATCCATTTATATTCTTTGCCTATATATTGATTCCTGAATTATCTTTTTTTCTTGGAAATTTTTAAGAGTTTTTTATATATTAAACTTTCTCCCTCTCTTATATTTATGTTATATTGTTATATTGACTTTATGATATCTTTCTGGATGCCTACTTTTTTACTTTTAATTTTTCAAAGATTTTTCAGCATCTTTAAATTTTAGTTTCTGAGTTTTCAGTCTTGTTAGGAAAGTTTCCCTGAATTTCATATTGTACAATAGTAGACTTCTTGATTTTTTTTCATAATGGTTATTACATATTTAGTTTTTAAATGTTAGTCTTTAATTCACATAAAGACTTTACTCTGGGGGCTCCTTTTTTGTTTTCTTCTGGATAGATGACTAGCTGTGGCAGATTCAGTTATGAAATAGTAGATCCTTTTCTCACTAACTTCATACTGATGATTTTGACCCAGACTTAACATACTGTGGTCTAATTCTGGATTCTCTGTTCTTTTCAAGTATCTGTTTGATTTTTTATCTGGAGAGGCAAGTTCCCCTTCGTGTTTCTTCTCTTCCCTTTTATAGCTCTTTTGTCTATTCTCAGGCATTTGTTCTTTCATACTAATTTTTTTCTAATTGGAATTCAGTTAACTCTCTACTAATTTTGGAAGAAATTATATTTGTGTTATGTTGAATCTTCTGTATAAAAATATTTTATGTCTTGTATTATTTTACGTATATTCTAACATTTATTTTAATATTCTTTGGTTTTATTACGTCTCATCCCTTTATTTTAAAGTTTGTTCCTAAGTATGTATTTTTGTTCAGATTGTAAATAAAATATTTTTTCCATTTTCATTTCTGGTTACTTATTGCTATAACAGAAAATTTATCAATTTTTATTTATCCTGCATCCATCCACCATATAAGCTCTGTTCTTACTATGATGAAGTTTTTAATTTTTTCTACTGGTATCTCACAAGTTTTCCAGCTATAAAATCATATAAATTTCATCTTATCTTTCAGTGTTTATATAACGTATCTTACTTTACTGCATTTGCTGCAACTGCCAAGTCAATTTTAAATAGTAATTGTGAGTATGGATTTCTCTTTGTAGTTCTTAATTTTTGTTGAAATAGTTTTTGTTTTTGATGTTTATGATACTTGTGGTTTGTTTTTGATAAATGAACTTAACACAATATAAGTTGTTTCTAATCATATGTAGTCTTTTTATTAGGAATATCTGAATTTTATGAAGTGCATTTTCAGAATCTATAAGTATAAACTTTTTTTCTAATTTCATTTTTTGATGTGATGGGTTATATTAATACATTTCTTGACAGTGAAACAGTATTGCATCCCTGGAATAAATTCAGCTCCTTCATAATGTATTGTCTTTTATATATTGCCAACTGTTTTATAAAGCTGTATTTATAATTTTTATTTCTATATTCACAAGTAAGATTGATCCATAGTTTTCCCTTTTTTATATTATTTTTTAACTTTTGATAATAATAAAGTTAGGCTGACTTAAAATTGAATTAGAGAGTCTTCCATTTATTTCTATTGTTTAGAGTAATTTAAGCTTTCCATTTACAAAAGGTTAGGTACCTAATGACTTTTCTAATCTTCTCTGTGGCTTTGATATATTCTCACTTTTTATTGTTCTTAAATACATTTTTAGTAATTTGTATTTAGCCAAGAATTAATCCATTTTCTCTAGGACTCCAAAAATTTGCTGCCCAGAGTTTCAAATGGAATTTCTTTTCTTTGTATCTGTGCTTATAACCTCAATCTCTTATCTAGACTTCTTTATTTTTGCTCTTTTCTTTGTGTTCTGAAACACAAAAGGCTTTTTCTAATGTATAACTCTCTCAAAGAACCAGGCTTAGATGTAGTTATTCTTTCCATAGAATATTTTGTTTTCTATCTCAAAAATTTCAGTTTTTACTTTCCTCCCTCTTTTTGAAGTCAACCTCTTCCCCTTTCCCCCAATTTTTAAAGATAAATCCTTAGTTCTAGTTTTGTTTATTTTCTTTAATGATGAACATTTTTAAGGGTACAGAGTCTCCTAAATACTGTTTTCATCGTATCCTATAAGTTTTGGTATTATATATTTTCGTTTTAACTACTTTATGGACAAATTAAAATTTTCATTTTAATTTTAGCCAGAGGTATGTGGGTATATATTTGTTGTTTGCTTGTTTCTTTAATTCTGAAGCAGCTCTTTTTGGTTACTTAATTTTTAAAAATTTTCATTGCCTTCTAATCAGATAATATGGCCTATAAATATCTATTATAAGTGGAAGTTTTCATTGTGGTTAAATATTTGATTATTTTTTATATTGTTACAAGAACTTGGAAAAATGTATGCTCACTATTTGAAAGATTTAGCATTCTATTATACTACTTAATTCCTGTATTTTTACTTTTGTTTACACTTTGGATAATTGATCTATTAGAACTGACTGATCTGGAGAGGGTTTTATTTAAGTCTCCTATTATAATTATATACTCTATTAAATTCTTCCTGCCTTTCCTAATGGTTTTTGGTTTATATATTTAGCCTATATATCATTTCATTGAAATAATTAGGACCAATTAGGACTTCAACAGTTAGAACCATTTTATCTTCTTTCCATTCAAATTGAATGTCCTTATCTCATTCAGTATTTTTAATCTATAGAACCAAGTTGTTTGCTATTAATTTGGCCTCTTCTGTGTCATATTGTTTGCACTGACCAAGTATTCTTTTGTCCATGTCTTTATATAAAACTACTTTATCACTTCATTTTATGAGTGTTTCCTCCAAATACCTATAGTTAGGGTTTGCTTTTGATACATACTGATGGTTTTTATCTTTTAATGAGATATTTGAGTACATTTCCATTTAAAGTTATAACTTATATGCTTGATTTTCGTTTTCTTAGACCAGGGTTTCTCAACTTGGGAATTACTAATGGATGTTTTGGGCCAGATAGTTTTTTTGTCGTAGGGGCCTGTCTTGTGCATTGTAGGATGTTTAGCATCTTTGGCCTGGCCTCTACCCACTAGTTGCCAGGAACATTCCTCCGGTCTGCCCTCCCAGTTGAACAACCAAAAGACATTGCCAGATGTCCTCTGCTCTGGGAGATCCACCCCAACCCTTCATTGAGATCTGCTGTTTTATAACCTTTAGAACCTCAGGCTCTCCACTCTAGGCCTGAGGGTTCTACATGTAAGTCATTCTGGATATTGGCTGGGGACAACTTCATCTGGGTCAGGTGTACCTAGGGTGACCAACCGTCTGCTGTGTCCTGACTGAATGTATTCCTGTGATGTGGGACTTCCAGTTCTAAAACCAGGAAAATCTTGGGGGAACCTAGATGAGTTGGTTGCCCTGGATGTACCTCATAAATTCTGATGTTACACATGTAGACTTGACCAAAGAGGACAGTACAGTAAAGTTCACTCGGCCGCCAATACAGCTCTCATTTTTCACTCTCAGCTTCCCCAAGCAACAATTCTTCATCTGAGTACATTCTGAACTCAGAATTATGAAGTTATATTAAAAATCCTTAGACAGATGTATCTGAGAATCACACTAACATGGCCCTAGACAGCTATAAAGCCTATCTTGTACCCCTTTAGATGTAATCATATCTATATATTAAAATATTCTTTACCATTATTTCTTCTACTCTTAATCTTTCTTCAATCTCAAAATGCTTTTCTGGATCATTTATTGTTACATTAGTCTTTTCCACCCCAAGTATTTTTCTCAGCTGGAATAATTGGTGGATAAAATGTTTTGAGTTTTTGCTTATCTTTGAAAAACTTTATTTTACCCTGATAGGTGAATGGCAACTTAGCGAGATAGAGAATTTTTGAGTTTTAGTTCTTTTTTCTTATGAGTCCTTTTCTCACATGATCCTTAAGCTTCTAGGGCTATGGTCCCCAACCCCTGGGCTGCAGACTGGTACTGGTCTATGGCCAATTAGGGACTGGGTCACACCACCCCCTGAGCTCTGCTGCCCCCCTACCCTGATCCGTGGAAAAATTGTCTTCCATGAAACTGGTCCCTGGTGCCAAAAAGGTTGGGGACTGCTGTTCTACAGTTGCATACAAGCAGAAAGATGCCAGTTTGATTCCTTTTGATTTGTACTTATGCTTTTTCTTGGTCTTTGTTTTATTTTTTTAAAACAATGAGCATATATTACTCTTCCACGTCTATTATCTCTTTTTTGCTACTACAAAAACTTAATGTTGTCATGGTGGAGAGACAGAGTATTCAGAGATGAAAAGAACTGCCTCCTACCTCCTTTAGCCTAAGGTTAAATATGCATTTTTCTACAAATATTTTTGTCTGGTTTCAAGGAATTCTTCATTTAAAAAAGAAAACCCACCCATTTGGCATTTTTCTAGGGACTCTCAGAATCCCTTCTGCATTTTAGCTGTTCCAGCCCCTTCCCAGAGGAGGCAGGCATGGGGGATGGGGAAGGTGGGGCCAGTGGCGGTTCGGGATGTCTTCCTGTCGTCCAGCCCTGCTTCTGACACTTTGAAGAACATGAGGAGCTCTGCTTGTGGTCCTTAGCCACTTCAGGGCCGGGATACCATCTGGATGGTATCTTCATGTGAATGTGACATGTAGAAGAACAATTCAGGAAATTCATTCTGGGTCTAGCATCTGAGCCTCTTTGGTTTATGTTCACTAAACGCAGAAGGGATTTCTCCTCTCTCGGAGCTCAGCTTTTCTTCCTTTCCATCAAAGCAATTTTAAAAAGCATGTTTTATAATAACCCCATCTTCAGAGGAAACTAGACATAGTGGGAAAGAAGTCAGGCAAAAACCGTTTAAAACCCCTGTGACCTCACTGCTAGAAATGGAGGGGAAACAAGTCAATTATATAACACTTGCTGAATATTAGGATCCATTGAGAATGTATAGAGGGCTTTTATTTAATGCTCTGGGGTCCCCTATTTTCAGATGAGTGGCTTTGAAGATGGGCTCATCCTGTAACTTCCTGTTCCTGTGCTACCTTTGCCATAAAGTTTCTTAGCAGGAAATGGTTTCTCCCTGCTCTGAATCCTAAGAAAAGATTAGATCACTCATGACACTCAAACTGTCTTGAGTATTGAGTTATTTTTGTTTGCATCTCCTTTTTTTTTTTCCCCTAGGAGGTCACTGTTACAGGCAGAGGCTGTCTTATCCATGTTTGTATTCTCCACAGCCTTTATTCCAGGCTCTGAAGCACAATAGGTGTTCAATACTGACAAAGAGATAGATGGTGACTAAAAGAGACTTGAGTCTGCCTATTTGATTTTTATGTTTTTTGGGGGGTGGGGAGAGCAACTCTCTTCATCTATTTGTAAATGGTAGCTGTAAGTCTATGTTCCATTCCATTGCTATATGCCTTCAAGTCATCTGTAGTTTTTCTTTTGCTAATTTAGTTTGGTCCTTATTTAAATCCAGATCAGAAAGATCTTGCATTAAATAAGCCTCCAGGTTGTCAATAAACATCAGGTAGCTATAAAGTATCTTCTAGTCATTAATTTGCTTTCTGAAAGTCTTCCAATTTCTTCCTCTTCTCTCCTTCTCTTATCCTTCCTACCCTGCCTCTTTTAAGTCACCCCTTCTTGTCCACCCTTGTATACAAGTACACATTCTGTTGTTTTGTTTATGGACAGATATTGACATTGTGTTCCATTTCTGTTGTGAATTTCCTCAGGTTTTATATTTGTGAACGTTATGGATATTCTTCCACTGGTAAGGAAAACATCTTAATAAGATATGGATTTTAACGTGGGCACAGAGACTAGGAGAGAATTGGGATTTTATAAGATTCCACTATATCACAGAGCTTTGATTATACATCTGTGAGATACGACAAAAAACATTGACTAGAATGTTAGTCTTTAGCCTCTTCTTATTTTCAAAGTATTTCCAAAAATCCTTTATTCTGATCTACATTTAAAAGCAAATAAAAAACATTTACAAGTTCTAATAATTTCCACCAAGATTACTACCTTACCTATAGGACTTAGTTTCTGATCTCATACTGGGATGGAATCTACGTAGTAATGGGTTTTCTTCAACAACTGTCAGGAAATGGCAATGAAATGCACAAGGAGTTGGGAGAATTATGGATTTGTGAACAACAGGACTTCAATTACTAGATATGTTTATATTTCTTGTTGGTTAGTGCAACTCTCTTGGTTGCAAGAGAAACCAGCTCCAACTAGCTACGATACAGAAAGGATCCTACTGGATTTTCTGTACCTAATCATATTGCTGGAGGGACAAATGTATAGTCATGCCTCTGTGCAACTGGATATAGGTCTCCCTTCTCTCTACATGTTGGCTTCATTGATACAGACTGCCTTCATCCACAGGGCTGGAGATGTGGCCGCCAGCAGGTCTGATGGCCCTACATTTCCCACTTTAGTCTTCACAGAGAGATTGAATGCCAGTTTCTTGGTCCGTGGCCTGGGGGTTGGGGAACACAGTTTTAGACCATTCCTTCCTTCTCCAGCAATAATCTTTTGGGTGTGACCCAGACACAGAATAGTCTTTAGTCAAATATTTTGAAATTTGATTGCTAATGTGGGGATTTTCCTATGTGCCTACAAGCTGTGATAGAGAACTCCTCTAAAACTGATATTTGATGTGGAAATTAATTTCTTTAATTTTCTAGATTTTTTTGAACTCTGACACGCCTAGGGAACATTTAGGTCATTTTTCCTTCAATTCCCTCCTTTCCTTTGTCGAACCATCACAGGGATTTTATATATTTGCTTTGTGGTAACTTAAACAAAACTTGCAGTTTTCTTCTCATCACCAAGTTTCAAGGTCCTTGCTGTGTATCTGGTGTGAGGTGCAAATACCATTTCATTAATGTTGTTGTTATTCCAAACAGTGGCAGTTGACTTGCAATTGAATAATAATTTAGGGAAAGATGAGAATGTGATTAATATAAAAATTTGTTACGATGTATCTTTTGTTTTCCCTATTCATCCTATTTACTTCCAATGATACTATGATTTTTCAAAAATTAGTAGGTCTATATAACACACTTGGAGAAGACACATGTTCCCCTATTTGTGTCTATAAAGAAATTATATATGTGTGTACAAGGTCTGTTCAGAAAGTATCCAGCCATTGAGAACAGTTTGCACTACGTTAATATAAACTGGCAGCCAAGGAGAGTGGACTGGTGTGCGCATGCATGAACAATGACAATTTTGCTGTACTAGCCAATGGGGTAGTAGACGCTGTTGAGTGAGCTTGTGTGCTGTGTGGCTGTCATACTCAAAATGACTGAACAAGTAGAGCAATGGATCTGCCTCAAATTTTGCATTAATGAACATTCCTCCACAGAAACTATTCGGATGATTCAGAAAGCTTTTGGGGAAGACACAATGAGTGCAGTGCAAATAAATGTGTGGCGCAAACACTTTCAAAGACGGTTGAAAATCTGTTGAAAGTGATCCATGTTCTGAAGGCCTGCAACAAGCAGAACATCTGAGAATGTTGAACTTGTAGGGGGTAGGTTAAGAGACCATGGAAGGACTGTGTGAGATCCTAAGATGCCTACTTTGAAAGGGACTATTTTTCATATTACATGGCTGGATACTTTCCAGACAGACCTCACATATAGTTTATATAGGTAATGTGTAACATATGTATTAATATATACCTGTCTGACATGTGCATGTATATAAATTAGACTTATGTCAATGAAATCTACTTTAGAGGAAGAATATAGTTGAGGATATTGAGGTCATTGTTTATTTCAGTTGTGCTTAGAACTAGATAATTCACTATAAACATTTAAGGAAAGTTGCATAACAGATTTAGGCTCTTCTAAAATGAGGGTCTCTGGCAGGGGTCCTCAAACTTTTTAAACAGAGCCAGTTCACTGTCCCTCAGACCGTTGGAGAGTGCACACTGTGGGCCTGGGACGAGTCGGCTGCTAAGCAGGACAGGCAGCAGCAGCAAAAACACCCGGCGAGCCGGATAAATGTCCTCAGTGGGCCGCATGCGGCCTACGGGCCGTAGTTTGAAGACACCTGTGTGAAGTATGAGAGAATGAGAGAGAAAACAAGAGAGAATATGTCTTTTCTTCAAACTCCCTGTCTGCGTCTCTGAATTACTATTTGAGATCCTCAAATCCTTGTTTAGAATGCCATATGCCTTAAATATATATTTTCCATTCTAAGAATATAAACATTAGGCTATCAAGAATTCATTTTTGGTTTTGGGTTAATATTCATCTAAGTATTTTGGCAGGGAGAGACTATTTTGACAACACAAATGCCTTTCTCAATTTTTCCCGGCACCGTTCTGAACTTTTTAGAATCAAGAAAGGAGAAAAATAATTTCTCATTTCCATTAAATATTCAGTGGGCAAATACTAATATGAAAGAAAATTGCAATTCACTGTATGGCACACTCAATACATGGCAGTTTAGATTATATTAGAAATATTATAATTCTCTTCAGGTCAGTTAACTGAGTTAAAAATGGAAATCTAAACTGAAGCTAGAACATTATGTTAAGTGTAACAGTGTGTGCCTCCATCCGTGCGCAGCGTGGGATGGCAGCCGCGCCGAAGCCTACGGAGGACTCCAGTGGGAACCTGGCCTCTGACACACAGAGCTGAGTGTGATCCTGTTTGGACATTCTCTGTGAGTCAGTTTTTTCACATGAATCCCTCAGGGCTCTGAGCCCTCAACCAAATAAAGGCTCTAATGAGACATTTGAAAGCCCAGGTCAAAGTTGAATGGGCTCCAGACCCAGGTGGCTTCCCTCAGGGGTGGTCGACTTCCTTCACCAAGTGGGCAGAAGCCCTTTGAGGTCCTTCATGGGCCCCCCTGCTCTGTGCCCTTATGGGGGCTGGAACAGTGTCTCCCAAGAGGCTGAGATGATTCTCTGAGCAGCCTTCTGTTCTCAATTCTTTTCTTTTGTTTCTTTATCTATCCAAGGTAAGCATCCTTTAGGGCTCTTTAGCATTTCAAAGAGGTGTATCTGTTCTGCTTATTTTCTTGTGTGTTGGCTGCTAGTAAGTGTGGGAGGGGAATGATTCCAGAGGACTGCTAATTGCTTTGCCTCAGGCTTGTCTTTCTCCTGCTGTCCCGGTGGTGGGTGGGGTCTTGTGATTGAGTTCTCTAACCAGCAGTGACCCCTCCATCCCATCACCTGGGGCTTTAAACTGCCAGGGCTTAAGTGTTCCTTTCCCTTTTGACTTGTACCTAAATAGACCTGAAGCAGAACAACACTATCAAAGATAAGTGCTCTGGGGTCACTGGAGTTAAGTCAGTGGAGAAAGGATGTTTTCTTTCAGACTCGCTCACCCTTGTGCACACCCCCTGCCTGAGAAACTCTGCTCCCATCCTTAAAAGATTATTGGTGGTCCAAGGATGACCCTTCCCCTTTTGGAGTCCCTTGTAAGCCCCTCCTACCTATAAAAGTATTCAGACCTCCTGTGTCTTCCTCAGGACCCCTCCAAGTGTGACAGTTAATCCAGAGGTTGGCAAACTATGACCTGCAGGCCCATAGTTTTACTGTAATACAGCCAAATCCATTCATTTGCCCAGTGTCTATGGCTGCTTTTGTTCTACAAATGCAGAGTGGAGTAGTTGCAACAGGGGCTGTAGGGCCCACAGACCCAAAAATATTTACTCTGGCTCTTCAGAAAAAGTTTGCTGATCTCTGAGCAAATCTGAATGAAAAAAGTCTGAGACAAAATGACAATGGTGATTATGCCTACTGGAGCCATTCCTCACGTCACAGATAACACATTTTTACTTTAGTAAGACTCTTGCTGTTTAAATCCAAAGTAACTTCAGCCAAAGAATACAAACAATGGAAGAAATGTGGGGTGGAGGGGTGCCATGCATGGCACCTGCAATTGCTGGTAGGTAGTTGCCTGCTGCCTTGACACAGTCTTGAGATGATGCATGTCAGGGGTTCACAGAGTATAGTCCCCAGGCCAGCATCAGAATCTCTTGGGAGCTAGCTAACGATGCAAGTTCTCAGGCCCTTTCCTGGAGATACTGAATCAGAAACTCTATGAGTGAGGCCAACAATGTATGCTACAGAAAGCCCTCCAGGTGATTGTGAAGTCTCCAAACATTTGAGAATGAGTGTTATATGCAAAAGGCCTTTGTAGACTTTGTGGAGTTAGACAAATATAAGCTTTCACATTCTGTTACATGTTGAATGAGCTTTGATGATATATAAGAAGAAAGAGAAAGGAGTCAATGGGTTAGAATTTAAGTTATTGGGCAAAATAAAAAGGGATATCCAACACGCTACAGTGGAGAGCATGCAGAACTAGGTTCCTTGGCTCTAGATTGCATCTAGAAAAGGCAGGAAGGTGATGCTAACCACAGGGAAAGTGGCTCCAGCAAAGAAGATTCCTATACTTCAGCTGTCTTCAGTGATCTTTTAGACTTTCTTGAGATTGCGACTGAACAGCTGAGGCCTTTGACCAGTGGTCTCACCTATAGTTATTATGATGATGATAATTCCCATTTTATGAAGAAATGAAAAACCCAGGGAATAAGTGACAGATCCAGGATGTAGCCTCAGGTCTGTCACCAGAGCCTGTGCCCTTTCAGCTACAACACATGCTTTCCCAGGATGGGAGCAATGGAAGGTTCCCCAAGACCTTTCCCGCAGCACCTGTTAAAACTGCTTCTGCTGAGCTGTTCTGAATTTGCCTGGCTGGGTTTGAATTTCCTGGATCTCTGACTGAACACACAGTGATTAGAAAGCCCAGTGTTTGGCAATAAGCACGATGGGGAGTGTGCTGTGTGTGGGTCCACAGAAGCACAATATGTTCTTTATAACCACATGGAGTGCTCTGCTAGAGTCCCATCCTGGGGAGACCAATGAGCACGGTGACCTGGGAAAATTACTTCATTGCACCATAGCTTTAGTGTACTCATTTGGACCATAGATTCTCAAGAAGCATGCCCAGCTTACCCAGAGTGTTTATCAGAATCACAGCAGTGGAGCAGTGGTGGGGAGGGTGAAGTTTCACAAAACATTTTTTTAAAAATTCAGTATTCCTATTTTTCTAAAATTACTAAAGTTATCCTGTAACCGAATCTTCTTGGGGATATGCAAACAGTCTACTATGGAAGCATCTAGCTAGCATGAATATAAAAACAAAAACTGCAGAGGTCTTCAACCTTTATGGCACCAGGGATGGGGATGGGGTGGTGGAGCTCAGGTGGTGATGTGAGTGATGGGGAGCAGCTAAATCCAGATGAAGGCGTTTTCTCTCATTTGCCGCTCACCTGCTGTGTGCACCCCTCTTCTTCAGTCTTATGGGAGACAATTTTTGGTGGTTGGGAGGAGGCAGTGGAGTTCTGCAGCCAGGTCCCTAACAGGCTACAGACTGGTACCAGTCTGCCACCTGGGGTTCGGGGACTGCAGCTTAGCAGATTGTGAACTGCTAGAAGAGTTTCTAGGCTTTTCCTGGAGATTCTTCATATCCCAGTACCTGGCACATTCCCTTGAACATAGAAGGTGCTCATATTATGTTCATAGAAGGAGAAAATGACAAATCTGTCAAGAGGCATTAATTATCATAATAATGCTAGGAAGAGATTTCTAAGCACAGGAGGTCTATTTACAAGAGTATCTTAATACATGTCGAGGTCCTGTACTGTAATGATGAACATTAATAAATGGGCATGCTACAGATGTTGGCAGGGTCTTAGTCTCCTGTCTGTAGAGATGGATTATTGGCATCCCCTTTTCTCCCCTTACCACTTCACAGCAGCCAGGTCATGGTAACCTCAGTAATGCAGGTCCCTTTTGCAATTTGATAGAGATGTTACCTTTGGATACTGTCTCCTGCTAGTGCTCTCCAGCCTAGTTGCCCTCTTTGTGCAGAGGGAAGACAGTGTGGGAGAGAAGAGTCACCCTGGGCCAGCCTCTAGCTTAGACCTGGCTGCCTCTAGTTTAGGAACAAAGCAGAGAAATAAGAACATTCTGTGTTAGGCTTTTATTAATGCTGTCTTGTTGCTGTGGGTGCGTACTTAAAGGAGAATGATGAAGAGGCTTGAAGGAGGGAGAAAGATGCAATCTTAAACTCTGCTGGGCACAGAAAAATTTTGGAAATAATCCAAGTCAGTTTGGTGTAGATTGGGCTGCTGCTGCTACTAAAATAATTTCACTGAAAATCCAGATCTGTAGAAAACAGATATGAGTAAAAGTGAATCCAAAGGAGGTATTGATCTTATTTCCCACTCACCTTTCTTCCAGTGATAAATCACCCTTCTTTCAAACCATGGCTTCCCCAGGATGAGGAGAACTTCATTTCTTGACTGTGAAGTCTAACACAATGGTCTCATCCATTGTGTGGAAGGGAAGGGCCTTTGCCCTGATTGGGATGCAGGAGCCAAGGGTGGAGTGGTGACATTTCTCAGAGCCACATCCCGTGGCAGTGGTGGGGAGTCTGTTTGAGAACAGCTGGCTCGTGTGAGCAGTCTGGGCACCCGCACAGCAGACGTGGCCATGTGCGGCAGGGTGAAGAGGCTGCTGCCGGGGCTGGGCACCAAGAGGACAGCCACCATTGGGTGCCTATCTACCTCACAGCTCTCAGCCCCTTCTTCCTTGTCCACAAAGTCTTGTTTGGAACAGAGAGCAATCCACTCAGGAAAAGTTGGCCTTCCCTGGGCCCCAGAGGAAGCGCCATGGTTGATCTAAGCTAATCATGATTAGCTTGGTTTCCTTTCTTGTGATTGATTTAGCTATAGACATGTGACATTATTCTGGCCATTGAGACATCTGGGGGAAAAACTTACTGGAGCTCCTGGGAAAGATTTTCCTCTCCTGTTTTGTTTCAGGAAGGGGGTTATTGATGCATGAGAAGAGGTTTTCCTTCCAGAATCAGTTGTATGAATAAGTGATACCTGAATCTGTGGCCACTGTTTCTCAACCTTGGAACCACTGACATTTTGGGCCAGATAATTCTTTTTTGTGGAGAGCTATCCTGTGCATTATAAGAAGTTTAGAAGCATCCTTGGCCTCTTTATACACTAGATTCTAGTAGCAACCTCTTCCCCAGTTGTGACCACCAAAATATCTCTAAACATTCCCAAATGTACCCTGTGTGGCAAAATCCCTCCCAATTGAGAATCATTAGAGTAATGATATATATTGGGGATATTTAACAGAAATATGACTTTATTTTGTACTAAGAGATGTCTGACATCAGGATATTCAGGCTTTATTTGTCTGGATTTACAACTTGTGATCCTTCAGTTCCCTGTTAAGGGGCTAAAAGTTTATGTGGATGATACATGCCACAAGGACAGCCACCCATGGGTATAAATAAGTTGAGTGTATTCAGGTATATACAATTGCAATTAACTGTATCTGGTTATAGAGAACATAGTCATTTAGGTGTATTGTCACTTGTCCTAGTGTTATCTGTGCCTCATCCATGCTTGGAAGAGCACCTTGGAATGCACCCAAGGACCATTGTATTTCTATGACAATTGTTTTTTCAGACTTTTACTCCATAATCTCAGCAACTCCTCTGGCCAGAATGATGATGATTCTTCTGGCCATAGAATAATGTCCATGTTAAACTTTTATAGCTCTGTATTTGTGTTTCTGATGGTAAAGTGTGTGAGCACGATCATCTACACTGAGTCCAGCAAGCTCCATCTTTACATGTCTGTTCAGTAACTCCATCTCTGCAGTTTTGTTCATGTTTACTTTGAACTGTTCTTCTGTGTAATCGAATTCCATGCATCCTTCAGGAACAAATTTATGTCCATGTTCCCCGTAAAATGTCTCCCTATAACTCCAGCCAGTATTTACTGCTTGGCATTTGAGGTACTTCTTGACTTTAATTGAGTATTTGATACTATAAATGTATATAAGTCTTATTTATCAACTAAAAATCAAAATTAAAATGAGTACTGGGCACATGGAAGGTATTCTGTAGACCAAGTACTTGTTGAGCTGATTTGAATGAAACATGTCTTATCACCCTGGATTTTCACTCTACCCAGAAAAGGCTGCCTCCGCAGGGTGAGGTCCAGCATGGCTCTCAGCCAGGAGTGCTGTTAGAAGTAAGCTGGGATGGGATGGTTTTATGGCAAACTTGGACAACACTCAGTTAGTGGTGCTGGAAAAGAGTGTGACGTGTAAATATTACATGGCATATAAAAAATAAATGTGATACTGTTAAAAGGCTTGGTTTGCTAAGCCCTGTGTGCTTCCAAAGAAGTTGATTAGAATCCTCTGTGGCTGTGACTATTCCAAAGGCAGCAGCTGATAATAAGAGTAGCTCAGGATTTCAAGGTATGGGTTGCCTCAGCACAGAAACTCAAAAGGAGAGTTTTCTTCAAAAGACTCCTAGAGAAAGGGCATTTAATCTCATGAACAAGCTTTGTTATATTAAGGAAGGACACCCTTCCATAAAGAGAAAGTGCAGTTACTCTGAAACTCAAGGCCTTTGCTTCTCCATGAGCTCTTGCAATATTAAATGGAATTTTCATAATTTCCATATCTCATCAATTCTAAGATGTATTTAAGAAATGTTTTTACATCTGTGAACTCAGAATATATCTTGTAATCATCATAGGCTGGTGGTACTGGAATATAGTGGTCGTTTTGGGCATGGACATTAAAATTTGCAGAATGAGTGTTAGGGGACTAGAAGAAACTTCTAGAGGTGATGGTTTATCAATTTTTTAAAAGTTTCATCACCTTAATGATGAACTCAGACATGGTTTGGAGTGAAAAAGGACAGGTATCACAGAGGAATGATGAAGTGATGTGTCAAGTGTGGAATATGAAGTAGTAATGGTATTAGCTTTTTTCCTTTTATGAATGCCCAGGGTGATTTATGGAAACTAAGTCTAAGTGAATTTGAAAGAGCTCATTCTGTAAGTTTAAAGTTCTACTCTTAGATGATAAGAAAGCATTGGGCCATATTTTTTTATTATAAGAATTATTTCTTAGTGACATATCCAGTAATGGTACATCTAACATAAATGTTTTCTTAGATTTTGGTGAAATAAGCATCAAAGGGTTTTTAATGATATGAAAAATGAGTGAAATAAAGTTATTCTTGTAAAATAAAAAAAAAGACAATAATTTAAGATTCAGGCCTAAAATTTAAGAGCTAGAATAGAATCCTAAGTTCTAGTCTTCTTAGTTACTATTTAGCTAATATTTTTGCCCTCTGAAGTGACATTTTTCTTTTATCCTTGCTTAAGATTTTTGTATTATAATGACTTCTGATAATTGAGATTACATTTCTACCCTTAATAAAAAGGAAAGCAGTAATATTGGTAGGCATTTTATGTTTGGTAGGTCTAATCTTAGTACTGAAGCCTCAGCTGCCCTGCTAGCTGTGGTTCTGTAACAAAGAGGTTCCCAAATATATGCCAGTTTGCGTAGGAGAAAGCATTCATCCCCCTAGCCACATAAATGGCCAGGGACCCACAGGGCCTGGGGTATCCAGAGCAGCGTGGCAGACTACTTCTGGCCATGTGGAGTCTCTGTTTTTATTCTGATGTGGCAGAAACATTTTTTTCTAGGTATGTCTTGACATGGTAAAGGTTGCAAACACTGCTCTAACAGATTACTGGTGGATGCTTTGAAAAAAAACAGAATAGACAAAATTAAGGACCCCATCACCTCCAAGGTCCTGCCACTGTTTGTACAGATGTTGTCCAAAAATTTCCCAGCAGTAGTGACTACCGCACTTGTCCAGGGATATTTCTTTTCACATTTGTAATACAAAGGAAGCCTGATAAGAACTTAAACTCATCTCCCCAACATATTGGAAAGAGGACATTTCTATGTAAAGAGTTAAAGCGCCTGAGTAAGCTTGAATTCTACAAAAGTGGTTCTCAAAATGTGGTCTCTGCACCAGCACCCCCCCAATCTTGGGCCCCAACCCAGACCTACAGCATCAGAAACTCCGGGATGGGGACTGTGCATCTATCCTTTAACAAGACCTTCAGGTGATTCTAATGTTTGCTAGGGTTTGAGAACCATAGATGTACAGTGTCTAGAACACAAAAGGTAACAGAAAAAGTAGAGTTCCTGGTCTCTTGTCCAACAGACACTGGAATAGAGGCCTATTTCTCCTACTGTCTTTTTGTGTGCCTTTGGGCAAATTATTTAGCTTTGTTGGGCTTCAGTTTCCACATTCCACACATGTGCACTGTGGGCCCAGGATGAGTCAGCTGCTAAGCAGGACAGGCAGTGGTGGAAAAACACCTGGTGGGCCGCAGTTTGAGGACCCCTGTTAGGTCTTCTCGGTGTTCCTTATATGATTTTTTCCTCTGTGTTTTTGAATGGCAGCGAGTGCTGAGTCACATCTTTTAGCAGAGCTGTGGAGGTGGGGGTACATGTGGGGGCTGCCACCTCTTCTCGATTCTTTAACAATGCTGAGGAAGAGAGGAACCATCTTTTTTCTGCACTAGTACAGCAAGAATTAGCCCAAACAGAGCTTTTCTGCCTGATGTGTAAGAGAGTGCTATGAAAAGAATGAGAGCTCAAGACTTCTTTACTAGTCTCTGGGTTCTAATTTTGGCTCGAATATTAACTCTTACTGTGATATCAGGCAAGTCTTAATAACTCTCTTGCTCTTAGTTCTCCTGTAATATAGGAAATCAAATAAGGAAACAGTTTTATGTGTCTAATACAGTGATCAGTAGAGAGCAGGTATCCAACGAATGCTCCATTTCCCTTTTTATCCTGCTCAGATATTCTAGTCTGTGGAATTCTCCATTGTTAAAATTGCTTTGCAGGCATTGATTTGGTTTCTATATTATTATGTGGGTTCCTAGGGTTATTTCTGGAAGGGAAGCATTTATTGACAGCCAGTTAGTATTCTTTTCAGCTCACGTGGTTGTCCTTATCCCATGAAGACTGACTACTCACTTTCAAACCAGTATTTACTGAGAGCTCTAGGTACTTTTGAGGATTTGTTACTTATATGTACCAGCAGTTTCGGGGTATCCCATAACCCCATTATCTCTCCAAAGCTGCTGGCCAAATTACATAGCACACCCTTGTTTAAATGAGAGAAATATGAATCTGTCTATATCAGTAAAGTGTCTAACTTTAAATTGCCCTGCCAACGAGTGATTAGAAACTACTTCTTTTAGTGTTTACGTATTTTATTTATTCATGCTATTATTTCTTTCATACAATCTCATAATTCTTAATGCTAATTATGTATCAGACACCTTCTAATTGGTCATTTTATTTGATTCTTACAACAGTCTGTGGGATGAGTGATATTACCTCCATTTAAGTAACTTGCCCAAGATTACTCAGTATGTGACAAAAACCAGAATATGAGCCTAAGTATTTTTCTTTCCAGGGCCAATTCTCTTTTCACAGAAGCAAATCTCTTCTAAAACTTATGTTTGCTGGGTAAATGGCTTTAGTGTTTGCATAAGGGTTTTTCTGATTCACGAAGGTGCTGAGATGGTGTTAAAATTCGAGTTTAATCAATCAACCAATTAGTATTTATTGGATGCCTGCTGGGTGCAAGGATTGCACTTGGTGCTATGGGAAATAAACAACAACAAAAAAGAATCAAACTGATCACCGTGTGGTGAAGGAAGAGAAAGACAGACACAGTCGCGTGAGGCATCAGTGAGTATTCCACATGAGAAGTGGAGGCAGACCAGGTGAGACCAGGGCAAGGCAGCTCCCTGGCCATCTGGCAGGTCAGGAAAAGTTTCACATTCACGGTAGACTTTTCAGGTTCTTGCTTGGAATATCCACCAAGTCTTACTATGTTTCTGGCATTATCTTATTTAACTTTTATAGTAGCCTGTCCTCATTTTATAGTTGACTAAACCAGGTCCCGGAGAGGTGAAATGAACCTCCCCAATCTATACACTTGGCAAGAAGCAGGGATGGGAATCAAACTTGGGCCCTTTGAGTCCAAGTCTGATGTTTCTTCTATGACATCATTTGCTAGAGCAATCTCTAGAAAAGGCTAACAAGCCTTTCACAGTTCCCCCAAAGTAGGCCTTTAATCATTTAAATACCAAGAAATTGGAGTCTAAAGACCACACAACTTTGTTGAGAAATTTAAGGATTTTTCCTAGGGGAAAAAGTATCCCTTTTGAAGGAGAGGCTTTTGTTTTTCTTCTAAATAAAGCAGTTAGGCTGATATTTGTTTGGGTATGTGCTAAGGATTGAAACTCGGATGTTAGAAAAAGCAGTTTAGAATTGTGTACAGCTCTTCAGAGACCCTAGTGTCTAGCCCCAAGTACTCATCTAAGCACTAAATTGTCTGTGTGTGTGGAGGCGGGACACTGAGGAAGGCTGGGGACAGCCTTGGATAGTAGTTGGCTGGGCTAAGATGGGGTCAGCCTGGTGGGTGCTGGGGGGGGGGGTTGTTTCCAGGGACCAGAGTACTTAGACAGCTTGTCCCATGGGGCAAGCAGGGCACTACTTTCTGCCGGGGAAATTACCAGCAAGGCCAGGCAGAGGAGCAACTTTGAGCCATGGCAGAAATGTCAGGTAGCCTTTTCCTAGGTGGTGGCAGGAACTTGGTAGGTGGCATCAGTATGGTCACTTAGCTGCAGGTGTGACTTGCGTGGGCATCAGGTGGTTCTGCTTTGATATAAAGCAGCAAAACTTTCTTGCTTTCTGAAAAAGAAATGTCAGTGTAGCCCCAAAGAATGAGGTGGACTCAAAGGGAAGCACAAGCAAAATTGTTTGCCAGAAGGTATCCAAGGAGAAATTTGAAGTACCTTCTTTTGTTTTGTTTCTAGATAAAATTTTTTAAAAAGTTCCTTTTGAAGTAGAAACTTCAAATGCCTAATATATTATCAAAGAGTAACCTAAGTATAAGGAGATTCTTGTTGTTCATGGAACTTGCTTATAACAGATCAACATTTAACTTCCCTAGCAGGCACAAAAATGGTCTCAATTAAAAAACCCCAAATATAATAAACTTCGTTTCAAGTTCAAATTAAAACATTGAAATCCTATAATGCCCAGCATAATGAAGCGTATATAATAAACACTCAAATATTTATTGATAAATCTTATTTTTTTTCCATCTTGTTCCTCTGCATTCTCATCGTGTGTCTGTGTTTGGTGTTAATTTTATTAAGTTCTAGTTCATAGAAAACTAAATCCATAATGTATTCAATTAATAGCAATATTCACCAAAGTGCCTCATACTCGCACCATTATGGTTGAGTGGACATAATATACTATGCATGATTTGCAAATAAGAATACTCCAGAACAGGTTAAACTAAGAACCAGCTTTCCCTGTGGGTCACTGTGATGATGCAAAGCTCTGTTGACTGTTCTCATTGTAAAATATATATGGATTGCTACTCCCCACATTTTTATTCCACCTTGTTTTGTTAGCTTAGATATCATAAAATTACCTCCACCCCAAAGCTATTTGGGTTTAATACTAATATATAAATATTAAGTGGGAACTTTGATTTTTTCTGTTTCAATCATCTTAAAGTTAGAGTTATTAAAGGCCCATAGAAGGTAAGCAACTAAAAAATAATTCAATTAATGAAATTTTGGGTTCAGAAGGAACTCTGGTATTTAAGAAAACTAGGAAAGCCCCTTGTTTATAGATGTGGAAACTGAGGCCAGAGAAGGTCAGTGGCTTGTTTAAGCTTGCTCAGTCAATGGCAGGTTTGTGGTGGCCACTCAGGACTCAAGGTTATCAGTTCTGTGCGTTATCCACCAGGCAACACTTAGCAGCTGGTTCTCCAGACCATTGACCGTGTTCACATGCCTTTGGGAGCAGCAATTGTTGCCTTTTTCCCAGGAGGAAAAAAGATGAACTAGACGATTGATCAATTCCCTTCCCAGCACAGTGTGCTGAGTCCAGCTAGAAGATCTCTGAGGAGCCTCATTTTCCTCACCAGCAAATGAGCAGTGCCTCACTCTCAAGCATGCACCACAAGGTTATAAGAGAAATAGAACCAATTGTAAACTTTAATCAACATAGAGATTTAGATTACTTCCAGGCTTAAGTTAACTTGAGCAGTACTTGAGTATTGCTTTAGCATCCTGACAGCCACCAGGCAAGGACTTAACTCTCTTCCTAGTTAGTATCATCCCCTCTGCCCTAGACTGTGAGACTATTTCGACTTGGGATCTTTTCTCTTATTTTCATATTGGAGTGTTCTTTTACCTTCTCCTACCTGGAGCAATCTAGATCTCCATTTGTATATGAGCAGCATCTTATCATATGTTCTCCATTTTTCCTTAGTACTTCTGCATTTCTTGAAGCAAAAAATAATAAAACAACAACCACCTGCCAACTTTCAGGGAAATGGTGAAAATACTCCTAGGAGAGCATTTTCCTTCTTGTTCACAACTATTTTCATTATTTATTCCACATTCACTACCCAACCTACTGAATATGGCCAGCACCTCTTCTTATAGGGAGCTCACCCACAGTCTCCACTTGCCCTTTCACATGGGTGTGAAATTCTTTCTTATTTGAAATCTAGACCATATCTCCTGCCAAATATATTCATCTTTTTCAAACTCACAGTCTGCAAAACGAATTCCTCATCTCTCCAATCCCTCCTTGACTTTTATTGGGTACCTATGAAGTTACCTATGCCTGCTTTCATCATCTCTGTCTTTTGCTGCTCCTATTGGTTCTACATTCCAAATAATACTGCAAACATAAAAAAATAAAAAATAAAAATCCCATTTTTTCTCTTCCTGTTCTGACTACTTTCATTCATCTCTTCTTTTCTGCAGTTGTGTACTAGCATCCTAGCTGCCCTATTTCTTTGCTTCTGGTGTTGCCCCTGAAGTCCATCTCCCACACTGCTTAAAGTGTGGGTCTTTCCTAAGACCAAAATCTTACTCTGCCACCCGAATGTTTGTAATCCATCAGTGGCCCTCCTCTTTTGTTTTGGATTGATTCAAAATTCTTCTCTATGATGTGTCTGTTTTGTTTTGTAGCTGATAGAATATGTAAAGTCTCAATATTACCTACAAATTCAGGGCTTTCTTGGTCAGAGGAATGGGCTGAATCCACAGCCAAAATAGAAGCCTCCCCATAGGCCTTTCCTGCTCCTCTTCCTCATGGGCTGCTCCCTGAAATATGCTAAGCAGGGTTAAGTTTATAGCCCTGGACACAGGGACAGAATGCCATTCAGATGACATGTGCCTGGCTGCATTGCAACTTCAATGAAGTAATTTCTGAATAAATAGCATTGTTCTTTCATTTTGTCTTGTTTTATTTTTGTAGTCTACTTGGAGACTTTGTAACAGTTTGGCTAATCAGAGGATCAACCCTGTACTTCCACATTAAGCAATCTCAAACTCTGCCCATATATAATGTTTTTAATGATGAAAGCAGCATTTGAAGCTCACCCCAAATAAACCATTCTCCTATTAGTAAATGTATTATTAGCATAGTACTAATATATAACTTATATTATTGGCTTCACTGAAATTTCTCTAGCACTGACCACTAGGGCATGCACTGACAACCAGATCAAAGGGAACTTTCCTATCTACTGACAGTTTCTTTGCCACTCTGTTCTTTTATATTTTAACGTCAGGTTTCCTGAGATATAATTCACATACTGTACAGTAAAATTCACCTTTTCGGGTATACACCTTTGTGACTTTTCAATGATGCATACCTTTGTGTGACTATCCATTATCATGATCAAGATATAGAACATTTCCAGTACTCAGAAAAGTTCTTTGTAGTCAATCCTCTCCCCACAACCTGAGCGCTTAGCAACCACCAATCTTTATAAGTGTCCTTGTAGTATTGCCTTTTCTCTAAAATCATATAAATGGGATAATTCAGTATATAATCTTTTGATTTTGGCTATTTTCATTTAGCTTAATGCATTTAAGAACTATCCATGTTTTACATGTGTTAGTAGTTCGTTCTTTTTTATTGTCGAGTAATATTTCATTGTGTGCATGTCACATTTCATTGCTTTTATGTGTGCATATACTGTGTGCTTATCCATTTCCTAGCTGATAAACTCATGGTGTGGTGGATACACTGTAAGGTGACCACCATGATTTCTGCCTCCTGGTGTTTATGTCTTTGATTCATTTCTTCTGTATAAGTGTAGACGGGACCTATGACTTATTTATAAGCAATAGAGTATGGCAAAGGTAATGTTACTGTCCTGACTATGTTACCTTACATATGACTGATATACTAGGAGACTCATTTTAGGGACTCTGGCTGGGCTGTTAAAGTAAGCAGGCATGTTGAGGAAGGCTACATGGCAAAGAGCCTAAGGGTGGCCTCTAGGAGCTAAAGATAGTCTTCAGCTAACAGGCAGCAAAAATCTATGGTCTTCAGGCATACAGAAGCAAGAAAACAAATTCGATCTAAGTGAGCCTGAAAGCAAATTCTTCCCCAGTCAAGCTTCCAAATGAGATTTCAGCCCAGCCAACACTTTAAGAACCTAAGCAACTAAGCCATGCCCAGAATTCTGACCCACAGAAACTATGAAATAATAAATGTACATTTTTTAAAATCCCACCCAATTTGTGTTATCTTGTTATCTCAGCAATAGAAAATGAATACATGCTGCCGGTGGTTTCCAGTTTTTGGTGATTACAAATAAAGCTGTTATAAGCATTCGTATATAATTATATGTATATTTTTATTTCTTTTGGATAAATACCTAGGAGTGGGATTGCCAAGTCATGTGGTAAGTCTCTGTTTAAGTGACAAACTATTTTTTAAAGTGGCTGTACCATTTTATATCCCCACCAGAAATGTATGTGCATTCTAGTTGCTCCATCTCACTTACTGTACATTATTATAATACTTGAGCTTGAATCTGAGCTCAGATCTTTTGCATTTTGTATCCTCTGGGCCTAGTGTTTGATTGATGCTCCTAGGCTGGTAAAAAGTTTAAAATGAATGAATTCAATGAATTAATCTAAATGCTATATTTTTATAAGTACCCCAAGGGAATTGTGTCCCTATCTTTAGCAAACAAGAGTCAGAGAGATAACACTTCTAACTTTTCTTTGTTTCTATCCTCCATAGGAATTGCTCTTAAATGTGGTTACACATTGGAATCACCTGGAGAGCTGTTAAAACTTTCTGATGCTTAGGCTGCTCCCTATACCAATTAAATCAGAAAATCTGGGGAGAAGACCTAGAATAAGATGTTTTGTTCTTTTGAAATCACCTGGTCAGGGAGATGAAACAATATAAACAGTACTCATGCCTGGGTCACACTCCCACAAATGCTGAGGCTATTAGTCTGGGTGTGGCCTGAGCAGCCAGGCTTTCGAAAGCTTCCCAGGTGATTCTAATAGGCAGCCAAGTTTTCGGTCCACAGCCCTTGCAATGGCCTCCTTATCCAGTTCACAGAACAATTCTTTAGCAACTAGAAAAAAATCCATGGCAGCCACAGAGTCACACCTTCAAAGCTGCTGTAGGAAAATCTGCAATTCAGATAATTTGACCTCATTTTGCAGGTCGTGGAAGTTTGTACTAATTACCTTTATCTGATGCAAAAAATATCAGTTACACACTTGCCCCAAGTTTTTTCCTCTCACAGACTGTACCATAACCATGGTTATGGTTCTCAGGGATCCATAGGTTTGCAAGTATGAAGTGGGCCACAGATGCTAAAGGAAGGCATCTAGGAAGTTGCTGACATCAGCACCCCACCATTCATCGCGTTGTCCTTGGCCCTGACTTTGGTGAGGAAAGCAGTGCAGCCACAGCTTGTTGCTCCATTTTGACTTCAGGAATTAATGGTGTTTCTTTGCTTAACTTACAGCAATTAATGGTGTTTACTCTGGCGGGGAAAATTAATACTGTTGCATTGTTATGAAACACAAAGGGTAAAAAACATTTAGGTTAGTAATCTGGAACATACCTTTTGATGAGTTTGACTTGCCCCCCTTTAGCTGGTTTTATGCATGGCTGCTTCCTGAGACTGCTCGGTGGGTTAAAGCTGACAGAAAGAAACCAGAAATTATGACCACTTCACTGAGGCATGGCAAAACTGCAAAACGGAATGTAATAGTGAAAGAAACTCATGGTAGGATTTTTTTTTTCTTTTTGTCTTCAGCATTCAGACTGGGCATCCCTTTGTAATTTGCCTCTTAAACATCTTACAATCAGTTCGTTTGTACCTAAATCCACTCTTGAGTCTGGGCTGCTATGGTTTTACTGTTTGGTTTCCCTGTAATTATTGTTCTTTCTTGAATCAACCCTGAGTCTCTGATCTGGTTCTAAGACTTCATTTTGCAACATCCGAAGGCTTCATCTGTGTTGCTATTGAGCAGACACTTACAAAGCAATTTTATAAAATAATCTCTTAACCCAGTATTTCTGTTGCAAATAGCTGAAATATACACTTTTGCCTATATCTTACCCTGCTTCTAACAGCTCATCCAAATGATAGTCTTTTCAGAGTGGAGTTGTATCAATCAAATCTCAGTGGCCTCAGCAAACACGTCAATTGCTGGGTGGCTGGGGCTCTGTTCTGCTTTCTCTGTTTTCTGGACCCAGGGCAATGGAGCTGCCACTGTCTCTAATATGGTCAGCAGCTGTGGCAAAGAGGAAACAATGTAGAAAATAATAGGCTAGCTCTGTCACTTCTCACATTTCATGGGCTAAAGCATCTCATAAGATCATGCCTATTTCTAAGGGGGCAGAGACATGTAATCCTATCCATGCCCAAGAGGAAAACAAGAGATATTTAGGGAACACACATAAGGAATCCTATACTGAGTGTTATAGTTTACCCAGAGAAACACTGAGAATTACACATTAAAAATGCCTGCAGGGAGACATACATACATTTTTTCAAAGCAGCACTCTAAAATGAGAGACCATCCAAGATGACCTTGGGGTTAACTAGGGTGCATGTGACTTCGGGACTAGAGACCTAGATACTTAGGGCCCACATTAAAAGTATGTCTACATAATTAACACACTTAAATGTGGAGCCAAAGAATAATATTGCTGCATGCAATAAAAAAAGACAAGTTGAAAACCCTCACATGATAGATGAAGTAATTGGGGTCCAGAGAGGAGAGGAGGTTTCCCCCAGGGTCACACAGTGAGCAAGAGACAGAACTGAAAATAGACAAGTTCTGATTCAGGGTCTGGTGGTCTTTGTGTTGTATAGTATTTTCTTAGCTGATTGATTCCAATGAAAGTTTGAAAAAGCAGATTTTCTTATTTCCCAACAATTGCAGCTATGGACTCAGAATATGTGAACTTTGAACAGATGTGCTTCCAAGTGTCTTTTCTGACTCTGCTCTTTGGTTGAAGACACTGTCCCATTTCTAATAGGATTTATACTTCATCGCTTATGGCTTTAGAATGTTAATTTGTAGTGCAGGATTTTTCCTCAGTTTTGTTTACTGGATGAGTTAAGTTTGATCTACATTGTAGTAATGTCTTGTTTAAAAAAATATATGTATATGTAGGTTTAGAGTACATAATCTTCCAGCTTATGGGAATTTTTTTTTCCAGGGGCAATGAATTCACCCCAATCAGAAGATAGGATTAGTCAGGCTTGACCTGCTAAATTGAATCAGACAGTTATATAGCATCAGATGTTCCCGGCATTGACCTTTTTAATGAGAAATGGATCTATTAGATCTGTTTTACTCGGCTGTAAAATATTTTATGAATTTGAACAGGGCTTTCCATCATTTACATACATATCAGGATCTGGGGATGGGTTAGGCTGAGGGCAAGTAAAATTAGGTTTTGATGGCCTGGACAGGTAGAACATGTCTAATTTGTTAACTTGCTGACCCTCTTTCATCCATAAGTCAAAAGGCTCAAAAGACCAGGCACTAGTGAATACCTTTTATAAAGAGAAGAATAAGACCAAAGCAACCCAGCAGAAGTTCTTTGGGAAAATCTCATAAAGTATACAGTCTCTCCTGCTGGGGAGGACAGAGCATCTGGTTCTCTGCTTTCATGTCACATCCACAGCTCCTGTCCTTAAATGCAGCATCAGGGCCCTGGCAACTGGAGTTGACTAGTTAAGTGGATCTTAAGTGCCATTCTTAAAAATCACCCAGCTGTTCTCTTTTCTCAAAAACAAAACCAACCCAGCTGGTAGGTGGGAGTTTCCTACTGTGACCCAGGAAGCTGAGGCCTGGAGACAGGTGTGGGGGGGACAGTGGCGGGGAGGAGGGGGGAGCAGGAAAGCTGAGGCAGGTGCTGCCTCTCCCAGCGTCAACTTTCCCCGGGGTCCACTGAAGCACTGGGGTGGGCTGCCCACGACAGGGCGTGTGAGTGGTTACTGGGAAAGGAGGCTTATTCCTTGCTGTGCTCTGCAGACAGGTAGGAGTAAAGGGACAACGTACCATGGAATCATCAAATGTTGGAGCTGGAAGGGGCCTTTGAAATTGAGTCTGATCATTTTAGACAGGATAGAGGTGGGGTCCACAGTTGGCCATGCTTGGCCCATGGACACACAACTAACTGAAGTCCCATTACTGACTCCAGTGACAGCTCTTTGTCTCATAACTCCCAAGGCAGCAGGGTGCAGATGGATATGACCTAGACTCTGTCATTAAATTTGTTGTGTCATTGGGGAGATAGTATAATAATATAAACAATATGGTATTAAGTTTATAAGAACAAAAATTCTTATCTGTAATACCACTGAATATGCAGAATGAACCTGAACAAGTCATTTAACCTCTCTGTTTCTTCAGTACCACTTCTGTAAGATAGTAAACATTCATATCATACATGAATGTAAGTAGCAAACAATATAATTAATTATAGTAGCGTAATATTTAGTGAAGACATGCTAATGGCCCTAGGATAGGGGAGAAGGAAGGACTAGGCTGTGCTCCGATCCTCTCCCCAGTGTGGCTGTTCACAGACTGGAGGCAGAACACTGAGGTTCCACCGTGGCATTTATCCTCCCACTATCCAAGGCGACAACATAGTTCCTCTAATACAGCCGCCAGCGTTAAAAGGTGAGGGCTAGAGAAGAGACAGCTGCTCCCCCTTGTCCTCCCCTTTCCAAGGTGATGAGTGATTGAGCTGGAACCTTCATGGTCTAAGCCAAAGACATGAGACACATGACAGCAACTGAGGACCCCATCTTGAGGGCCCCGGTAATTCCCTGAGGACTCCTGCATAGATTCAAGTGGGTTGCATATATATAAGCATATATATGCATATATAAGCTTGCATATATAAGCTTGCATATATAAGCATCGTGTACACTGGTCCAACTCAGGCTAGAAAACCTAGGCTTTTTTCCTCGTTCTGCCACTGCTCTGTGATCTTGAGGGAGAACTTACACCTCTGAGTCCCGGTATCTGCATCTTTAGAGCAGAGACAACTCTTGTTCTGTATGCCCCACAAGGTTGGTATAAGGACACAATGAAATAATACTTGTGAATGTGCTAACTATAAAGATTATAGATTACCACAAATATTGGTGAGAAAACAAGGCTCGCCTAATGGGTTAAAATGCACATGTTGGATGGGAGAGTTAACAGAGTAAGTAATTGTAACTTGGCATTTATTTCCCTCGGGTACATTTCTAGGTGCGGGATGCCTTACCAGCCTACAGTGTGGCCAGGGAAGGACCAGAAAAGCAGGTTGAACAGTGTTGAAAACTTTTTGTCTCTGCTCCTCCTCCTCTTACTTCCCTATTTCTTCTTCTCACCCATTTCTATCTCTCATGTTCTTCCTCTCTTTCCCTATCTCCAGAGGCTGTGTTTTCAATCAACATCAGTCACCGTTGGTGTCAAGATGCCCTGCAGGGCTGGCCTGTGAACCTCAGGTGACTGTGTGCTTGTCTCCCCTGCACACGTGCTGGGAGGGGGCTGCACACCACAGGGCAGGGTCAGAATGTGATTAACCTGCCGCCCCACGCTCAGGAGTGAACCTCCTCCTTCTGTCTCACACACACTGCTCTTCTCAGATCCCAGCAGATAAACTGGGGCCGTGAGCCAGCTGTGCATTTGGAGCATCAGCTGGCCCAAGCATAAATTTGCTTGGCTGCTGTGACCATGAACATGTATCAGAATGTCCCCTTGTCATGGAGAGCTTGACCCATTTAAGATTTGTCTGGCCCAGAGAATCCTCTGGCCAAAGTTGTCAAAAGATGCCAACGTCTAATAAAGGCTATGCCAGTATCCCCTGGCTAGGGGCTGCGTAAGTGGTGATGCCTGGGACTGCTGAAGTTGAAGTTAGAGGAATATGTTTCCCTGGAATTTGAAGAAGGGATACAGAAGCGATCCTTTCTTCACAGGGAGAAACATCACGGCTGGCCATGGTATTTTGATGAAGTACAGCTGCAAGGGCATCTGGAGCGCTGCGGGACCCTCACAGAGTAACTATTTTTGGATGTCTTCTCAGCAGGAGGGCAGCACAGGAGAACAGCTTTGACTCTGGCTTCTGGCAGACAAGCTCCAGTTGTAGTCAGGCAGGCGTCAGTTCTGCAGCCTTTTTCCCTCCCAAACTTAAAAAACTTCTCATTTAGTACAGTTTTGCCCTAGGATCCACCTATTCAAACCCAAACAAACCCATAAACAAAAACAAAACTGAAAAACAAACCACAGCCAAAATCTGACTCTGTTTCAACCTAGAGTTATCAGACTATTGCTTTATTCTTTAATGCAATTATTCTTTCTCTATCACATTTGAGTGCTAAGATGTACTAGGCATAGTATAAATCAACCAACCAGGTTGGTTCCCTGATCTCACAAAGAATACATCTCTAGCAGTACAGAAGTAATCCATGTAACCAAAACACTTGTATCCTTGTAATATTCTGAAATAAAATTAAAAGTAAAATACGGCACAAGAGGAAACTCACATGTTGTCTAGCAGACACTCTAATGAGAATCAAAATGTCAACACCTCTGGCAAAGGCACTCTGGTTTTGAAACGGGTCATATGTAAGAAGCACATTTTAAATATGCACTATTATACTCAAGTTTTATAGCTATACATGCTCTCCTTCCTCCCCTGCCCCCAAAGGATCATTGAATCTGCTTTAATAAACAGATAAACTACTCGTAACTAGCTCATCATGGTATAGTGACAGTGTTACAGGAGTGAAAATCCTGAAACCTTTGCAGGCTGTCCTCACTTCTGAGTCTTGAGCGGTGGCACTGAAGTGGCTGGGGGTGGGGGAGAATGATCGGAGAGCTTTGTGAGAGGGAGAGAAGTATCATTCAGTCCCAGCTATGGCAAAGCAGAAGGCAAGTGGATCTGGGGTTGTATATAAAGTAGAAAGCAGACGGCCCTGGGCAGTCTTGTCGAAGGATGCTCTGAGCTGGTTGCAAACTTGATTCATGAAGAGTAAACCTCCCTGCTTCCAAGGATGGGCTCTGTAGCTCTAGTTCCCCAAGCCTCAGTATTGGCCTGGGCAGAAGTGCCAGTGAATTATTCATTACTCTGGGAAAGTTTGCTCAAGCCCTCCATCTAGTAGGGAGGTCTGGTCACTTATTAATATCTTATCTTGAATTCTTAGGGACCCAGGAATCTGAAGGCAAATCAGATCTGTGCCAAGCTTTAGGAAAAGATAAACCAAGATGAGGAAACCACTAAAGCTGTTGGGGCAGTGGGATCAGCCACTCCCTGCCATGAACGAGAATCTCTTTTCATCTTGCCCATGTTCTAGCCTGGGAGCAGCATCCCTGGGCTCTGCGTGGCCCCCTGGGGGATCCACAGGGATGAGCTTCCCAGGCCCTGTTTTATACAAGACCAAAGGGATGTGCTACCCGGATGGTGTCCAGTTGCCTACAGATTCTCAGATCCGGGACAACTGCAAGTCCAGGTGGCAGAGTATTGAGTGGGATAAAAGGCTCCTTACTATGGATTTATTGGCCCAGAATTTCATGCAGTGAACTAAGACTTAAGTGACCACCAGAGCAGCTTTACATATAGAAAATAGTTACAGTGTATGGAAGAGAGAAGAGGGAAACACTTCTCTTTCTCACTGACGAGGAGAGAGAAGCTGATTATCAGTATATGCATGGATTTCATGTGGTTAGGCTTGCTGAGTGAAGAACTATGCATGCTGCCAGGCCCAAGGCTGTTGGCTGAGTCCTGGGGATCGAGGTTTTCACTGGCTACAGACATCCCATCTGGGCTCTGGAGCAATTTCAATAACATTGCTTATAAGTTATGCCTAATAGGATATGGCAAGAAAGGATTTCCGCTAGTTAGAGCCCTGGCTGCGGTCAGGTGCCCTGCCTTAAGGCCATGTCTCTCACTCCCCATGACTCTGCAGAACTGTTACTCTGAGAAGTAACAGCAGGAACCCAAACAACTGTTCAGTGTGATCTCCAGCATGGTGACTGGGGGCGGAAGATTGTTTTAAAGGCCTAGGAGCCAGCAATGCGACTGTGTGCCATTCTGCTACAAAACTAGCAGCCAGCATAACCTCACTCTAGAACAGCAGGAGTGAAAGCTTTTTCTTTTGAACAACGTGGTGAGGCATTGGTTAGAGTCAATATTGTCAGGCCCCATGTTAGAGACTCACTTTGCTGTACGCTCTCATAGGCACTCATCATTTCAATTCAAAAAACATTTATATAGAACCAACTATGTCCTAAAAACTGTATCAGAGTGAACAGGACTTACTCCCTGACAACAGAAGCCTATAGTCCATCCCTTTCCTGATTCTCTCTTTAAAAGGCCCCGTTCAGTGAGTGGTCTCTGTCCTAGAAAGATGCTAATGACAACTTTCTGCCTGGGAAATCAAAGGTAGTCCTGGCACTGGCATAGAATCTTTCTTCTCTTGCCTACTTTTTTCTTGCCCAACCCATTTCTATGTTCTTTTTCCTTACTGCCTACTTGGAATTTTGACCTCAGAGTTTTCTGTGACTCAGTGTTTATATTCTGATTCATGTTGGTTCATTTATTTTTGTTGTTGTTTTCAAAGTTTTATTTAGATCATTATTTCAAATAATACATGTAAAAATACTTCTTATAGACAGGAATATACAACAGGTACATGTGCTGTCAAATATTAACATTTATATTTGCTTCACTTATTTTTTTAAGAGATTAAACATTACAGAGTTGAAACGTTCAGCACCCACCTAAATTTTGAGCTACTACTTGCTTTGAATACTGACCTGTAATATATACAGAGGAATGTCAGGGTGGCTCCATGCCTCCTGAATAGTTAAGAGCCCTTAGTTAGCCAATCTGGAGGTTCTAGATTCTACTATCAGGGAATTTCTCCCTTCTTCATTGTCTTTAAGCGATCATGCTTTGAAGGGAACATAGAGTAAGATTCCACTTCTTTAAGGCAAAATAATACATATATAATAAACTCAATATTTTGTTTCAAATAAGGTGATTTTACAGGTAAAACTAGTATTTGGAAGGTCAATGCCTAGCCTCCTT
>VBSM01003157.1:35133556-35172060 GCA_008086735.1 Cheirogaleus medius
AAAAAAAATCTGACATTTATTGAGCACTAATTATATACTAGTCATAGTTCTAAGAGTTTAACATGCAATCCTCAATCATCACAATGCCTCTTTATGGGAGGTTATGGTATTAAGCCCATTTTACAGATGAAGAAACTAGGGAATACAGATGTTGTTTGTCCAAAGCCCTACATTTAGGAAGTGATGGGCTATGATTCAGTCTCTGTGGGCATTTTGGCAACAGCCACTGTACCATTAACCAGAACTTTGTGTGTCTCTGAATACAGGCATCTAAGTAGTTCTCCACACAGTGATGTGATATGATGGGCTCAGTGAAGGTCACCTGCCCATACCCTTCTTCCTTATGCAAGTGCCATCATGCCTCAAATCACACTGTATTTATTTTATAGAGCTTCCCTAAGAAATTACCATGGACTTAGGGACTTAAAATGATAAAAACTTACTTCCTTTCAGTTCTGGGAGACAGAAGTCCAAAATCAAGTTGGCAAGGCCATGCTCCCTCTGAAGGGCTCAGGGAAGCATCCTTCCTGCATCTTCCAGCTTGTGGTAGCTCCAGGTGTTACTTGGCTTGTGCCAGTGTAATTCCAGTCTCTGCTTCCATCTTCACATGGCTTTACTCTGTCACTTCTCCTTTGAAGGACACCAGTCTTTGGACTTAAGGACTATTCATAATCTAGGATGATTTTATCTTGAGATCCTTAACTGATTACATCTGTAAAGACCTTATTTCCAAACAAGGTCACCATGTCAGGTTCCAAGTTGACATGAATTTTGGAGAATGATATTCAACCTACATACCCACCACTTAAGGTTTATTGTTTTTGGCTCATAGTTGCTTTGTCCAGACTCCTAAATGCACCTAGGAAAGACATTTCCTGCACGTGTTTGGGGGTTGTTTATCCTGGAGTGAAGACAACCCAGGAATCCTGAAAGAACGCTGTAATGAAGATGAGACACAGAAAGGGCAGATGGGAGGGAGCAAATTGAACACAAATTTCAATTAATGTGTAGTGTGCCTAAAGGTTCTATTGAGAATGTATTCTCCTGAGAAGCTTTCACAGAAGGGGCTAGAAGAGGCAGTTAACCACTCAGTGAAAAACTCCACCTACCAGTTTGCTAACAGGAGCTCTAAATTGCATTCTGGCCTGCATAATTTTTTGAAACTGTATTCAGAAGTACAGATTGTAAATCTCACTTGCAACAATAAAAACAATTTCTAATTGCATAGAAAGCAAACTGCCACCAGCAAAGCATTTGACGATTGTCAAGTCCAATGCCCCCTCATTTTATGGAATGTGTAAACTGTCTCTCGGTTACTTTTAAACCCAAAAATGTCAATTTCAATGACTCCATCTGGCCCTCGCTATGAATATTTTTGTGTAGCATTTTAGGAAAAGAGCTGCTGAACGGCTAGTGTTGAACATGAAACTAAAACCATTTCCCATCAAGATCTCAGTGACCATAGGCCAGCCTTTCGTGTCTCATTGCCTCAGTTACTCTGTGAGCCAATTTACCTCCCAGGAATCCTGAGAGTATTTCAGATGCACATTTAGACAAAAGCGGGCAACCCCAATGCCAAGGGCATGTAGTGAGCTCTGTGTGTAATTGTGAGCCTCCCGGTGTTATCTGAGCAAAGGTAGGAAATGTTACCTTCTTTCTAAACAGGCAGGGCTTCATAAATCTCGAAGGAGCAGGCCCTGTGTACCAAAACAACCCCAATGTCTTGATCCTCATGCTATAGAATAAGAGTCTCTAAAGCTAGAACTTTAATACATGTTAAGCTACAATAGTGCCACACTAATTTTGCAAGTGTTATGAGCGTTGCAATTTTAAAATGAAGATGATACAAAGTGAAGTGACTTGCCCAAGGTCAATGAATTTAGTATGCTGCATCACTTTGATTGGAACCAAAAGACTTGGATTAAAATGTTTATTCATCTAGCATCCATTTTAGTGTCCTACCTTCAAAATAAATTCAGAATGTCACTACTTCTCACCACCTCCACCCACTGCTGGCCTATTCCAAGCCATCATGAGCTTCTATGCTCTGAACCCTGCAATGGCTTTTTACCTCACCCAGAGCAAAAACCAAAGTCCATTGAACAGTCTGCAGTGCCTCATGTGATCTGATCTCCCCATTTACCTCCTCTTTCTCTCCCTTGTTCACTCCAGTCTAGCCATGCTCACCTCATTTCCATTCTTTGAAAATGCCAAAAATGCCTTCATCTCAGGGCTTCATGCTTATTCCTTCTGTCTATAATACTCTTTTCCATGCAGCCATAGGTCTTGCTCCATTGTTTCTCAAAGGTCTTCCCTTACCACCCTGTATGAAATAGCACCTTCTTCATCATTAGTCTTCATTTTCTTCCTCTGAATCATTTTCATCTGTAACATTTAGACCCTCTGGACATAATACGTACTTACTTTTTTCATTGTCTCCACAAGAACGTAAGCTTCATGAAACAGAATCTAGGACTTTTCTTTTTCACTTCTGTATTCCCAGTGCCTAGAAAAGTGGCTACTATGTTATGGGAATTTCATAACCACTAGCTAACTGAATGATCTCCATTTCTCTCTATCTAGTGGGAAATGATGTCTCTGCCTTGTTTTCCTTAGGGTTCCTTAGGGTCATATGAGATTCTAGAAGGGAAAGTGCTATGTAAATAAACTGTCAAGTATTATATCCCTATGGGAGATGTGTTATTATCTTTAGCCTGTGGTCTAATGTGATTCTAGATTAGAACTTTGCTTTGGGTTCAAGAGCATGGGGTGGCATTTTCCTGAATAACTTTGAGATATACATTGTAATGTGAGCTAATTTAAAATATTAGAATCTGTGGATTTGAAAGAATTTTAACAGATGTGTAATCCAACAACTTACTTGATATCAAAATTGGTTTCACCACATTCCTGGCATCCAGCCTCTGCTGAAATGCTCCACATGGCTAGGAGGTCATTCAGCTCTTCAAGGCAACTCCTTGTAGTGATGCACGCTTTGGTTGTTAGAACATTCTTATCTGTGGTAAGCGGATACCTGCTTTCCTGCAACGACAGAGTGCTTTTTATCTCCCTCTGGAATCCATGTCAGAATCTATTCTGTCCTTCCCAGCTCCTCTCTCAGCCACCTTTGTTGGTTCAACTTGGCTTGGGACATACTCTACCCCTGTTCAGGGCAGTAGAAATCTAGGGACTGCTGCTGTCTGAATACACTAGACCATTCTGACAAGGATGGCAATGATCACTTATGCTACAGTTCAGGAGAGAATGTACACCAGCTGCTTCCCACCAGGGCTCCCATTAGCTTGTCATTTCCTCGTGCTACTTTACTGCTTCCATGACATGCGGTTTTCAGACGTTTCCTCCAGGTCCTCATTTTCTCTCTCCTCAAGTGCTCTCAGTTGAAACCACTTACCTCCTTGCCTACTTCTTTGCTCTGATGTCCTCCCAACCCTCCTTTCATTGTCTGTGGTAGGAGAAATTGTTCACCTCCTGCTAAAGTAGCCTGATCCTCCCGTGGTTTTCTTGGCCTTACCACTAACTGGTTCTGTGACCTTGAACAAGTGATGTCTTCTTTCTGTGACTAGTTATTCTCGCAGGTTTTTCCAAGATCAAACATTTTGAGTTTAAGATTCTGAGCCTGTCCTAGTTCTAAAAGTCAGAATTAAAATACTTAGATTCAAACCTGGTTAAGATTTTAATTGAATAAAATTTTATCAAGTACCCACCAGAAGCCATAGATGGTTGTAGATATCAATGAGATAAAGAATAATCCTGGACCTTTTTTTTTTCTTCAAACAATTAGTCTTCATAGATAGAGAGATAATACATACGTAAAACAAGGAAATCATTAAGTTTTAGAATTCAATTCTACTTGGATGAATCAAAAAGGAAAAAGAAGTAGACAGTTGTCAGTTATCTGTATTAGAAACTTGAATTTTGTATTTCTTCTTTATGGCTAGGCTTACTGATGAAGGGCACAGAATTTAGAATTAGATTTCCTGGTTCTGAAACTTAGCTCTCTTTTATTAGATTGGAGAAAATGGGGCAAGTTATTTAACCTCTCTGTTTTTCAGTTTCTTTAATTGAAGATTGATTTATTAACAAAACTACCTTGTAGATTTGGTGTGAGGATAAATGAGATAATGCACACAGAGTCCTGGGCAAAGAGCCCTATACACAGTAAATATTCATTAAATGGTAGCACTTACTCTTGTTGTCTTGTCGGTGCCTTTATTTTCTTCACATCTTACAGCGTCTAGGTTGTATTTCCTTTGGTATTTCTTCTCCTCTTCTACATGGGTTTCTAGCATTCTGTACAATTCTTACTATCTCAGTACACTAAAGTTTCAAGATACTTTTAAAATAGGAGAAAGATTAGCACTTGATTTATGATTTTTACTTGTGGTAAAGTTGATGGATAGAGGTGTAAATTCCTGACCATGATGGTAGCTTAGGGGTCATATAAATAGAAAAATCAAGTCTGAATAAAGGATATATTATTTCTTTTTTGTTTAAGTGCCTTTTCATGAAGCAATAATAGCAGATACTTCCTTTACATTTCAGGCAGAGGAATTAAGTTGGCTACATACGGGCCTGACTCTTTGGTGAAGGGTCAAGGATTTTTTTCCTTTTATGATTTAAAACATACTACCAAAAACTAGAAAATGCACAAATATTAGAGACATGTTATTCACTTGCCTATGATATCATGGTACTTTACCTGAAGAAGAGAAAGTGTAACTGTAAAACTGAAACTTAGACATACCTAATGTTCTTTTGGTTGATGGTAAGTGCACTAGAAATATTCTGTTTTGTAGCCATTGGTCCTCTTGTTTGAAGGTTACACTGTTTTCAACCAGCTGCCAGCCTGTCTTTGTCTCCTAGGTGAGAGGAAAAATGTCACCTATTTAGTCAGTCTCCCTCTCTTATATATTCACAGTTGCATTCAGTTGGGTGAATTGGCAATAGTACAGAGCTTCTCTACAATAGGAACCCCATGCTCCCACTTATGTGGAGTGGCGAGAAACCCATCTGTTCCATGTATCCTTAAGTCAGAGTTAAGTACGTACTCATTGACTCCTTTCCTTTAATCCTATGGGCAGATATAATCATTGGTCAAGAGGGAAGGACAAGTAGCCAGACTCCTTGCTTATTTGCCTTGGAATACAGCAGCACAGGTAGTGCAACTGTTCTAAAATTCAGTTGAGAAAAGCCTGTTCAAGAATGTTAACTTTTGCCCAGTGCCTTTTGGACATAGATCCAAAAAGTCCCTCATAGTCAAATTGAATTATATTATTAGTTGGTGACCAGATATGTTAGTAATTGAAGCTAGTTGGAATTAAGTGGGTCGACAGAACATTACAGTTGAGTAGAACACACTAGATTTGAGTCTTAGTCTTATCTTTCTAGTTATGTGGACTTGGACAATAAAATTACATTTTAGAGTTCTAATGTACTAGTTTCTAAATGAGCATATAATTCCTCAGAAGGTCATTGAAATGACCAACTCACAAACTATAAATTATAAAAATTGCAATAATGATCTCCACTGCAGGTGAGATTTAGGTTTTAGTACCAAGGAGAGCTCCCGGTGAGTGAGTTAACTGAAATAAACGCTTATTCTCATGGGCTGTGCAGATCTATTCTATTGAAATGTGCTTCCTGAGTCAGTGTATTCACTCATTTATTCACCATTATATTCCAGGTGCCTTCTAACTGTCAGACATAATGCTAAATCCTAGGGATACAATGGTGAACATGGCATGTGCCATCTTGTCCTTATGAAGCTCTAAACCTCAAAGGACTAGCACTCTCAAACCGTGTCAAACATTTCCTTGGGAATAAAGTTATTGCAGTAAGTTGCTGGATACTCATTCGGAATCTTGTAAAAGGGGTTTCTGTATCCTTTTAGCCACTTATCAGTATAATCATTAGAGTATCTTACGTGTTCAAACACCTACATTGCTAAGTTTAAGGGGTAGTGAAAGATAAAAACTCAGTCAGAAACTGCAGTATGGTATTACTACTATACTCCATTGGCACAGGCAGCTCACATGTCTGTTCAGAGTTATGGGGAGAGGACAAAGACCCTGCCTGTTGAAGATGAGATCTTGAGGGGAAAGATCACATTGTAGACAAGTTTGTAGCATGAGATATATTGGGACACATTTTGAAAATATGTATTCTTTAAGTTTATTTTTATCTTTCTGTAATTATTGTATCTATTATATATAGATAGATATGGATATACACCTATTTCATTGTATAGATGATAAAATAAGACTGAAGGTATTTAAATATTTAATTTTCATATATGGAACTGGACAGAGGAGAGAAAAAATAATTCTGTATCTATGACAGATTTTCTCATGATTCACAGGGATTCTGTGTTGCTTATAAATGCTGATTATATTGAGACCCAGAGACTCAGTAAATATTTGTTGGGTGAATGAATAAGTGAATGGAAATAAATTTAGATGCTTGTGTCTTCCCACATGTTGTAGACAGACTCAAAATAGGACTTTGATATTTAATAATGGCTCTTGAATTACATGCTTTCTTCTGTACTAATTCAGAAAAAGTAGACTCAGAATTGGTGAGTTCTGAGATGATTTGTATCATCTTGGGAAAAGCAATTCAGAAATTTTGTGAGCTGGTGGTTAAAATGTTAGTAACTTGAAATTGGCCATAATGGATATATGTGCAACACAGAAATTGATGTAAACTACAAATATGAGTGGTATTTTTTGGTGCTAGTTTACCAGAATACCACTGAACCGTGGTGGATAAGATTCTTTGCCTCACTGGGGTAACTCTACAGAAGAAATCCACATAAATGGTGAGGTATAATTCTATGTACAGAAAAAGTACAAATGTGGACAGTTATAAATTAGCATTTAAAGTATTTAAAGACCTTGCTATATTATTTTGATCAATTATATGTTTGTGTTTTTATATACAAGATAGTTACAGTAGTGGTTAGGTTGAAAAAATACTATAATGCAGCAATAGTTATGCCCTAAAAAATCTTAGGAAGGCTCAAATGTCCCTAGAGGGGACTATAAAGATGGTCAACTAAAGACGATATTGACATTTTGTGAATCCATCTATCTAGACACCCTGAAGGAAGATGGTGTGTCCTAGTATTCTATCTGGGTTAGATCAAATATACATTTCTTAAGGTTGGTGTAGAGTTAGCATTCTTGGGGGCAGGCCAATACCAAATGAACATGAGCAATATTTTGTTCAGGATCTCAGGATACATCAAAATGTCTTCTAGATACACAATTATGTAGTATTCTAAAAGGTCAAGATATGAATCATTCATGAAATGGTGAAATACCTATATTGTATTATTGAAGCTGAATATGTTGTGTTATATTTAAAGGGACTATTATATGTACAAATTTTAATCTTCCTCTTCTCTCCCTTTTCTGTACTAGATTATACATTTTTAAGAAATCTAGTTAGGTATAAACGATAGCTATTTTTCCAATAAATTTCTCTAATCAGTTGGGTATTAGGCTGCTGAGTAGACTGAATATCCATAAGTTGTTAGAAAGGTTGAAGCTCTACACCATTTTAGCAAGTAAATTTAGATTTGTATGAAGAGGAATTACTGAGTCCACATTTAACATTTTTGCCTATGAAGGCTCAACATGGCCTGTTCTTTAATTTTAATCATGTATTTTAGTGTATTTCTTTGGGATACACATTTCAGGCTATAAGGTCAATAGTTTATAGCAGGGGTCCTCAAACTTTTTAAACAGGGTGCCAGTTCACTGTCCCTCAGACTGTTGGAGGGCTGGACTATAGTTAAAAAAAAAAAAAAACTATGAACAAATTCCTATGCACACTGCACGTATCTTATTTTGAAGTAAAAAAACAAAACAGGCAAAAACACCTGGTGGGCCGGATAAATGTCCTCAGTGGGCCGCATGCGGCCCGTGGGCCATAGTTTGAGGACGCATGGTTTATAGTGTGCAGGCTGTCAGTGGTAGGTTCTTAGCCTAATGAGGCTAATCTTTTAAGTCATGATGTTTTCTGCAAAAGATTAGTGCAGTTTCTCATAATTATCACCTGTGTACCCCAGAAGCATAGGTTCAACAATTGTTAACATCAACAATTTTTAATATTTTGTCAGTCTCTCTCTTTCTCTCTCTCCCTCACTTTCCCCATCTACAAATTATTTATTCTTTTGCTGAACCATTTAAAAGAATATTTAGACATTATGGTACTTTATCCCTAAACATGTTTGGTACATATCCTAAAAATAGAAACATTACCCCAACTAACTATATCACCATCATCACAGTTTAAGAAAATTAAAAATACTATCTCAATATCATCTAATATCTAGTCTATATTGAAATTTCCACAATTGTCCCCAAAATGGGCTTTTATGGTTTTGTTTTTTAAAGCCCAAATCTAATCAAAGCTCATAGATTGTGTGCCTTTGTTGAATATTATAGTTGAGAAAACAGCCTCAGGATGATTAAGATGACATGGTGATCACAAAAGAGAAAGTGGTCAACTCTACCTGGAGGATGCATCTTGGTGGGTTGTAATTTTAGGTAAACTTTGGGCAAGAGAGAACTAGGTGGCCAAGATTCTCCACGGCCTCAGACAGGTATGGGCAGGAGCTTTAGCCATGTTTAAGCAAGATAGGAAGTGGTTAGAAAAAATAGCACCAGTGAGAATTCCCAGTTAGCTTAAATTTTTAGAAGGCCTAAGAAAATGCAAATGTTTTAGTTCTCTAGGATGGGTCATTTAGGCTTTGAATGGCTGTTGTATATTAGTGCCATATAATCTTGGAGAAAGATATTTTAATCTTTTCTGCCTGGGAGGCTCCTGTCTTGTGTCTGACTCACCAATGGGGTCCCACTGGGTAACTTGGGGCTTTTACCAGCTCCATAGTGATGAATTTTTCTAGTACCGAGGGGTCCTAGTTGTTGGTGTCCATTTCTCTGTAATCAATGCCTTCCTGGAACAGAATGAGAGACCAAAACAGTGAATAATTTGAGAACCCTTGGGAATCGTTTTCAAAGCCCAATAATTAAACTATTTCTCAGAGTCCTCTCATCTCTTAGGATATTCTTGCCATGATTCTGCTGTTTAAATGAAAGATATGTAATTATCTGAGGAATGTAGACTGTATCTGTCATTTGTGCCGAGGCAGTCCTTGGTTATACACCAAGGTCAGACGTGTCCCAGGATCTGACATCCATCTTAGGGCAGCTTCAACTTTCCTGGTGAAGCCATGCTTCTCCTATAGCTTTTTAAAAGCAATGAATTAATTTCTTCTGGTACTAAGCCTGCTGCTGAGTCTCAAAGTCATGTCTCAATACTCATCTCTCAGTGTATGGTCTCAAATTATCTCTAAAAGTTAATCTTGATTCCTGAAATTCTTCATGAGTTGTTATGGTGTTTCACTATTATTTGCACTTAAAAAAAAGTGAGCTCATTAATTAGAGCTTTAGAGCTACTTAAGGGACAATAACTTCATCACAGATCTACATTATTTAATATTCTGATTTTAAGCCCTGACACCACCTCTAACCTTCCTTCTTGGATGAAGATTCAGAAATCCCTTGGTCTGGAGAGTGTTTTGGGGAAAACAGTACTTCAGATATTCTCTCTTCTTCATGAAGTAGTGAGAATTTACTCTCTTCATTGTCAGGGTGATGCTGTGGTTGTCCGTCATGCTTCCCAATATTGTAAACATAAGTGAGAGAAATTTTTATTAATATTTCTATCACAGAAATGAATAGTACTTAATTGAAGCATTCTTAAACCAATACATCAGCCTCCCAAGAAAATGTAGAAGTAAAATCATGCCATAGTTACTAAATAATGGATATCTAAATTGGTAGCTGCTTATATTAGAAACAGAAATATTGGGTTTGTTATGATTGAGTTCCATGGTAATTTTGACCCATATAAGGGTATACTGTCCCTAGTTTTTGTAATCTCATTTCTCTGTGCTGCAAAGTGCTGTCAGCCTTCAGATAATTGCAGTGATGGAGGAGTTAATCAAACCGGAAGCTGACGAAGTGAGATGTTGGCAGCAGATGGTGTTGTCAAATAGAGGTATAATTGCATTTAAAAAAATCCCTTCAAAATAGTTTCTCAAGCTTTAGGTAGCTTAGGTGACATTTAGCAGACTCTGGAAATCACTTAAATGGGTACAGAAATAAAAGAATTACGGAGAAAAATGTCACCATCTGAATTTGTCTTGACTCTTATTGAGCAGAGACATCTGAACTCTTGTTAATACTAGCAACTATTTACATCCTATAGAATAGAATGTGTCATTGTTGCATTAAGTTTAGCTCATTAGGTGGGGAAGGTCTTTTGTGGCAGTCTAGAGACCTAATGGATTTAGTGCTCTAAAATATGTAGCATATAAAAACAGAAAAAAGTATAAATTACCTTAAGTTCAAATATAGAAAAACTACTGGAGCTTTTAGAGAAAGATAATTAATGCAATTGAAAACTGTAGGAAAAATAGTGCTTTTTTATTTTATAGTTTGTCACTGTTACTGAATATGGCACAGCAAGAATTAAATGTAAAGTGCTTTCATAACATTTGGAAGCATTGTAAATATCAATGGGGAATCTAAGACTTTTGGAGGGTGGGGGGCAGGGTACATATGAAACACCTGAGAAATATACTCATAAAAACTCATAGCTAGGATAAATAAAGCTGCAATATTAAACTTCTTGTTTTGCAGGTAAGGAAAGTGAAGCCCAAAGATGAGCCAGAGATAAAACTCTTACCTGGACTCAAAGATGTAAATCCTTTGAATTTTGCAAAATCTAAAATATTTCATGATCCAACTATATTAGAGAGAGGGAGAGATAGGCCCATTATCTTAGCACAACCATGAGCATAAGCCAAGGCTGACATGCAAAATCCTAGGGAGGCAGGAAATGGTACTGCTGAGAGGATGGGTTTGGAATCTAACCATTTGGGATTAAGCCCTGGCTTTACTCCTTATTAATTTAAATAAAGTTACTTAACTTCTCTAGCCTTGTTTCTTCCTTTGATCAAATGCATCTTCTTTACCAGGGCCCATGAGCTTTCTCACAATGATATAATTATTAAATGCTAAAGAGGGCATGTCTTTGTCTACAAACTCTTGGGGTCACCTCTTTGATTTTCTAATTGTAGCCTGCCACAGGTTCTATACAGCATTCTAACTTGCCATAAATACTTTGTTTGTATTGCTAAGGAGGAGCAAAGTTACTTACATTAGAACCTGAACAAGCTGAAGAAATTTCTCCTATTTAGGATGATGATTGCCAGACTGTGATCCCTGGACCAGCAGCATCAGTTTCACATGAAAACTTAATAGAAATGCAAATTATTAAGCCTGATCCCAGACCAACTGAACTAAAAACTCCAGGTGTAAGGAGCATTAGAAACTCTTCTTAATCAGAAATCTGTCTTAAACTCTCCAGGTGATTCTGATGTAGGCTGAAGTTTAAAAATTGCTGGACTAGCTAGAGTGCTAAGTTGTCAGTGTTTTGTATTATGTGGTACATGGGTCAGATAAGCACGTACAGGTATGGTATATTTTGCTACCATAATCCAAAGAGATATATTAGGATTGTACAATGTGCAAGGTACAGCTATTTGTCCTTCTTTTCAGAGTATATTTCCTGGCATAGACCAGACCAGTCCCTCAGGGAGTTTGCTGAAATGACAGCCCCTATATTTTTATGGGATCATCATCATCTACCTGCTGGCGTGTCCTACCTCCTACTTAGGGGGACTGTTAATTCCTGTTTATTTGGCATTTGTTAGCATGAAGTTATCACCTTATTGCACAACCATCATGTTCTGTGGGGATGGTAAGATGATCAGGACCCCTGCAATGAATTATGGCACAGAGTCATATAGTCTGACAGCTGATATAGTCCTGAAAGGTGATGAAGGTGTAGACTTTCTCCCTTTTCCATGGGAAATCACCTCCAGTTACTTCTCAAGCCCTGCCACTCATTACATTATCCAGCCTATCTTGCCTGTAGAAGATAAGTGATAGTGCCTGGCCTTGGCCACATATGAATGCTAGCATTCCTCTGAAATGAGGAAGGCAACGTTGACTGTGGTGACTTTTTGTACCATCCCTGGTGTATATAAAATAAATTCCTATAATTTCCAAATACTCTCCCTGTATGTATTTTAGCAGTTCCTGGGCCAAATGTGTTGTTGATGTTGATGTTGTCTTTGCTGCTTTAGGGCCCATTTTGAACTCTAATAAGAAAATCACTCAAATTTGCTTTTTGTCTAACATCATTTCCATAGTCTAGAATAAATATAAAATGAACAGCAAATAAGTCATTAGCAAAAAAACATAAATCAAGAAATGTGCATTAAAATGATGTAAAACATAACCACATTTATTTAGGAATGTATCGCAATATCAAACGACAAATTTCAACAATGTTAAAACCACAATTACTTTTGCACCAACCTAATAGTTTTGTAACTTTGGGTTAGAAATGCAACCACTTGGAGACTCAGTCTCTTCATTTATAAGATGGGACTAGTCTAGTAAGTTTTCCTTTCTAAGGTTGTTGAGAAGATTAAATGTATGTAGATATTCCCTAACATGGTATCTGGCATGTAGCAAACATTATTATGATAAAATGTCTGAAATGGAAGGAGTTAATAATGTAGACCAACCTTCTCTTTCTGCAGGTGAAGACTGTGAGGCCCAGAAAGATGAAGTAACTCAGCCAGAGTCTTTACTTAACCTAGTGATTGAGTTGGAACTGGACTCCAAATAGCTAGATTCCCATGAAATTCCAAGGAAAATAAGTCAATGTCTTATTGTCAGGCAGCAGATGAATCATGCAGTAGTACAAAATGGAAAGCATTTTTCTTTATATTTCCTGAAAGGGTAGAAAATTCTATAATATTAGCAAAACTTCTTATATCAGACATCTCCTTTGGATTTTGGAGTATATTTTTGCTTATTAATATCTAAGCTATGATATGATTTCCAGTTAGTAATCTACTTAGGGATTTTAGAGAACCTAAATTGACTTTTTTCTTAAATATATTGGGATATAATTTACATGCCATATAATTTACCTTTTTAAGTGTACAATTCAATGATTTTCAGTAAATATACTAAGTTGTGCTACTATCACCACAGTCCAGTTTTAGAACATTTTCATCAGCCCAGTAAAATCCCTTATATCTATCTATTCATGGCTTAGATTTCTCACCCCCAGCCCTAGAAGATCATTAATATATTAATACTTTCTGCCTTTATCAATTCACTTTTCTAGGCTTTTCATATAAATGTATTTGTATCATATATGCCCTCTTGTGACTGGCTTCTTTCATTTAGCATAATGTTTGTGAGGCTCATCCATGTTGTAGCATGCTCAGTGTTTTCTTTTTATTGCTGAATCTTGGCTGACTTTTTATATAGGTTCTATTGACATGACAGGGAAAAGGGGGCCAGAAAATGGTTTCAACCTCTCCAATTTTGCCACCTGGTAAGCCTGATTCTATGGAGTTGCCCACGGAGCAGCTTCCCATAGGGAATTCACCAAGGTTAAGTCCTCTGGCCCTCTTCCCAGGCTGCAGGGAGGAAATGTTTACATCCTTGTCTCTGATGATTATGCCACTAAATGGTTGGAAAATTGCCCAAGTAGGAGGCAGCCGCTCAGATTCCAGCAGGTTAATAACAGCCTTGAAGTGCACATTAGTGAGGGGCAGTGACACACCTGCCACTGAACTTGGGGTTTTGGGGAAAGAAGTGAGTCCTCATGGGAGGCCATGGAAAGGGTTGTGCAAGTGTCACAGCTGGGGGTGACCCTGGCAGGGGGCAGGTGTGTTTTCTGGCTTTGTTGGTTGTGAGAGTGAAGTGGTAATGGGTAGAAGTTCAGCATGCAGGTTTGGAAATCGGGCAGAATTGGGTTTACAGTGTGACATTGGGCTAATTATGAAGCCTCTTGGATTCTTGGTTTCCTCCTGTATATAATCAGTATCTCGTAGATTGTGAGAATTAAATAAGATGATGCAGACAAAATGCTTAGTATCGTGTCTTGCACCTAAAAAAACATTTAGTAGACATTTAAGTATTAATTTTTAAATTCTTGACATTAGAGAGTCATGCCTAATCTTGTGTTTTTGTTGGCTCTCTGTCTTTAAATGAAGATTAATTATCTGGAATAAAGTACTGTATTTCTAAAATAATAAAAGTATTCAGGGGATTAACAGAAATGGTGTTTCACCTTAGAAGTAAAAACTAATTTCCTTTTCCCCCTTCTTTTTCCTTGCCCTCCCTTCTATCTCTTCATCCTTCAATTCTTCCTCCTAACTGAAGTCACATTATAATTCCAATAACTAATATTTATGTTGCTTATTACAGAGTATGAGGTGTTTTCCTACCTTTACTACGTTGGGTCCTCACAGCAGTTCTGGAGAGAGCTATTGTCACTATCCCCATTTTAGACTTGGAGATAATGTGATCTGCCAAAGTCACACTGCTCATAAGTGGTGGGTACAGCCTGCATTATTAGATATCGGGAATTAGATATTGTATTAGTTTCCTAGGGCTGCTGTAACAAATCATCACATAACAGGTGGCTTAACACAAAATAAATTTATTTTCTCATATTTCTTAGAGTCTGGAAGTCTGAAATCAAAGTGTTGGCAGGGTTGGCTTCTTCTAGAGGTTCTGAGGGGAGAATCTGCTCTGTGTTTTTCTCCTGGCTTCTGGTGGTTGCTGGCAATCCTCGGAGTTCTTTGACTTGTGACTGCATCACTCTAGTTTCTGCCTCTGTCTTCACATGGCATTGTTCCTGGTGCATGAGTCATCTTTGTCTCTCTGAATGCCCCCTTCCTTTTTCTTATAAAAACATCAATCATTGGGAAGGTGTAAAGGAAACATCAGATACATTTCCAGACTCTGGAGGACCTTACACATTGATCAAAGGAGGAGAAATGGCAGCATCAAAGAGCATTGCAGCAGCTTTTAGTGATTCGGCTTATAAACCATTGAGTGGTAGTGGTGACCTTTGAGGGAAAACAGGAAGGGCTGGAGAGGACAGGTTGCCGCACGGAGATGCTGGAGCTTGTACTTGGCCTTCTTGAATGAGAACAAAATTTGACCTTCCAAAACTGAACTCTTACAATGGAAAGTGGCAGCAACTGTCTGAAGTGAGGGGCACATGATAAAGGCCAAGGCAGGCATAATATGAAAAGGTGAAAATCCAATCAAATACCATCTAAAGAAGGGCTTATGAAACTAATAGGCAAAGAATAGTAGCTAGTAGCATTTTCCAGGATTGCTTGGCAGTAAAACCTTAAAGAGTGGAGGGACTGAGTGGGAAGTTCATGGAGGGGGAAATTGGGAGTCAGATTGCCACTCCATTGTTGGATGGAAACCCAGGGCATAAAATGGACACAGGTGAGCTTGTGAAGGAATGTAGTGCTGGGCGAACTCTCTAGGCCAGTGTGAAGAATACAAGGGTTTAACAGATCCCAAGGAGATCATCTGAGAGAGCAGGGGCTATATCTGCTGTGTTCATGGCTGTGTCCTCTGTATAGGATAGTATCAGAATTTGGTTGAGAGCTCAATAACGGTTTTAAGCAGACAGCATAAAGGGAAATTCAGAGGTTCTAGCACAGCCTGGGTTAGCGTGCAGATAGGCATCTACCATAGATAGGTTGGAGGATGCTGCTCATCTGGGCCTGAATTCCTAGTCAGCATCTTTAGATCTGCCAGGTATGCTCTGAACAGGGGCTAGCCTAGCTTGCCCTAGCTGGTCATGGAAAAATTCCAGAACTGGTCCATCTGACTTGTTCTTAGCATATAACCCTGTCTGTGACACTCTCAGTTGCCAGCTCTATTTCTCTTTCTCCCATCTGTCCACATGTTGCCCTCTGCATTAGACCCACTGTTTCCTTCCCAACTGGAACTCTGCCTCTCTCTGCTATGCTCCAGCCATGCATACCTGGAGTATCGCACCCACTCAGACCATGAGCACCACACCTGGATAGTGTCTATACCTGGATATCCCTGGACTTGGGTGGGATCTGGGAAAATATGGATTGGAGAATAATAGGATATAAATACAGGCCCCTATAACAGAAGGCTAAACACATGAGGATTTTCTTAAGGAAAGAGAAAAGAGGAAGCCATTGAGTTTTGTTTTTAGAAAATTAGTCTGTATTTTTGAGCACAGTATTGATTAGTGGAGGTTCCTATCTGACATCTTTCACATTGAAATAATGAGGTACTATTGGTACCCAAACTTCAATCCTTGACAGCACCAAAGGACGTGACTTCTACACTGCAATTTATTCATTTAATGATTATTCTTCATCTACAAAGCACAATGTGCTGGGCTTCACATAAGTGAATACAGAGAAGAGGACTTAGAACTTATACTCCTCCTTCCCACAGAATCCAGTATGTTGTATGGAGTCATGATCTGTGCCTACCTAACTAAAATATAAGGCAAAAATAATGGAAAAGAGGGGTAGAGAAATCACCCCCAGCAGGGGATTCAAAAGCTGGGTTTGAATCTAGCTACACTGTAGCTTGTCTAGTGGGCTGACCCAAAGGGTGGCTGGGCAGGGAGGCAGGTTCTGTTTTCTAGAATTTTAGATCAAAGCCTGCCTACCTTCTGCCTGGCCCAGGAGTGCAGCTCACAGTGGGAGTGCCTGCCTGCACCTCCAGACAGCTGCTCTTCAAACTTGCCCAGACAATTCATGGAAGCATGCAGTTGGCTCTTCTATAATTAACCCAGCTGATAACTCCTCAAGTCATCCTTGTCGGCAAGAGGCTTCATCAACAAGAGCTCAACAGGACATCTTCCTGCACAACCCCTTTCGATGCGAGAGGTCTTATTTATAAACTCTCATACATCCCTGATGGAGATTTCTTCAATCTAAAAGCAAAGAGGGGAAGGGCCTTTTGCAGATTTTCAATCACTGCAACCACAAAATGAGAGGGAGAAGAGATTCATTAAGCTGAGTAATTTGTCCCTGAGGGTGGTGGGGGGTTCTCCCTGTGAATCTGTCCCTTCTCTGCTTACTGATCCCCAAGAGGTCACAACCCAGAGCTCTTCCTGTCTCTGGTGTTTCCTCCTGCTCATTTACTTTTTCCTTTGGCCTTTTTAGCATTTAATTAATTTCTACAGCACACATGGAATATCTATTATTTGTTCAGCACTTAGAAAAGTGAGCTAAGACGCAGTCCCTCTCCTCAGATTGGCTATGTTATTTGGTATGAGGCAGAAATGTCTTTTTCTTTCTGGTACTACTGATTTTTGGAAGGTCAAGAAAAATTGCTTCCACTAGCAAGTCTCCACCACCCAAACTCCACAGTGCTTACACAGATGTATGTTATTATTTTACATACATGTCCTTTTAAAAACCTTTTGCTAAACTATAAAGATAAAGTAATAAAACATAAGCTTTGTAGTCAGAAAGATCTCAGGTTAAACTGTAGGTACAATATTTGTTAGTGGTACAACGTAGACCTCTGTGAGCCTAATTTCCCTTCAGTATAAGAAGCTGGGCTGTTGTGAGGCTTCAACTAACACAGCAGCAGGAAGGCAGATGCTCAGGAAATGACTGTTCCTTATCCTCTTCCTCTTAGTGTTCCTAGAGAGAGGAATGGCATCTTGTCCATTTTGTTTCCTTTTCAATGCCTTCATCCAATCTTTACATATGAAAGATGCAGAGTAAAGTCCTTGTTGACTAAGATAAATGAGTAACTCAATGAATAAGTGAATTAAAGTCTGCCCAGGGCAGGGCAAAAGGAGAAGCATAGTCAGGCATGGGAACATGGTAGAAAGCAGAGTTAAAGGAAGGCCTTTTACTGTAGAGTCCTGAAGGATGTAACTGCATAAGAGCTTAAAGGATCATGAGCCCAAGGGACACAGTGGAATGGTGGCTTAGTGCTGCACTTCTGGCTATAGGAGGACCATTCACAAAGCCTTCTGGGACAAGATCTATTGAGCAGTGATGTGGGCAGTTTGACCTCAAGCCCTTGTCTAGGGCTCCAGCTCCCTTGGGCTACTCACTGAATGTCTTGCCCTTCCTACTGATAAGCCCCACTGCACTTTGCTCACACCTATTCCTCCTTCCAATATGTCCTAAAATCCAGGCAAGGGGATACCTGCCATGGGCCCTGCACATAAGAGGGCTCCACAAATTACAAACACAAGTAAAGTAAAAATTCTAAAGGTACGTGGTTACCTCTGTCATTCAGGATCCAGTGTGATCTGTGATTCTAAACATCTACTCTTCTGATTATCACTGTTCAGGCCCTAGGGGAAAAGTTTCTCCACATCCCTGGTACTATATCTTTAAAACAAAAGGGGACTACAAGGGAATATTTGAAGGTTTATTAGTTGTGATGTGGCTGGTGTCAGAGAGAGATTCTGTTTTGGCATGCAAGAAGGATATGAGCGGAGGTGCTTAGGTAAGAGAAAAGATAAATTAATTTGTCAAATTCTTCCTCTCAGACAACATGAATGCAATAAATTCTTGCATAATGAACTATCATTTCCCAGGAGTGCCAAGTGTCCGTTTTCTCACTTCTCTTCATGTTCTAATCTGTAGATCCAGAAGGACTCAAGGATTAACACAATATCTTCACAGTTACACATGATGGAAAAGAAATACTTTGCCATATTGAACAATTTATATTTTAAAGTCGTTTTAAAGTAAATTGAGATATGATGTGCGTGAAGCCTGATATCGATTCTTTACATTATTCTATGGGTCTAGATGCTGCTTTAGGTGACAGTGAAAATCATGTAGTAAGTCATAGTGAACTGCATATTGAGATTAAAATATTTTACAACATTTTTGCCATAGGATGACTTATCCCTGTGACTCATACAATATTAAGCATGGTTTATATACTCATTGTTCACTTCTGAATTTATTATAGGTATTGCTTTGAAAATCAGTAATTCCAGTTAGCAAGTGCAAAGTTAGTGCCTCATGACACTGGGAGTGACTGCCTCTCTGAATTTTGAACCCTAGATAGCTTACTGGCTTCACCCTAGCCCTAGCCCTGCTTTAAAGGGCCAACTAGTAAATATTTCCCACTTTGCTGGCCATACAGCCTCTGTCACCACTACTCAACTCAGCCAACGTAGCATAAAAACACCCACAGACAATACATAAGTGACTGGACGTGGCTATGCGCCAATAAACTCTTTTTCCCAAAACGGGCAACTGGTCTTATTTGGCTCTGGGTCATAGTTTACTGACCCTGGTTTAAACAACAAAGTTTATTTCTTGTTCATGCCACCTATTCATTGTGGGTCACTGTGGTTTCTTTCCCATATTTCTTCTTTCTGAAATTCAAGTGGTTGGAACTGCCATCATTCTGAGTATTGGTTGAAGCTGGATAAGAAGAAGGGGGCTTTTCCCTCACCTTAGCAATTAAGGGCTTGGAGCCAGAAGGGACACACGTTATTATTTCAGCTCACAATTCTTTGGCTAGAGCTAGGTCCCCACCTAACTATAAAGGGGCCATAAGAGCTACAGTAAGGGTCCACAGTAGGTATTGTGTGAGTACAGTGAGGGAGAGATAAAAATCTAATTAGTGAGTATAAGGAAATTCTTACAGAAGAAGGAACACTTGTCCTGGGCTTCGAAGCATGAGTGTGTTTCACAAATGTACTTTGATATTAATATAGGGAATAGAATTCATTTTGGACATGTGTTTTAATTAGTTAATATGGGGAGTGTGTATTTCTGTATTTTTGTTTATGAACTGTGTCTTTTTTATCTTAAGCTGGCTTCTTGTAGACTGCAAATAGTTGAGTGCTGCATATTTATTCATTCTGAGAATCTTTTAACTGTGTTTAACATTCTATAATTCTACATATGAATGTTTGATATTGTTCCCCAGCACTTAGATGCTGTGTTCTGTTTCTCCCCTGCCACACTGTTTTCTTTCTTTTTCAGTTTGTGTAGTTTCTATTGAGCTTATAGTTTCAAGTACACTGATTCTCTTCTTCATTGTGTTGAGTCTATAGACGAGCCTGTACAAGTCATACTTAAATCTCTGTTCTTGTGTGTTGTTTTTATGCCTAGCATTTTCATTTTACTCTTTATTGTAGTTTTCATCTCTGCTAAAATTTCCTATTTATTCATAATGCCCTCCATATTTTCCACTAATATATTAATAATAGTTAATTGTATTAAAAATTTTTTTTAAAATTCTATGTCTGGTCCAACATCTGTGTCATCTCTGAATTTTGCTCTTTTGATTTCATTTTTTCTTCATAGTGGGCTGTCTATACTTTGTCTTATTTTTGATTGACTGCTAGCTTTTTTGTGCAGAACGGTAGAGGCTAGGGTAAGAAATACATATCCCTGGACTGGGTACATCTCTTCTGCTAGGCTGCTATTATGGAATGTTGACTAAATTTAGCCAGTAGTTGAGCTGGATTTAGATTTTCTTGTTGCTATGCTTACCGTCAGTGCACCGCTGACTTTAATTTTCCCAGTCTTCACTTTGTACTTAGGGTGGGCGCTGGTTTGCTGCAGCTTTTTCTGCAATGTTCCAGATTAACCCTCAGCGTTAGGGCTCCCCTGTTCTTTTTCACTTCATAGAAATGTGTGATCTCCGTATGCTCCTGACCTTGTCTGGTAGTAGACTGCTGGTGGTTACAACTTCATGCTTGCCAGCCTGGCTGTTGGGGCCAGAAGTCGTCCTGGTTATCACGGCCCAGCCTCAGTCTCAGTCAAAGCTTTTACAGTGATCCTGCCTCTCCCCAGGTAGGTCGGAGAACAACACTCTGAACCCAGGATGATTTCTTGCCTTTTCCCCATTCTTTCTTCCATTCTTTACCTGTAGCTGTGAAAAGCATTCAACTGTGTCCTGGAGCCACAGTGTTTGATGCCCTTCCCACAGCAGCTTCAAAGTTTTTATTATTTTGAGGGGAAAAAGGGCCCAAGCAGGCTTTTCTGCCTTTCCCATAGCAGTGGCTGCTCCCCTCCCCAAGACTTTTTCTGCCGACTAAGATTTCCTCTGGTTTCTTGCTTTGCCTTTAATCTTTTTCATGAGCCCTCAACGGAGTTCTGTGGAGAAAAGTCTGCACATGAGTGACAACTCACTTTGTTTTTGCAACTCCCCCAAACCAGGCTTTCTATACTCTCTCTATTCTACATGCAGCATCTAACAATTCATTAAAAATTTAACCACAATTTTTATATCCATTTTTATGGTGGCCCCATGTTCCTCTTACGCTCTTCGGCAGGTAAGCCAGCACCTGACTGTCCTAGTAGTCAGGCCAATTGGTCGCCCTGTAACCGAGGCTCTTTGATGGGTTCCAAAACATTTATAAATTTATGGATTCAATGGATCCTTCTTAATGTTTGCTGGTAGTAATGCTTTTCCTAACTTTATATGTCGAAGGCAGAAATCAGAGGTCTCTGTTTTTGTTTTTGGAATGGTGTCTACTCTCCACAAGGTTTATGTTCTGCTTTACATACCTTGGACAACACTGGTTGAGAATGAAATCATTTTCTGTGGCTTCACTAGAATATCTAGTTTATACAAGAAACTGAGCTATAATTATGCTGTGAATTTATGTGAAATTACTTTGTCAAATTATCTTTAAGCACATTTGATTGAGCACTCTTACGTGGTTAAAACAAAAGCCTCCTTCTTAGATGTGTAAAAATTTAGGTCATGATCCTATCTCTGTCACTTTCAAGCTTAGTGATCTTTGAGCAAGTTGCTGGACCTCTTTGGCTCCCAACTTTCTCTCTGTAAAGTGAAGATGCTGAGCTAGTGATTTCTGTGGTTAGCAATCTATCCTAAAGCCAATGATACTATATAAATCTCTTTTTGTCTACATAATTGTAGTACAGGTGTTATTATTCTCATTTTACAAAGAAAAAATTCAAAAAGAAGCCAATATTATGCCCTTTGGTATTGAATTCTAACTATAAAAGAGAACTTGATCTTGTTCTTGAAGGAGGGTGGGATTAACTAAAACAGGGAGTAGGTGGTATATTTTCGCATCTACAATTCCAACCCAAAGTTGCATTGTTTCTTGCAGAAGGCCTAATTCAACTACTCTTAAATATGCTATATAAATTACATGATATGGAGTGTGTACTCCAATTATTATAATAACCATGTATGGGGGGGAGGAGAGAGGGAGACTAGTAATGAGTTATGCATTGGGTGCAATTGGAATAGGATCCAAGATCTCTCAATTTTAACACCAGTGTCCTTTTACTAGGCTATCTTCCCAAAGTGGAGGTTGCTACTACCACCACTGAGCTGTCTTAAAAAATCAGATCCCTCTGGTTCAGAAAGTTTCCAAATGTTGGAGTACACGTTCTCTAAAGCCATTTTTGTTGTGGAGCAGGAAATTCAGCACCTAAATCAACTCCCTGGTTTGGAATCACATTTCAAATGCTATAGACCTTAGAGACATAGTCCCCTCTTTTAGCCAATGGTTCTGGATCAGAAAGGTTCTGGATCTCAACAGCTACGTAGGAAGTGTGTGTGAGTGTGAGTGTGCATGCAAGAGCCATAATGTTAACATTCATTCCCACCTCGTCTCAACCTATACAAAATTTATCCATCCTTCATGGTCCAATTCAAATCTTACCTTATTTTCAGAAAGCTTTTTTGACCAATTTTAGTCAAAATTTAGTCTTATTTCTGAACTCCTGTAATACTTATATATTACTTAAGTGGTTAATTTGATAAATTAATAGAAATTGACTTATTAAGGAATTTCTTTTATTTCTATCTTTATATCCTGAGCAAATGAATGTCAGAAACATAGAAAGCATTCAGTAAATGATTTTTAAATCTTTTGTTGAGATTTTTAATCTTGACAAAAAGGGCAATATCTTCTTATTTCATCTTTAAGTATCTATTGACTATTGACTATGTTACAAGCATTTCTCTAGACACTGGGGATGCAGCACTAAATGAAATAGGCAAATTCCTTGTCCTCAAGAAACAGAAGAGACATGATTAAAACATTCAAATGGTGACATAGCCTATGAAAAAAATAAAGCAGGGCATGAGGGGTCTAGACGGTGACTAGAGAGGAGTGTTTCTTATTTTGCACAAGGGAGGCTTCTATGAATATGTGACATTTCAACTGATGGAAATGAAGGAACAAGCCATGAAGATCTCTCTAGAAGATAGTTCCTATGGTAATGCTGCACAATTGCATATAATATATAATAAAATATTGCATTATATTGAATTCATGTATATTAATGAATTAGAAAAGGTTGAGGTGATTGTGCTATCTCTGTTTGCTCTTGATTAGGGATTTGAGATAATTTATTGCGAGGAAACCCATTTTACCTATTTCTAGAAACCAGAGATAATAGACATGGAGCATTTGTTTCTTAGGAGACTGATCTTATTAATAGCATTCCTGGTGAGCAAACCTTTTTATTCTAAAAGAATGGGATTACCTAAGTAAAGAGATAGTTCCTGCCACATTGAATTTAAATGGAAAAAGTAATAGAATGAGAGAAAGGGGCTCAGTCCAAGACAGGTGATATGTGAGGTGGGCAATGTCATAGCAGAAAGCAAAGTAAGCAGAAGACTTGTTTTCAAGCCAAAAAAAAAGGAAAATAGATTTAAACAAAAACAGTGGGCCCGAAGGTGTGATAGCTATTTCATCAGAAAAACAAGGATTCAAGGTTATGGAACCTCATTATAGGATAAAGCATTTGACAAGAACCGATCATTACAATGCGGACAATAACATCAAAGGCATAGCTGGACTTAGGTCTCCTGGGCCAGTGGACTGCCAATTGCTGCACTGGTTCCTTGAGTGAAGAAGAATTTTGGCCACTTTAATTGCATATATGGTAATATAAGCTTTTTTAGCTATGAGTGTTGTGTTTAAATTTATATTTTATTATTTCATTAAGAAAATAGAGAGTAGTTTGTTTAGCAGTTAAGAGCACTGACTCTGGAGACAAATTGCCTAATTTAGAAACTTAGCTCTTCCCCTATCTAGTTATGTGACCTTGGCAAGTTACTCCATCTCTCTGTGCCTCAGTTTATCCATTTGTAAAATGAGATTATTTTAGTACACATCTCCTATGGTTTTGATGGAGGATTAAATTAACTAAAATAGTTAAAGCACTTAGATAATATTTGGTATTATTTGTATTTGATGTTCCAGTTTAGGAAGCTTAGCGTGATATTGGTTAGCATGATACTTAAGTTTGCACGGGCCTTAATATCCTAGTTAACTGCATTGACATCCAGCCTGAGAATGACAGCCTGCTTGACTTTACCTGTATATAATGACTGGATACAAAGAGGACTGAGTTTTTTTTTTTTTTTTTTACGTGAAGAAGAATGACTACAATTGTGCAATTATAATTTCACTATTAATCACTAAAATATGTCAACAGTCTCAGGCTGCCTGAAACTTGGAATGATAAAGGTGTTACTAAAAATAATACAAGCTCTACTAGGACAGGTACTATGTCTATCTTGATTGCTGTCGTAGCTCAGCACCTAGCACAGTGTCAGGTTCGGTGTAGAAGCTCAATAAAGATTTGTTAAAAGAATAAATTCATGTGTATTTAATATTTTAATCAATGTACTAGAACTTAGACATCCAAGAGTCACCTTTAGCAGAAGCTTATTTGGCTCCAATGATGTCAGAATGACCTTTAGACCCAGATTTCAAAACATAAGACAGAATCAGCGACATTTAGATCAAGAAAAGCTGCAATGCCCAAGTGCTTTAAGCTGACTTTATTAATATTATTCACCACTCATGGATTATAATAACTAGATGTTTTTAAGAAAGTAAATTACCCCTCAAATATAAGAACTGATTCACTCATGGGTTCTTTAAGCAAATGTGTTTTAGACAGTGAAGGAGTTCTTTTAAATTGGATCTCATAGTCATTTAACTGAACATGTATGATTTGTATATTTTGTATATTGTACCAATAAAAAGTTCACATTAAGAAGCAAAAGGGGCCAGGCGCGGTGGCTCACGCCTGTAATCCTAGCTCTCTGGGAGGCCGAGGCGGGCGGATCACTCGAGCTCAGGAGTTCGAAACCAACCTAAGCAAGAGTGAGACCCCGTCTCTACTATAAATAGAAAGCAATTAATTGGCCAACTAATAAATACATAGAAAAAATTAGCCGGGCATGGTGGCGCATGTCTGTAGTCCCAGCTACTCGGGAGGCTGAGGCAGAAGGATTGCTCGAGCCCAGGAGTTTGAGGTTGCTGTGAGCAAGGCTGACGCCACAGCACTCACTCTAGCCCGGGCAACAGAGTGAGACTCTGTCTCAAAAAAAAAAAAAAAAAAAAGAAGCAAAAGGCCCCTCACCCCCTGCCAAAAAAAAATTGGATCTCTTAGAGCCAGGATTTAAAAACTGAGAGTAAGGGTGCAGGCTTCCACGAGAGCCAAGCTGAAACGTTGAAGGCAAGAACTGTCTTAGGCATACACAATTTCTGGAGTGTTTTTTAAGATGTCAGCCATATTGTTGTGATGTCTTACATTGCATCTCGGTGTGAATTTCAAGTTTAGAAGAGGTGTGAGTTTAAAGTGAATGAGTGAATTCTGACACAAAGCTCGCTCTGAAAACACTGGGGACTTTAAACAAGAGGGAATTTATAAGCATTGGTGAATTGAACTTTATTGAGTGGGCACATTATCCAGCTGGTATTATCTTTTAAAATGTATCTTAGGCGTTATTCGAGGATGAAGAATTTTATTTCCAGTTTAGTTCCCTGTTTCATGATTTAGATGATTTATGAATGAAGGCTCTATGTTCAGTCATATTGGGTCTTGGCAGATTGGTGGTCTGATCCATTCTTAGGAATTAAATGATCAATTCAATTTTGTAGAGCTGATAACCAGATTAATTAGACAGTAAATGATCAGGCCAAGTAGAAATTACTCCTTGGCATCAACCAGTATGACCACTTGAAAATGGAATTGCCTCAAAATGTTTAATGTAGTGCCCAGTATAGATACGGACTTAATGGTTATTATCCAGGCAGTGGTTTTCAAACTGTGGGTGCACTAGACTCATCTGGAGGGCTTGTTAAAGCACACTGCAGAACTCCACCCCCAGAATGTGTGGGGCTGGAGCTAGAGAACTTACATTTCTAACAAGTTCCCAAAGGATGCTGTTGCGGCTGGTTCAGAGACTACCCTTTGAGGATCACTGTTCTAAAAAAGTAAGCTCTATGTTAGTTAAGTTTAACATATCAAACAGATATAGGTTAGTTATAACAATTTTTTTTTTCAGGTAAGAGGTTAGAGCTATGGTTATATTTAGATACAGACCGAGGGCTATGAAATATGTATTCACACCTCAGTATCTTGAATATAGGTAGCAAAATCTTTCATCAGTGATCGATACTCCAAACTCTTGTTTCATAACCAGAAATTCCTGTGGACTGAACATAAGATAGATATTATGTTTCAAATAAAACCTTCTGGATAATGTAAGTTATTGGTAAAGAAGCATTCAGTTTTAGTGAAATAAATGAGCAATGGTAAGTATAAGCAATGGAATAATGCACACTTGCTCATTTGATAAAGCAATTGACTGATCATACACACAACTCTATGCTATGTACTGAGAGGATTTCAAGACTTGTAGGCTAGCTTTTGTAATCAATCTAGAAGCCCACGATCTAGTGAAAGAAACATGTTTCCAACATAGGCCCTGATCAGCAACACTATGCAGCCATGCATTAATGAGGACACGATGGGTGGTACTGAGAATCTATTTTACAGAATACAGAGGCAAGTGGATTTGGGGAACTCGAGTGACCAGGCCAGGCTTTGTGGAGGAGCCGATGTTGGCTTTCACTCAGGACCACTCACTAGTGATGCCAAATAAAACCGATAATTGAGGAGACTGTCTGCGCAATTTCTGCTTCTTCATATTTTCTTGTGAGAAATATTCCCAGAGAACTGAAGCAGGTTAATTAAGATGCTAAGAGGCTGGCACAATTTCTGAGCAGATTAACACCACAAAAAATTTCAGTGTAACTAACTGGTGTTTGTTCCTGCTCGCAAAAGCTGTGTTTGTACAACTGGGGCAGAGTCCAAAAGGACTGAAAGAAGTTAATTAGTTCAACTTGCCAAAGCCTTGTCATCTGGTCCCAGGACTAGGGAACAGGAGAAACCCAATGAATATAAATCTGTACACATATGCAAAAGATTATGATTAATACAACTATCCATTTCCACATTATCAAAGCTTTGGTTAAATAAATTGTTAGCTGCAAATGGAACACAAGTCAGAAATTTTATGGTAAAAAATGAGGGATGGAAAATGTTTATACTGTTATGAGTGATTCTCTAGCCATGGTCCATTGCCTCAAAAATCACCTGGGATGTTTAAAAACAATACAGATTCTAGGCTCTTACCTCTAGAGAGGCTTATTCAGAGTGTATGGAATGTGTCCTGGAAATCTGCATTTTTTAACTGGTTTACCCAGGGAAGATTGGGCTGCTGTACAGTAGAGGTAAGGGAGAGTATGTCTGCCATATAGCAGATCCCCTGGGGTATCTCTCAGTATTACCATGCCCTGTGATTAAGGTCAATGGAAAACTATAATAACCCAATCCAGGCAGGACAACTAATGGGCCAGACCCTTCAGGAATGTTCATTAAGTATTATTAATTTTGTATTATAGTCTTTAAGTTACAGAAGAGTAACACAATTCAAGGATTACCTTTTCTTCTGTGGAAGGAATTGGTGTTTTTTCAGTTGTATACAAGACAGTTATATCATGTTAGGTAATAATCTTGCCATTATCTTCATTTGGAGATTAAGTGTGAATTAAGGAGGTGCGCATAGGTGCCAACTTGACAAGTGGACTTGTGATGGTTAATTTTATGTGTCAACTTGAATGGGCTAAGAGATGCCCAGATAGCTGGTAAAACGTTATTTCTGGATGTGTCTGTGAGGGTGTTTCTGGAAGAAATTGGCATTTAAATCACTAGACTCAGTAAATTAAATTGCTCTCAACAATGTGGGTGGGCATCACCCAATCATTTGAGGGCCTGAATAGAACATAAAGGCAGAGGAAGCATGAGTTTGCCCTCTCTGCCCAAGCTGGAGCATCCATCTTCTCCTGCCCTCAGACGTCAGTCTTCCCGGTCCTCAGACATTTGAACTCAGACTAGGACCCACACCACTGACTCCTGTAGTTCTCAGGCCTTCAGGCTTAGACTAGAACTATGTCACCAGCTTTCCTGGGCCTCTAGCTTGCAGATGGCAGATCATAGGACTTCTCAGCCTCCATAATTGTGTGAATCGATTCCTCATAATAAATCTCCTTCTATATGTCTCTATACCCTATTGGTTTGTTTCTGTGGAGAATGTTGACTAATACAGTTGCATAGCCAGGCTTGGAAAATATTGGTCAAGATATAAACAAAAGATGTGTACACAACAATATTCTATGCACTCAGAAGAGTTAAAAGGCTTGTTAGGCTAGACCTTGTCCAGAAGCCCAGACTCTAGTAAAAAAAAAAAAAAGTTCCAAACATATGGATCAATCGGCAACACTATGAAGCAATGCTTTATTGTGGCCATAATTGTTGATATTAAGAGTCAGTTTGGTAGGGGTTAGGGGATGGGAGGTATAATATCCCATGAAATAATCCTTGAGCAGTAAGTGACCAATACATTTTCTAGTTATCAGAGTCAAACAATGGTTAATTTGGGATCTTTAACCTTTTCCGTAGCAGGGCATAGCAGAGGAGCCACTAGGCTCAGAATCTGCTGGATAGGTTTTACACACACACACATACACTGGCTAGGAGAGTATCTGACACAGAATGGGAGCTCACTACAAATACATGTGATAATGAGCAAAGCCAACCTAGTCATCAGGCATTGCTAGGAGAACCAAATAACATCAGCTCATTTAAGTGCTTTGAACAGTTCAAGTGCTTTATCAAAACATTGACAGTATTGTCACTAATTATCATTCATGTTAATTTTATTTTTCAGTTAATTAGTTCTCTTTGGTTGCCACAAATGGTACACTCAGTTGACTTTACTGTGCTATGAATCATATACAGAGAGCTGAAAACATTGTTATCAGTTTAATATAACATTTTATATCCCTTGTGCCCAAGCAGGGAGGAGTTCCCCACTGAAGATGTGGTGAATCAAGTGTTTCTTACCAGCACCTCAGCTGCTTGTGTGGACCCAGAGAGGAGGAGGTAAGAACACATCATCTTGGAGCCACCCTTCCCTTTCTAGTCACACTCCTTTACTCCCTACCACTAGGTACTTTTAATGGCCTTACGGCTGTAATCTGTGGCTTAGTGTTGGAGACATGCTCTGAAGTCTGTGGGTGGGAGGCACCCTAAGGGCACAGCACATCTATTACCCCGAGAAGGTGGTAACGAGGAAACAAATGATAATGGCAAAATGCTAATGACTCCAGTGAGCTGAAAATGATGATGTAGCACTTGGAGCTTCCCAGTTCTTCCAGGGATGAGGCAGGGCCTATCGTTAGTTTGATATATAAATATGCCTTGGAGAAGTCTTGCAGGATTGTTTGTCTCTCAGTGATAGAGGGAATTCATTAGCATATGGCAGCTTTCTCCAGCGAAAATTACCTGAGGATGCACGTGGACCGCCTTTGCACAGATATTGCAATATAATTGTGCTTATGGGGGCATTTTGACAAACAAGGCAAGCCCATTATTTTTATCCATCTACAACTGCAAATTAATTGAACAATTAGTAGTAATAGCTTGAATGTAACATAACGGGGCACCTTGCATCCCAAAGTACTGCACTGATAAAATATGAGCACTAACGTCCCACTAGTGACAGATGGATCTCTCTGGAGTGGGCACGACAGCTGTCGAACAACCATAGCAACCCTTTTCACTATTTCCTGTCAGTGGAAAGAGAATGATATAACTACCTGAAAGGGGAGAGAATTCACCAGGGAAGATATAGCTGGCCTTGTGTGTGGCTGTCGGATAGCCACAAAGAGAGTAAGCTACATGTTCTGCTTGTTGATGACAGGAAGAGGTTGACATCACTAGATGGGTTAGATGGAACTCTCAATATAACAAAATTACAGAGTGGAAACTAATACTAGAACCAATTTCTGTGCCTCTGTATTTTAAAATGGAATATTTATTGATTTGGGGGCTTGATGGGAGGAAGGAGAGTGGGAATAGGGGGTGAGAGGGTGGGCCTACATTGTCATAGTAAAGCAACTCTCTCCTCGCAAGGATTCCTAATCAGACATTTGGATTGCAAGTCACCATATGATTGTCAGCAGTGCCTGCTGTGATTGGAATAGCTCTTCAGATCCCCATACTCTCTAGCAGACTCTGTGTCATGCCTGCTCCCATCCTGCTGACAGCGCCTAAACACAGAACTGTTAACAAATGCAATTAGCATATATCCCCGTTCTGGACAGATGCCCCCAAGCTCTAGTATTGAAATATAGAACTCATGGCACTCTGGACTTCATTACATTTAGAAAAGATTATTTCCAAAGGAATGAATAATATTGTACTATCTTCTTTGGATAGACTGATATATAAGAAATACCTGAGTTTTATGAATGTTGCCTATTTTTTCCCTAAAAGGGAGGGATAAATAAATATGATTCTCTTCATAGCACATGCACAAATTCCTACATGTCTCTGTATATTTGTATAGTGCCAGAGAGTATGGGGAAAGTGGAGCTAAACTGCTAAAGACCTTTACTTGAGGCTGAGATTCTATGATAGATTCTACTCTGAAGGAGCCTTAGGAAATAATTACTATCCTCAACTTCAGGCATTCATTATGTTACTTTGAGTTCTGTGACTTCTTTAGTTCATCCAAATATTATTTAACCATGGTTGATGTGACATTTCCCAAACTATCTATTTGGGCTTTTTCTCCCCATTGAAAATATTATAACTTTTTTCCTTGCCTTAAAAATCAATCTGTTCAATGCATATCATCTTTTTCAGTTTTACTGAAATATTTTTTTCCAAAATACTGCTGTGCAATCTCATCCACCTACTATAAAACTCTCATGATTTTCTAGTACCTCCTAAATAGAATCCAAATGTGCCACACTGGATTCCAAAACCTTATATAGACTGGTGTCAATTTACCTTTCTATAATTTTGTTGCCAGTATTCCTCAGAACAAACTAATTACCATCCCTGGGACCTTCTTCTTACATTCTGATTTTGTATCCTTAGGTCATATTTTTCCTGACCATTTAGAATATCTTCCTCCTTTTATAATCCAATTATATTATATAAATCTCATATAGCTTTAAGATTCTACTTAAATATATATCAATTGCATTGTGGAATTTAGAATACACTTGTTCTAGCAGGGAATGAGACCAAATAGCCAGGGAGCAAAAGTCCCAAAATAGCATGGAGTTTTTAGCATTGTTGCTTGAGAGATAAAAATTGTGGTTCAGAACACACCATGAATGAGGAGCCCTAGGAAACTATCCAGATTCTCATAGAGATATACCTTTGTAGTAGGATAGTTCAAAAGTAGATTGGGCATTACAAGGTACAAATTGGCCTTAAGTTAGTTCAACACCAGATTAGACTGAGATGATATGTACTCCTACTATTGACAGAGATAGAATGAATCTTCCTGGGAGGAAGATAAACTTATTTAGAGCCTCTATATTTTGTGCATCTTTATACATAAAAAAGGTTCAATCAATAATTGCCAGGAATATAAAAAACAGCTACAAGAGAATACATAGACAATAGAAACAGATCCAGAAGTGACCTAACTATAGGAATTGTCAGAAATAGCCTTTAAAATAGCTATAGATAATATATTCAATAAAATAGATGGGTGACATTTTGCAATGAAATTCTCAAAATATAATCCTAAATTTGCATGCATCTGATAATTAAAAAAACAAAATAACAAAGCTCAAAGGTATTACAAATATATTTTAAACTATAAGAATTCAGAACATTTATCTTAGAAACCTTTTCTTTGAAAAATGTGCTCAAATAAAAACTAGGAAATTTGCATGTGAAGAAGCAAGAAAATGTCATGGGATTCAGGAACCAGTGTCTAAAGATAACAGCACTGGGCAGGCCTGGAAATCAACCACCCACATTGAAGCAGAAGGACAATGGCTCTGGGAAAGCCACCTCTCAGACAAAAGGGGACTATAGAGTACCTTGATAGAATATGTGTTCAGGAACTGAAAACATTACTGTATGGAAGACACTGAAAGAAAGAGAAGAGAAAAAGATAAGAAACTTGCAATTTGCAAAAGAAAAGGTATAATAAGAAATAGAATAGAATATATTGATTACCTGGCTTTGCAGTCAGTAGATATTACTTTCTATGATAATGGAAACATTTTTATAATAACCAAAAGTGATTAAAGCTACATTATAAGGATGGAGCGAGAGGAGGTATATTGCATAAAGGATCTAAATTGACATCTATTACAGTAAGGCAAAGAGAATATTTAAAATTGGTAAATAGTAAGTGGCAAGATGTGAGCATTATTTAGCAATAATACAGAGATAACTCTAAGAAAAAAAAAATTTGTGAGTTCATAGTGGTTGGCTCTGGAAGCAGAAGTGGAGTAGAAGTAGGTTAGTTCAGAGGACAGTTATTTTTCATTTCTTTGTTAGTATGTTTACTTATTACTTTGAAATATAAGTTACATTAAAATAATATTTTCAGTAGAATAAGTAACATGCTAATTATAGGAAGTTTGAGAAAAAGAAAATGATAAAGTAAAAATCATCCTAATTTTACCACCAGACTATGCCATTCAGGTTTTGATATATTTCCTCAAGTTACTTATAAAATACACAAATCTACTATTTTTAAGCAAATTTAAATTTATATTGCATTACAGTTTTTATGCCTAAAATTTTGTGAATATTTCTCCCTTCTATCTTATAAATCAAAAACATGAATTTTAATGTTTTCACAGTTTTCTCATATCTTACTCTTGAGATTTTATTTCACCATTAACCAATAATCAAATATTTAAGGTGTTTCTAAATTCAGGAGTATTATAAATAATGTTGCAATAAATATCCTTTTACATAAATTACGTATCCTTTTACATAATCAGAGGTTATATAAATGTAGCAATAATTGTCCTATCCTCATTAAAAATACTGATTATTTTCTTATGATAAATACTTAAAAAAAGAACTGCTTACTCAAGTATGTGAATCATTTTAAACTTCTTGATACATATCATTGCAAAATTGCTTTCTATGAAGGTTTAATAAATAGTGATACTATTAGAGGCCAAATTGAGAGAGGTAGAGAATATATGACATAAATCAGGGTGGGCCAGAGTTGGCAGGCAGGCAAACCCCATGCATAAGCTTGAATTTGACCCTCACATCTTTTGGGAATGTACACTGTACCACTCACCAGTGATGCCAAACAAAGCCAATAAATGAGGAAGTGAATTTCTCTGCAATTCCTGCTGCTTCACATTTCTTATGAACAATGCTCCTTTAGAACTGAAGCAGGTTAATTAAGATGCTAAAAAGGCTGGCACAATCTTTGTGCACATCAACATCACTCAAGACATCCGCGTAACAACATGGGTTTATTCGTGCTGAAAAATACTGTGTTTATACAACTGGCAGAGAGTTCAACAAGACTGAGGGGGAAAAAAGGTAGGGAGGATCGGTTCAGTTTGTGGCAGCCTTGTCATCTTGTACAGCCTAAAATCTGTAAAGCTGTAAACATATAAGTATGATTATTAATATAATTCTTCATTATCACATTATCAGAACTTTGGATTTTTAAGAATCCTTTAACTACAAATAGGATACACATTGAAAAATTTATAATAGAGCTTGAGAAATGGTTCCCAAAGAGTGGTCCATACACCAGTGACCTCAGAGTTACCTGGGGAGCTTTTAAAACTGTTGCATCCCTGGCCTATTCCCAGACATTCTAAAGCTCTTGGTATGGAACAGAGCTTAGAAGTTTGCATTTTAAGCAAGATCTCCAGGGCATTCATTTGGATGCATCAGATTTGAAATTACAGATTGATCATAGAGGGGAGTGCAAAGGGTGCCTATTTTCACATATTCTTACTGATCCTGGACTCATGTGTATATGTGTGTGTGTGTGTGTGTAGCAATTTTTATAGAGGAACTAAAGATATCTTGTCATAGTTGAAGTTTGCATTTCTCTTGGTACTAGAGAGAATGAATATTTTTATATAATCTTTTTGGTATATTTTTATCTTTAAGTTGTCTCCTCATATTTCTTTTTATCATTTTTTCTACCAGGATATTTGTACTTTATTGATTTGTAAGAGCTCTTGAAATATTAAGATTTGTTTTCTACTTCCTAAGAACTTGGAAGTGGTAACCATAAATTTATTTTCTAAGAGCTCAACTTAGGAATTAACATATAATGGAGTTGAGCAGAAATATGAAAAGTTAGATTCAAGAAAAACAATTGGTAACTGGCTGTCAGGAATAGATCGAATTATCGAATTTATTACCATATTTTTTAAAAATCATGGTATTGGTAAAATTACCTTTGGAAGTGAACAAAAATGTGAGTTTAAGTGGCAAATGTTAGGTGGCCCAGTCTACAGTGTAGTCTTGAGAGGAGATTTAGCCTTAGCAACACATTATCTTATCCCAGTGTTATTAAGTATTCAAATCATGCAGCTAGCTATCTTTGATTTTATTTTATTCTCCCCAAGAAAGCCTTTCACTTGGCTCCCTATATGCCTATAGGAAGACATGTGACAGGCAGAGGGCAGATGGTATGATGTCTCAGCAATTTTGATTCTCATTACAGATCAAACTGGCATCTTGATTATACTTTGCATCCTGGACAAGAAAGTGTTGATTGGCATTTAAAATTGACTAGTGTCTTCTGCAGTGATATTTCTTATTATTAATGAAAAAATTGTCCTTCTGATTTGATACATCAGTTTGGTAAATATGAATCCAGCCTGATAGATTTACTTAGAGTCACTAAAAAACAAAACAAAACCTAAAACAACAACAACAACAACAAAAATACCCTGAAAACATGAAGCTTCAGGCATTTGATACAATCCCTCTGAGGATCTTCTTGGGAGACAATCTGTCAGCTTTTCTTGGGAGAGAGGCCTCTGCAGCACCTTGTACTTAATGAGTCTTTTTAAGTATCAGTAAAGATCACCCTATCAATCTGAAGATAATTTTTATAGTTTATTACTTACCTTTCATTTTGCCGATTGTGTAAGAATACTCAAAAATGTCAAACATGGAATACAATTATGTACTCATTGTTTTATGACTATACTCATACTTCATGTTTAACTTGGTATTCTGTGGATACTCAATGCTATATTTGGATGTTTGTCCCATCTAAATCTCACATTGAAATTTGATTCCCAGTGTCAGACGTGGGGGCCTAATAGGTGTTTGGGTCATAGGGGTGGATCCTTCATGAATAGATTCATGCCCTCATGATTTGGGGGGCAGTTTTGGAGTTCTTTCTCTATCAGTTCCTGCAAGATCTGATTGTTAAAAGGAGCCTCGTACCTTCCCTACTTTTTTTGCTTCTTCTCTTGCCATGTGATCTCTGCACACGCTGGCTCCCCTTTACCTTCTGCCATAAGCAGCAGCAGCCTGAGGCCCTCACCAGAAGCAGGTGCTAATGCCATGCTTCTTGAATAGTCTGCAGGACCATGAACCAAATAAACCTCTTTATAAATTACCCAGCCTCAGATATTCCTTCATAGCAACACAAAAGGACAAAGACATTCAATAATGCTTGATAATATCAAAGAGCCTGTTGTCTCTCAACTTTTAATTCTTTCCATCAAAACTGATCTTTTGTAGGCAAGAAGGGAACTGAAAATGGAAACATGAGCCCAGTACCTGGTTCCTGCTTCCACATGTGCCTTTTTCCAGTCTTCTTGATCTTGTGGTATCATAATTACTATGATTTTAGTGTTCTGATAGGTTCAAGAATACAAGGCTTGACATGATGTGTGAAAAAAAACTATAGGCAGTTTGGTGTTGCTACAGGGTAAAGTGGGAGACGAGGCCGGTGGGGTCAGTAGCAGCTAGAGGAGGAAGTCCTTATGAAACATGCTAAGATACTTAGAATGCATTTCTCTAGGCAATTGGGAACCATTGCAGCATTTCAGAGTAGAGGAATGTCAAAATGAGATTAGCATTTTTCAGTTAAATGCAGCATAATTGGAGAGAAGAAGAATGAGGAAGTTGCGGCAATAGTTCAGGTAATAAAAGGGAGAGGGCTCAGAGGGAAGAGGCACACAGAAGCAGGGGTCGCCTGCAGACAATATTTGGGGTGGAGAGCAGGCAAAAATTAAACCATTTGGGACATCACTCTGTTATTTTAATTTGAGGTTGATGTTTGAAGGAAAGTACCCATAAGCCCAGATCACTAAGAGTGTAAGCAGACTTTAGAGCATTTATAACAATTTTTAAAATTTCCCACCAAACACTCAGGTGTGCCACGTAGGTGTTTGATGAGAAATTCACAGTCACTGGCAGAGCTAACTCAAGGGACATCATGGAGCATACAGGCTTTTTTTTTTAGGGTCCTCCATGTCTCTTTTAGTCCTCTTCTCCCTTTTCTCTTAATCATCACTTATGGAACAGCTTCAGTTTTCAAGACAAATTGTAGCACCTTTCACATTACTTCTCTGCTGCTTTTACTCTCTTTAAACACTGCTTCTTCACAGCCCTAAATCCTATTCTCTCCTGCTGCCAGGTCCCTGATTGGGGAGGAAATGCTGTGATAATTCAGTCACATGCAAATTAATCTGTATTTCTGCTTTTAGGAATTGCCTTTCAGGTGAGATCCCAGGAAAAGAACTCCAAAATAGCTAAACCCTAATGGTGGAAAGGCAGACACTGGTAGTAACTTAGTTGAGAGGTGTTTTGGAATAGAAGGATCTTCCCCTCAAACATCACCACTTAAATATGAAATATTGCTGCCTAGTCATTATCACCTCTCAGAAAAGTGCTCACAAATCAGGCTCTGCCACACCTTTTTTTTTGCATGCCTGTGAAAACACAGAGGAACATTTTATTTAGTTTGAATCCATTTAGGACAAACTAAAAGTAATACTGGCAGTTTCATAATTAACTTGATAGACCAGAAAACTGGTTAATTCAGAATCCTAAGTGACTCTACATTCTAAGAACTAGGGTTAAATTTAACAGCTGAGACAAAATCCAACCCTTACTAATTAAGGGTCCACTTCTGCCACCTTTAGCTCCATTCATCTACCAGGTCTGTGCCTTTACCCCTTAGTGTCAGTTCTTGTGCTAATTTTCATATCAAGTCACATGTGAGATCTGAAGAGACCTCCCCTAGGTCTGGAATTAGTCTTGGGCTATAAGCCTGGCTTCCCTGCAGTGAGCAGCTGTCTGTCCATCCAGTCTTAGCCTGCTGTGTGAAACTGTGTGGGATGGTCTCCATGATGGATTTCATCTCTTTTTTCTAGCTTAGTACTCTAGTTCTCCTGCTGGATTTGGAGGCTTGCCATGAATTCCAGCCCAACTGACTAGGGTCTTGTCAACATGCCTAGCACTTGACATTACCTGTAATTTGGCAGCTGGATGCTGTCTCCCTTAGTTCCAGCCACTGACAGGGGTCTTGTTCCAAATTAAATGGACCACCCCAATGTCTGAGGCTGCCACCCACCTGACTTTGTATATTGCCTTGCCTGGTGTTCTTCCTTTCCTGCAGATGGGATCATCATTAAGCATCAGGGATGCTTGGAACTAATACCACTTTGAACTGTGATGTAAATTACCTTCTATTCCTGGGAGGACAGCAACTCTACAGCCAGCCAGTGCTCTTCTGTACCCCTGGTTCTGTGCGTTTCCAGCTGCCTGTCCCCACCCCCACCTTACACATGTCAAGGTTCAGCATGTCTTGCTGCTCAAAATCTAAAACTAATACATCCTGGTTTGTGTAAACTAGCTTTATTGACATCAGATTTAACATCAGCATGCCTTAAGTATTTCTGCTGGGTCTATATTATGTTCAGCAAAGCATATAAACTTGTAGAATAAAGATTTGGGGGATTAGAGTTCAATGCAATATATCTGGAAGGCAGCAGTTGACAAGCAAACATTACACTGTATTCCCTTCTAAAGTTCATGTTAGAAATGTAGGCAAGATTGATGAAACTCTAAAAGATAAGTTGAAGGACAAGGTACATAGCTGTTCTTAGTCAGAAAGCAACAATGAAGATGCCCATTGTTTGATTTGTTGGACTTGTAAAGGGAAAATATCTCTTATGGGACTTTTCATGTGAAGTCATTTGTGTGGGAAACAATGATACATGAAAACTTGTTAAGAGTAGAGGAAATAATTGGTCATTATAAAGTGCACTGTTTGTTTACCAGAGAAAACATTCAGTGAATGTATGATACAGAGTAGTCCACTACAGTTGTTCTCAATAGTCACATGTAACTGCTTAACCCAATATTATGCTTAATTGGGAATTACATT
>VBSM01003157.1:35175051-35192734 GCA_008086735.1 Cheirogaleus medius
AAAAAAAAAAAAAAAAAAATAAGCCACCTAATATAAACAGTGGGAATTGAAACTATAGTATTCCTGAGGGAAAATGTCCAGAAAAGAAGAAATATCAAGGTTGCCTTTAAATCTGCCAAAAGGAAATAGGCAGTTTGGGTCAAGGAGATCTTTGTGACACAGTAGTAAGGAGCAAAGGGCAGACAAAGCCATATTATTAAAGGCCTGAATGAACCTTTCTAATGCATTGATTAAATATGCCGAAGGTCACATGTCACTGAATAGACACACACTCTCAGGCTTTGGGGAACATGGCTAAGAACAACTTTGAAAGTCTTCTCTTTTTCTTTTTTCTTCTTTTCTTTCTGACTTCCCTTTTTAAAAGTTGGAATTAAGCAAAGAAAAAATTTGCAATTGGGACATTTCAAAGCTGAGAGCATCTTTCTGGCTCCCATGAGTAATTGTCCATTCTGAATACTTCGAAGACCCAAGCCAGGGAAATGAAAAGGATTTCCACCCTGTTCCATTTTTTCATCCATTATGTCAAGAAACAACTACCTACAATGGGCAGAGGGCTGTGAGGAATGACACAGTTTGTCCTCAGTAAGTCTATCATATCAATATGAGTGGTGGTATGGCCGGGAGGGGTAAAGACAGGCCTGAGCACAGACTGGGAAGAATGCAGCCATCTAGGACTGCTCAGTGACTTTTTAAAAAACTCAGGCCCAGGAACATTGTTTGCTCTGGGAAAGAAGGTCAAGTCTAAATAGCTTCCAGACAATTTACAAATGCCCCTGGGAAGCTGGTGTCATGGCTATGTGGGATTGCAAGAGGCCCCAAGATGGGGTTTTCCTGCAGAAGTGTGGCTGATTCTGAGGATACAAGCAATAGAGTTCCTATGGATCTGAGTTTGCTAAGTATAGATGAACCTGTTGGCATCACTCCATGCCCCACAAAAACTGAGGTTGAGGACTGAACCTAGGAGCTCTGGGAGATGGCTTAGCTGAATAATTTCATAAAAATCTTTTTGTCTAATACCCTTTACTACATAAATCCTCCCTTCAAACAAAGTCTGTAAAAATCTGGGGGCCACCAACGCAGTGAGTAATAACATTCTTAATTTGTTAGATGCCTTTGCTCATTGCTTTTCAATGTTTGGAGACACATACCACATTGTACCCTATTTCACCAAAACAACAACAACAACAACAACAAATAACATTGTGCAGTTGTATAAGGGGTAAGGAGTAGGGAGAGGAATTTGACTTCAGCAGAAGGAAATGGCCAGGATGATTGTTTGTGTACCATTGCTAAGCTAAGGGGTCAACCCAAATCCAGATCTAAATGAACCTGGAGTTGCCACATTTTTCTTTCCAACTATCTCCATTCCTTTGCTTCATTTGATAAGGGTTTTTTGAATTACCTAATCTATGTCAGATGAGTCATAATCATGATCAAAATTTAAGGCATGATAATAAGTGTCCCAAAAGAGAAAAATCAGGCCCAAAAGGAAACCAGAGAAAGAGGCAACTGATTCTGAATCGGAGAGATCAGCTGAGACTTTATGGAAAAGATACTACTTGATCTTGACTTTGAAAAATAAATAGAAATTTAAAAACTTTTCACGATGTATAATATACATACAGAAATATGCACATACCTTCAATGTACAGGCTGATTGATTATTTTGAAGAAGCAAAATATTCCCAGCCTCTAGAAGAAGCCCCCATCTTGCCTCCTCTTAATCTACAAACCCTTCTTCCTCCCTAAAAGTAACCACTATTTTGATATTTAACACCACAGACTAGTTTTACCTGTACTTGAACTTTGTATAAATGAAATTACAAAGTATGTATTCTTTCATGTTGGGTTCTTTTGTTCAACATTTTGTTTTTAAGAGAAGTCAGCTTTGTTGCATACTGCAGCTTTTCATTAATTTTCATTGCCCTGTGGGATTCCATACCATGTGTATACTATAATTTATCCATTCTATTGTTGATAAAAATTTGGTTATTTCCAGCATTTGGCTCTTACAAATAATGATGTTATGGACATTTCATGTATATGTCTTTTGGTGTACATGTGTATGCATTTTTCTGGGGTACCTATCTCAGAATGAAATTTTTGAGTCATCGAGGATGTATGCATACGATTAACTTTATTTGATAATGTCAAAGTGTTTACCAAAGTGGTTGTTGAGTAGGATTTAACAAGGGGAAACTGTGGGGAAGAGAACTGGAGATAGAAAAATTTCATGGTGAAAACACAGAGGCATGACAGAGCCTGGCACCCTGCAGGACTAGTGAGTATCTTAGGGTGGCTAGAGTTTTGAGTATACGAGGGATTGGCTAAGAGATAAATCAAGTGTAGTTAGGGACAGGAATATGGAAGGCCTTAAAGCCTTTCTAGGAAATCAGAGCTTATATTATAAGTAATGGGAAATCATCAAAGAAATTTACATGGGGAAGTGATATAATCAGATCTGTGCTGTGGGGAGAGGAGTCAGTGTGAATTGTCTATAGAGTAAGGTCTAGAAAGGAGAGGATGAGATTCTGACTCTGGGAATTGAGAGTAGAAATCAAGAGCCATGCAGGAGATAGAGTAGCTGGAGTTTCTATAGATAAGTGCTATCTTTTTGCAGCTCAGGGCCTTTTGCCTGCTGAGTTCTGGAAAGTTTTGCCCTGTCTTTCCGTTTCTTTTCTCTCTAACAGCCATGGCTATTGGCTTCTTTTTGAGTTACTTAATTTATTTCCTCTTAGTAAGACTTTTATTTTATAATAAGAGCTACTGTATGTTTATAAGTAGAGATTAGGTTAAAACATTTTATATTTGTAATGAATGTTAGAGATAAGCAAGGGGTTACACAGGAGCTGTTGGGTTTAAATAGTGCTCTGTAAAAAATGCTGTCTGTTAAAAAGATGCCAAAAAGACTCTGTGATTTCCTGCCCACACGTCCAAATATCGGGAAAAGCCCTGTCAATAGCTAGTGCTCTGTTTATAGTTTTAATAGGAAAGGCTGCACAGTCTAAGAATAATTTGCATGAAACCATATTAACCATTGATCACCAGAAGACCAATTTAATCTGATTGTTTTATGATGGTATTAGCACACTGTTAAGGGGACCAGATGGGTCAACAAAGAAGTAGATAATTATATGGCAAAGAATGAATTCTGTCAATCAGTTTTTTTTTTCCTAGCAGCACAGAAAAATACATTAACAACCCCCCACAATGTCAAAGGCTTGACATAACCCCTGTTTTTCAACACAAATCTGCCATCATTTAATAGCTTTGGGGTTTGGGCTCAATTAGTTTCAATCTTTGTGGTATGAGCCTGAAACCTAGGCTGAAGCAATCACAATAAATATTTGGTAGGCTCCAGAAGAATAATTGTATTCCCTAGCTACAAGCAATTAAGCACTAGATATATTCCTTGTAAACCTTTGCAAATGCAATGAAAAATATGTTTTAAAAGACAAATAATTAAATGGCTTCTTTCCTTTGGTGGCATTTAGGTAAAGGAAAATTAAAGCTTGTTGTTTTACCTAGGAGGAAAAGAGATTTTCTGCTATAAAAATTATGATGGTTTGCATATAACCTGCTGGTAATCTTTCAGAAATCATGGATATTGGGAGAGAAGCCAGCAACCAGATGGGCAAACGTCCCAAAATTCAAAAGGAGAAAAAGAATGGCTTTTACAAACTACTGGGAGAGAAGCTTAATTTCAATTCCCTCTCATCTTTGGAAACATTAATGATAAGAATTTTAGATTTGGAAGGGGACTGAACAGATTTATTGTCCAATACTCTATGGTTATGCTTTTCAAATCTCTTTTGCTGGCCCTTCATCTTCAATCTGTCCCAGAAATACCTTCCTTCCTTAGCATTTCTTTTTATCAAAATACACTCCCTAGAGTATCTTGTTACATGTGTGGCTTTACCCAACAGCTGTATACCAGTAACCTCCACATTTAAACCCTGGAGCCCAGATTCCTCTTCTGAGATTCATGTATCAAATAAAACAGAATTACCCGGGCATGATATTGCAACACGAAACTCAGCTTAATCATCTGGCCAACATCCTTCCTGCAAACGACTTCTCTAACCCCACTCCTTCCATAATCTCCCATATTCATCTCTGCCCACCCACGTACCCAAGTCAGAAACACGGCAGTTATTCGCCACTCTTTTCCATCCATTTCTTCTACCCATCCAGTTAATTGTTAATTTCCATCATTTCTTCTAGCTGAAGATGTTCACATCTCTACCTTCCCCCCACTTTCAATCTCTTAATTCAGACACACCTTGTAGTTTGTCAGAATTACTGCTTAGCCTCAGAAGTTCTCTCCCCATTCTGGAAGGGTGACTTCTCTGTGGTAGCCAGAATGGTTTTTGTAAAATATTTATCTTACTACGTCACTACCCTTCCTAAACTTTTTCAGCACTTCTGGGTCTTCAGAATAGAAGAAAAGATCTTAGCATAAGATAACAACATTCATTCCAGGCGCTTGCCTCTTTCTTCTAATTGAGCTGCTTTCCTCTACCCTCTGCACTAGCCTTTGGGTGTAGGCATGGGAGAGGATGTCCTAGAAGCTGGGCATCAGAGTTCCCTCAAAATGAATACATTTCTAAATTCCTTGGAATACTTAAATTAGATCTCTGGATCTCATCACAGACTGACAGAATTAAAACAGCTGGTCTTTGAGTCTGTAGCTTTAGCAAGTGTTCCAGGTGATTCTGGTGCAGGGTTGCATTTGGGAACCAGAGCTTGATGGACGAGAGGGAGGTAGGGTAGCAAGTCCTTCTCCTAATGATCTCATACTGTGTTGGGGAAGTTAACACGTCTATATTCCCAGCAACTGGGGCGTAACATCAGGCAGATATTAGGAGATGTGAGAATATGGGGGATAGGTTAGAATTTTCTCTTGGAAATCAAAGGCATTTGTATAGTACCAGGAGCCACTTTTTGTCAAGGTAGACTTTCTGAAAATTAGGTATTGGGTCAACCTCTCTGAACTACATTCTCTGACAAGAGTCTGAAGAACATCTATTCCACAGATCTGTCCTTTTAATATGTTATTTCAGTTGCAAAATTGTACTTCAGAGAAATGAGGGCTGATGGCCACAAGGCACAGGTGATAGGATGATATTGGGATGATGATTATGATGTGTGTGTGTGTCTCTTTTCTGTAATGCTGGCCCTTAGAGATGCATGAGAGTAAGACATTCATTCTCCTCCCTCAGTCCCCCTTATGGTCCTCTGCACACGACGCTCTTCTTAACTCCATGTCTTCCAACAAGCATGCGTGCGTTCCCCTATGCCTGTCCTTAAGTCTTACCTACAATTCAGGCTGTGCTTTAAAAAGCTGTCTACTCTAGCTCATATTAACCTTTTTAGGATTTGAATTAGTGACCATTCCCCTTCATTTTTAGCATCAATAGCTCCTCCTCTTAACATTCACCAAGCGTTTACTTTGTAACAAGCATTGGGTTAAAAGTTTACACAGAGTAGCTAATTTACTCCTCATGATAGTTCCATGAATTCAGCAATATTTTAATCTTCATTTCATAGGTGAAGGCTTAGAGAAATTTGATAAATTTCCCACAGTAACACAATGGTGAAGTAGGGATTAGAGCCCAGGTCGAAATGATTCCTGAATTCAGAACACCGTGGTGCTATCTTTAGCCTCTTTGTAATTATTTCATGTTTATCAGGTTGTTCTCCCTCCCCCAGGTCACTGTACTCTCCCCAGAGAAATGACTTGGTGGGGTGAGATCATTAAATAGGAGTTAACGTGATGATGATTGTCTATTCTCTCACAGATTCATCCTCTCCATTTGTCTGTCTACCTCTGTGCCCCAGGAGGCTGGTCTCCATGGACTGCATCATCCAGACTCACTTGATCTCTGTCTTTCTCTGGTTCCATTTGGGCAATGGGAGTCAGGAAAATGGAGGTAGGATAAGGGAGGAGAGAGAGGGTATTTCTTCCTGCTTCATCTCTGCTTTGGAGCCACCATTGGCAATCACAGCATCCCTCTACTACTCAAATTTTGAGCAAGTGTCCTTCCTCCATGGTTCTGTTCTCAGTGGTTTCTAGTACTTAGTTTATTCCCCCTGTTCCCTTAGCCCTAGAGGCAGTAGGAGCTTCCCACTGTTGTTAGTTTCTGGGTGCCTCATCCCCCTGGTTTGTTCCTTTTCTCATGCTGCTAGTATTAGGTTATTAAGTATGAAATGTCCTAATGCCTTACATACTAGGTTTGACAGTTGATATCTCTGACATTTCACTGTGACACTTCTTGCTTTTTATTGTGGAAGGTACATCCTCATTTTTTCAAGTGCATGTTTTGGCTTGTGATTATGTGTCAATTTTTTTTAGAGCAGTTTTTGTGAAACAATGGATAAGTAAAAAATTCATGTTATTTTTTATTTTTGAATATGAGTTCAACCATTGTGGAACCAATGCAGCACAGACAGCTCAAAATATCAACAAAGTGTTTTGGAATGATGTGGCTAACAAACACACAGTACATCAACAGTTTGAGAAGTTCTATTCTGGTGATTTTAATCTTGAAAATGAGCCATGTGGGTGACCTGAGACCAAGGTGGATAATGGTGAGCTAAAAGTTGTAGTGGAAGCAAATTCATCTCAACCTATGTGTGAATTACCAGCGAGGGTTGACATTACTACTCCAACAATATTGGACCATTTGAAACAAATCAGCAAGGTAAAGAAGCTGGATAGATGGGTGCTGCATGAATATAATGAGCATCAGAAGAGAAATTGTCTTGAAGCTTGCCTTTCATTGTTGTCACAACATGAAGGCAAACCATCTCTACACTGTAGTTATGTGTGATGAAAAATGGAATCTTTTTGATAATCATAAGCATTCAGCATAATGGTTGGATAAAGATGAAGTGCTGAAACACAGTCTAAAACAAAATATTCATCAAAGAAAGCTAATGGTGTCTGTTTGGTGGTGCAGTGCTGGTATTATCCATTACAGCTTCGTGAAACCTGGTCAATTGATTACAGCAGATGTGTACTGCAACCAATGAAATGACGAGGATGCTTGCAATTAAGCATCCAAGATTGGTCAATAGAAACAGGCCAATCCTCTTGTAAGATAATGCTGTCACAAACAATGCTGCTCAAACCACCAAAGCTGGATTTAGAAACTCTCTGTCATCCACCACATTCACCAGACCTTATACCAACTGACTACCACTTCTTCTAGGCTTTGGACCACTTCTTACAAGGAAAAATATTCAGTTCTCAACAAGGAAAATGGCTTTCATGATTTCATCGCCACTCGCTCTCCAGGCTTCTTCTTCACTGCTGGCATTAACAAGCTATCTTTAAGATGGCAAAACTCTGTCAATAGTTTAGGTGAATACTTTGATTAATTCTACTGCTTTTTGTTGGAGATATAATAAACTTTTGATTTGTAATAGGACATTTCAGATTTAATGACCTAATATTAGTCCTTTCTGTGTTTGAACCATCTAAGGTTCATTCTGGATCCTGCAGAGATACTGCCTGATATACCTAGCATATGTTGCTCTCACATTCAGCTCTGTTACTAATAAGTCCGCTTTTTCTCATAGTTCCAGGTATAGAAACCTAATTCCCAACTAGACTTTCTGCCTGGATGACCCATAGAGGTCTTAAACTTAACATTTTGAAACCTGAAGGTTCATGTTTCCACAAATTCTGTGTTTCACTCTTTATTTCTTATGCCGATGGCCAAGTCGCTCCAGCTAGAAACCTGGAAGTCATTGTAACCTCCTCTTGCTCTTCATCTCCCCACAGTTACTGTTACCACGTTCTTTAGTCTACATCCTTCATATTGCTCAAATCCACCTCCTCTTTTCTCTTTCCTGATGCCTCTGCTTTTGTTTAGACTCTCATTGTCTATCATTTGGACAATTAAATTGCGACAACTTCTTAATTGGTTTCTTCAACTCCCATCTTGCACATCAACAATGCTGCCAGCGAGAAGGTTTCTTTTTAATTTAAAAAGCAAATAGATGCTTATTTTGGAAATTGAAATAATACATTTATGCTAAAAGTCCTGTCTCTCAACTCTAAACCCACTCCATGGTGGTAACTACTGAGTTTATTTTAAATATGGTAATTTTCGATGTGTATAAACCATACATACACACAAACACATATAGGTTTATTTATAAAACCGGTATTACACTATACATCCAGTTTAGTAATTTAGAATACCACATAGATAAGAGCTGTCTCTTCAAAACTAAAATGTAATATTATTAACGCTTTCCTTCCTTAAAACTTCTATGGGTTCCTATCATTGTAGAATAAAGTCCAGGTGGTTTTATACGACAGCTACAAACTCTCCATGATGAAGCACTTGTCAAATTCTCAGCCGCACTCTCCTTTCCACGCTGAGGTCCAACCACATTGAAGTGCAAACTGCTCCCTAAAAACATCTGACTCTTTCATGTCTTTGCTGACTCTGTACATATTTCTCCATTTACACTAATTTGAGAATGTCTTTCTCCACCTAGTAGATTTCAAACTTCTCAAGGATAAAGTCATGGCAGAGAGGCTACTTAATGATTTCTGACTTTTGAGACCTCCAGAAAACAGAGACTCTCTGATTACCAATTTCATTTTTATTGCTATCATCTCTTTATTTCTCAGTTTCGAGACCTAGTTAGTCGTCATAAGTTAAAGAAGCTTTACATTTGGAAAGGCGCATCTCTGAATGTCATGTGCCATCCACTAAATATTCTCACTGCTCTAGATTTGGTTAAAAATATCGCCACATTACAGGTCTTAGATGATTATTTTCTATAACATAGTTGCCAGAAAAAAAAACCTAATTAGGATATAATACCCCTTAAAATTCTGATATGAAATAGGTTTTTAGACTTAGAAACCTTGCTATCATTCTCTATTATTAAATAGATTTTGAAAATAAATGTAGAATAGCAAACCAAAGATGAAAAGATAGGTAAATACAAATTAAAACTGTTAGTGTTTTTATAGACCATAAATATTACAAACTCAGGTGGCAAAAAGAAGGGTGGACACATATAAACTGCTTCTCTTAAAATAATCTTGGAGAAAATAACTTAGGAGGACCTGTACATTTCTGCCTTCTTAAAAAAAAACATACTGGGTTGGAACAACTAGGTGACTGATCTATAAAGTCTGAATCCTGCTTATATTGGAAGTGATAAGATGTCTGGAAGGCAAGCTTGGCATAACTCTGTAGCACTCACAAATTACCAATGTGGGGTACCTATTGGGGTGGTAATAAGCTGTTTTAAATTATTTCATAAACTTGAATTTATTTTATAGGAAATTATATCAAACTTGGTTCTAAGAATATGAAATATTTGAGAGTAAATTAATAACATAATAACATAAGTGAGTGGTAGCCCATATTGATACTGACAGTTGAATTCTCTAAGTGAAGACTGAACAAGAGGTATTTGTAGGAATCCTCACTGTCTAGGAATTTCTTTTTGAGAATAGGCACGGTCTCTGTTCATCAGAGATATTGGTCTACAGTTTTCTTTTTTTTTTATTGCATCCTTTCCTGGCTTTGGTATTAGGGTGATACTGGCTTTGTAGAATGAGTTGGGGAGGATTTCCTCCTGCTTGTTTTTTTTTTTTTTGGAACAGTTTCAGTAGAACTGGCACCAGTTCTTCTTTGTATGTCTAGTAGAATTTGGTTGCGAATCCATCTGGTCCTGAGTTTTTCTTTGTTGGGAGATTTTTATTACTGAATCAGTTTTGCTACTAATTATTGGTCTATTTAGGAGTTTTGTTTATTCCTGGTTCAATCTTGCGAGGGTGTATGTGTTCAGGAATTCATCCATTTCTTCTAAGTTTTCTAATTTGTGAGAGTATAGTTGTTCATAATAGTCTTTGATAATCTTTTGCATTTTTGTTGTGTCAGTTATTTCTCCTTTTTGGTTTCTGATTGTGTTTATCTGGATCTTTTCTTGGTTGGTCTAGCTAGTGGTTTATCAATTTTGTTTATCTTTTTGAAGAACCAAATTTGTTTCATTGATCCTTTGTATTTTTTGGGTGGGGTCTCTATTTTATTTAATTCCATTCTGATCTTTGTTATTTCTTTTCTTCTGCTAACTCTGAGTTTGGTTTGTTCTTGTTTTTCTAGTCCTTCCTTGAGGTGTGATTTTAGGTTGTTAATTTGTTATCTTTCTACTTTTTTGATGTAGGCATTTAATACTATAAAATTCCCTTTTAGCTCTGTTTTTACTGTATCCCACAGGTTTTGATATGAGGTATTTTTATTTTCATTCATTTCAAAAATTTCTTTAATTTACATGTTTATTTCTTTGTTGAGCCTGAGATCATTCAGAAGCATGTTTAATTTCCACGTGTTTGTATAGTTTCTGAAGTTTCTCTTTGTATTGACTTCTAGCTTTATTTCTTTGTGGCCTGAGAAGATACTTGATATGATTTTGATTTTATTAAAATTAAGACTTGTTTTATGGCCTGAGATATGATCCATCTTGGAGAATGTTCCATGTACTGATGAAAATATGTATGTTCTATAGTTGTTGGGTGGAATGTTCTATAAATGTCTGTTAAGCGCTTTGGTCTAAAGTCCAATTATATCCAATGTTTCTTTGTTGATTTTCTATCTTGATGAACTGTCTAGTGCTGTGTGTGGGTTGTTGAAGTTCCCCACAATTATTGTGTTACTGTTTATCTCTTCCTTTTGATCAGTAATATTTGTTAAGTGAATCTGGGTGCTGTGATTGTGGGTGCATATATATTTAGGATCGTTATATCCTCTTGCTGAATTGATACCTTTATCATTATATAATGATTTTTTATCTTTTATTACTATTTTTGATTTACACTTCTGCTTGCTTTTGGTTTCTGTTTGCATGGAATATCTTTTTCCACCCATTTACGTTCAGTCTGTATGTATCTTTATTGGTAAGGCAAGTTTCTTATAAGCAGCATATAGTTGGATCATGCTTTTATATCCATTTTACCAACCTTTATCTTTCAAGTGGAACATTTAATTCATTTACGTTCAAGGTTAATATTGATATTCACTCAGAGGGGGTCTTGGCTTATAAATTATCTATTAATATAATTTTATATATCCCTTTGTGAGGACGTTTGAATACTGCCTGCTGCCCCAAAACAAAATTGTATAAATGATTATTTGGCTAGACTAAGGTGGATAGGATTAGGAAACTAAAGAAATGTTTCCCAAGTTTGGTGTAAAGACAGTGGAGGCTGGTGCATAAATATCATCTGAGGATTTTGATAAAAACACTGATTCATAGGCCTCATTCCTTGAAAGCTTAATTTATAGGTTGGGTGTGGGGTCTGGGAATATGTATTTAAAGAAGTTCTGTAGGTTACTGTGATGTGATGTCTGGTTTGGGAACTAGTGCTCTGTTTGTTTCTCTGCCTCTGTGTGTGTTTCATTCTTTTAGGTTTGTATTCTTCTTCATTTCCTAGAAAAAGTCCCTTTTTATAACTCCAACTCTATTTCAACTGAACAAAAAGGAAGGGGGATTTCTCCCCACGATGGTCATTGGAGCCATGAGAAATGGTAGCAAGAAGCAACCACACTGGCTCCAAAATTTGCACTGAGAAAGAGTGAGTCACAAAGAATGGGAGTCAGAACATGCTAGGCTATCACCTGCTCACTTCTTGTCCTGTCGCTATCTCCTCGGCATGTGGGGACAGGCATGAGAACTTCCTTGGTTGGAATCACAGGGGTAATGGAAGTTATCTAGTCTAGAATCTTTTTCCAGCAAAAATTGTAAAGAATCAATTCAAAATGACCATGGTCAGGCAGTGAGCCTAGGTTGCACTTTCCAGGTACAGAGGGTTTCTCAACTGTCTCTTAATCTTGTGGCTCTGGTGGCATGTGGCTGTGACTGAGTTCAGAGCTGCCCAAGGCACCATTTCAGGGAGTAAGTTTCTGAAGGAGAGCCTGGCTAGTTTCCCTTTCAGGGGAGATGATAATCAGACATCCAGGGCCATGGCAGAGAGCTCTCAGCAGAGTGAATATTGGCTCTTAATTGAGCCCTCTCCTCAGGCCCCTTTCCACATCCTGCCCTCTCTGCAAACATCAGCTAGGTTGACTGTGCACACTAAGACTCTTCATGACAAAGTCTTATCCCCAGATGGTAATTATTTTCTAACAGGTTGAAGTAAGTATACAGTCATTTGTGTCTGGGGATAAGTGTCCTGGCCTATTTTCAATATATTTCTCTCTCTTCCTATAATTGCCACACTCTTTAATGAGGCTTGAAACACTCAATTTCCTGAACTCTGTCTCAAAGACCCTGGTGTTCAGTGCCAGGAAAGGCAGTGTGAACTTTGTAAGAATAAAAGGTAGAATTCTGGTGACCATTCCCTGCCCCTAAATATTTTGTGGTTAAGCTGTAGTACTTCTGTTACATTTTCCTTCACCTAAGACTCTCTCTGTGGAATTCATGTAGCCTGCAGTCAATTCCAAAGCTTTAGTTCACTAGTCTGTTTGTAAAGATGAATCAAAACCTTCAAGTAAATTTAAAAAGTTAGGAATTTAGGATCAGTTCAGCAACACAGGAATTAGTTTATGAATTGAAAATAAACCAGCTACAGAGACACCTTATTTATTCATATCCGAAAGCCTCAACTACCATGATCTTTCCCTGAGTGTTTTCCCCCCATTTTCCATCTTTGCATAATTTCAGTGTATAGTAAAAATCTTTACACATAAACAGGACTTAGGTTTAGTCCCCTAGCTTGAATAGGGGAATGAATAAATGGATTGATGAACAACAAGCTATCTGGAATATTGTCAAGAGCCAGACTGGAATCTGAAGAAGAAACTTTATGGAAACAATACATATATATAGTCCATATATAAGGTATCACCCAGTTTTTTGGGAACACCACTGGTTTACAATTTGGCATATTCATTGATGGTACCTCCATTCACTCACATATGTTAGATAGTAAATATATGGTTATTCTATTCATATGAGATCTTTTCATATCCTTTACTAAGAACTATTTACTCTTGTATTTAACTCAAATAATCTTGGCTACTTCTCTTTTTCATTCTGAAATATATTAGCAAAGTTTAAGTGGCCAACAGGGGTTAGAAATGTTTACCCTACCTATCAGGAAGCCTCTGGAAGGCATCACTATATAATAGCATAAGTGAAGTTTGTTCTGTAAGGCAAGGAAATAAGGAATACATTTAAAACAATTTTAATCAAAATTATTGCAATTTTAAACAAGGATTGGTGTTTCATTTATCTGAAAAATACTCATCCTCAATATATATTCATATAAATGACATATTACTGTAATATCTAACATTTATTCCAATCTATGAACACCATATCCTGAGGGTGGATACATAGAAAATAAAGTTAGTGGTAACATTTGAGAAGACCATAATATATAATAAAGCCTTGATGAACTACACTTCAGCATCTAAATAACATAATTAACTATTTTTTCCTCTTTTATTGCCTTTTAAGGGAAAGAGACAAGACATGTGAAATTAAATTGGTATCATAAATTTAAAGAATAAAAAAAAAAGCAATAGGATCTCTTGATTTCTTGAGATTGTGGTGGACTCAGCTCTCAATCTATCTAGTTCCCTATACTTTCTCTTTTTCATTCTTTAGTGTGTGATGCCAGAGGGTTGATGCTCAAATGAGTGATAAACCTCAGAACCTATGGTTTCCCAAACCACCAAGAAAAGGTTCAATTCCATTCAGTAGACTGTCCATTGAGACAGAGGAGTGGACTTAGTCATCATTTGAAAGCTTTTCAGTGTCAAACATTGAACTGGTTAATTCTGGAAACTCAGAATTAACCAGAAGTTACCAGAAGTCCTTCCTCCTAAATACCAATACTGGCCCCTATTCCCTAAGTGTTCTGGCCCTCTGTGACTTGCTGCCATTGGTGATGCAGGATGTATAGATTATAGACACCTGTGTGGCTGGCAGCACCTGAGCCTTCAAGCTCCAGTCAGGAGGGATACTGAAGAGAATTAGAGTAGTGTATAGGTTAAGGCATATTGATACCACTTGGTAAAGATTTGAATGGGGGGCAAAAATAGGACTTCTTTGGAAAATATGCTTTCACCTCTGCAAATAGGGGGAAAAATCATATTTAGATCCTTGTCCATTGTACTGAAAGAAATATTTTTACTTGGAAAAAGGAAACATAGGGAGTGACTTGTCTAGTCCACTTACTGTGCTTTGAGCCAGATATATGTTTTCCTTACTCAGTGCCAAGGCAGAATGCACCTCTACTTCCTCTCAGCTCATCTGAATCTTATCCTTCCTTCAAGGTCAATCTCAAGTCCTGAGCTCCCCCCAATCCCAACATTCAGCCTCCCTGCCTTGTACACAAAGCAGTGTCATCATTGTCTTCATCCTCTTTTATTTATAGCTCGAGTGGTGGCTGTGGCTTTTCTTTCTCATGACAGCTTTACAAATGGCATTGAGCCTCCTCTTTCTAAAATGGTTTGAATCGGACCCTACCTAGAGGCAGCCACCAATGCTGAACACTTCTGCTGGCCTCCTCTGGCCTAATGAGCCCTGGATTATTGTTTGGCATTATTAAATGTCAACAATAGAATGGCTCCCCTCTGGGAACTCTGTAAAAATGGAAAGAAAAATAAGATTAGAATTGAGGAACACACTAAATAGCTTTTATTTATTGGCAGAGGGGAGAAAGAGCTCCTAAACATCATCCCAGTGTTCCTCTTTATCATCTGTTGTCTACTTCTCCTTTTTTCTCCTTGAGGGCAACAGTTCTAACTTTACACAATGTAACACATTAATGCAACAAGTTTCAGAAGTGATATTAATAATGGAGTTAGAAAACACTTATTTGCCAACAGTTTAAAAGGAAATTTAAGCTGCAAATTGTTTCCTGCTCACACTCCGCTATAATTGCTTTCTCTGGCTTTAAGACTGGAGATTGTGAATCTAGTCCTCTGGAGGTTTTAGTTGGAGAAATGAAAGAAAACTTACATTTATTCATGGAGCACTTCCTGTGTGTCAGACCCAGAGGTTAGTGTTTACATTCCTCATCTGCTAGGGTTTGAATGTGTCCCCTCCAAAATTCAGGTGTTGCCTATGTGATAGTATTCAGAAGTGAGGCCTTTAAGAGGTGATTGGGCTAGCAGAGTTCCTCCCTCATGAATATAATTAGGTGTCTTTATAAAGCGGCTTGACAGGGAGTACGTTTCCTTTTTGCCTTTCTGCCATGTGAGGACACAGTATTCCTTCCTTCTGGAGGATGCAGTGCTCACGGGGCCATCTTGGAAGTGGAGACCTAACCCTCACCAGACACTGACCCTGCCTGCACCTTGATTCTGGACTTGCCAGCCTCCAGAACAGTGAGAGATAATTTCCTGTTCTTTATATGTTATCCCATCTCTCATATTCTGCGATAGCAGCACAAAATGGACTAAGTTGCATGCCTTTCACAATTGCCTAGTGAAGCGTAGGTATTGTTGGCCACATTTCTTAGATGAGAGAATGGAGCAACACGAGGCAAAGAAACTTGCCCAAGGTCACACCTATGTATAGGGCCGGGCTGGAATTAAAGTCTAGGGCAACTGGCCCAAAGCCTTCTGTTATGCACAGACAGTGGGAAGTGATAGTGAGGTAGGAGAATGAAGTCAAAGGGTAGAAGGGGCAGTGGATGTGTAACTCTGTTTTCGCACTGTTTTGGAATTCCTCACCCTGCTGTCAGAGAATGGAGGGGCCTGGACATTTTCATTTGGAGAGATGACACAGGTTAATGGCTCTTTTACTGGCTTTTATCTTAGGAAATTGGGATTTGAGAGAAGGACCTATCCAGAGACCTCACAGTCTATCCAGGGTCTGCCACTGGCTTTATGTGAAATCTTATTTCTTCACCTCTGAAATGGGGACACCAGCACGTGTCCTTCCACTCCAGTGAGACTTGTTACTCTTACTACCTGTGATCGACATATTCATTCATATTAAGGAATTAATTAATAATAATTTATTATAGCTCACCAAGGTATGGTAGCATTTTAAGTAAAGTAATTTGACTATTTAAATATCTTATAGTACAAAAAAAGAATCTCTAAGCATTTAAGAAAATTAACATTCTTGACTGCTTGGGATATGCTTTTATGTTCCCTTATTTCCAACAGCAAACTATGGCCCACTAAGCTTAAAATATTTACTGTCTGCCTAGCCCCTTACAGAAAAAGCTTGCTGTCCCCTGCCTTATATCATTAACTCATTATGATTACATCATAAGGGAGATATTATATACATTATTCAGATAGAGGAGCTGAGGTTTCTATTTTTTAAACAAATACAAGTATAAAAGACAGAATTTAACCCCGGTCTGGTAATTCTGAAGCCTTTGTTCATTCTACTGAACTGTGCTGCAATTTCCTGCAGTTTTTACAGTGTGAAGTCACACACAGAGCAAGTACAATCAGTAAGGATAGGACAGGGAGATCAGTACGTGTGTCATTTGGGGTTAGGCACTGTGAGGGGGAGTCAGACAGTATTTTATCATATAACCCAGATGTAAATACTACTACTGCCTGATCCTATATCCATGCTGATATTGCTAATTGATTAAAGCAATATTTTTTGCTGAGCTAGAATGCAGCCACAGAACTCTTCTGAACACAACCCTCCAGGCATAATATATGAAACATAATTGGCATTTCTGACAGGTATGAGGAGGGGATATTTGAGTTTGAGTATCTGGGTCCAATAGAAGACTTTGAAGTAATGGTGGAAGAAATTATGAGAAAATGAGAGAACACATCAATTTTCATTTTATTAGCAAGAATTTCTTCAAGAGAAATACATTCAAGAAATCCTCTTTGTCCAGCATTTAGCTAGCAGCTCTGGGGAGATAGAGTAGAAAACAGTCTATGTCGTGGTTGGGATCATGGACAATGGAGCCAGAATGCCTAGGTACAAATTCCAGCTCTGCCACTCACTATGTGTGACCCTGGGCAAGTTTTACTTCTTTGTTTTTCAATTTCTAGTAAAACAGGAAGAAGAGAGAATCTACTTATGGGGGTTATTGTGAAAACTGAGTGAATTTAGGTGAAGCATGTAGTAGGGCTGTGTGTGGCACAGGGTAAGTGCTACTATAAATGTGATACTACTATGGCATGGCCCTTGATGTGCTTAAAATCTAGTGGCCCACTCATGACAAACATACAGAGAAACTAATAAAGAGTAGAAGATAATATAGTACAAGCCATGCCCAAGGTCTTTATTTTTCTGCATTGTGTGCCTCAGCATTGTTTCTTCTACTTCTAAAAGTCAAAGACAATGAAAGCTTCTGAGTCACCATTTTCTGCATTTATGTATGATAGTGTTCCATCCCAATGAACTTTATCCTGTCATCTCTTGGATTTTTCAGTAACCCCCAAGAGAGTACAGTCTTGTGGGAAATCTTGATGACCTGTCACTTGTCCTGTTTTTCTGCAGCTATAGCCATATATACGTTCTTGCCATTGTGGTAATTTGGAAAATAACTCATGTCACCCCAGTGATTTCAATAATGTTGATTTACCAGTGCATTTAATCAGGTAGAGTTAAGATCTCATTATCTCATAAAGCATCTGTGGTAAGGAGTTACCTTTAAATATTCAAAATAATTCATTTTAAATTATGGAAACAATTTGTGTCATAATACTCA
>VBSM01003157.1:35196720-35211299 GCA_008086735.1 Cheirogaleus medius
TGTGAGAGAGAGAGAGAGAGAGAGAGAGAGAGAGTGTGCTTGGCCCCAGTCATGGATGTTAGAGAACATTTGCTCTCCCTGCTTCCTCCTTGGCTTGGGGCACTTGCAGAGAATCCAGTCCCTGTGTACACCGAGTGCTCCAGATCTGAGAACTCAGAATGGAGTCAGCTGCCCAACCTGCAACAAAGGCCAGCAGGTCCCTGCTGAGTCTGCTCTTTGATGCAACATTACTATACAGTCTCCAAACAGTTCCTTAATTAGTACAAAGGCCGGTGTTGGGGGTGGGCAGACTCACAGCTCAAGTTGCAGTGTCTGCACACACAGCATGGGGCCCTAGAGCTCTCTCTCTTGTCCCTCCCCCATGTGTCGGGGTCTCCTACAGGTACCTTCTGATCTCGGCGAGTGGAACTCCCCATCTCCATCTCCTTCACTCTGAGTGTCTCTCTTCAGTTCTCTCATGATCTACAATGCTCTCTCCAAGAGGGTCCATCCATAGGTGGGCATCTACTGGCAACTTTCCATCCTCTCCTCAAAAGAAGTGTGTGTGGGCTTCTTCTCGTCCACATTCTTGGCAAAGCTTTTCTGAATGTTTGTCCTCTACTAGCCACCGAATGCTTTTACGCGTTTTTGCTCTTGTCACCCTCATTAGAAAATGAGATTGATGTGGTTATCATCTACATTTTATGAATGAGGAAACTGAAGTGATAGAGTTTAAACAACGTGCTCAAAATTATATAGTTAAGGAATGGTTGAGCAGAATTTTAATCCAGGTTAGAATGTAGAAAGTTTACAAGAGTGAGAGACCATCACTTGTATCCTTTTTAAAACCCAGAAAATACCTGAGGATACAGATCAACTTCACTTCAGAAAGGAATAAGCCTTTCCTAGGAAAGAAGTGTCTCGTGGCTGTTTTCACCCCTAGGGTCATGGCAGAAAGGGAATCAACATTGGTACAGCTAAAAGGAAATAGTCTTATTTTGAAAACCTTTGAATGCTCACATGTGGGCAGGCATGTTTAACAGGAATCCCAGGATCCACAATCATCAAGCAAATATGAATTCAATCTCCAAATATTTCTCATAACGCCTTAATTAAGTACATGGGAATAGCATACCAATGGCTAGGAGCAGAGGGGATAAATGAGAAAGAACTTCCCTGAGGCAAAGTGGGCCTTCCCTAAATACAAGTCAGCAGTTAGCCAAAATAGCAGAGAATTGAGCTAGATCCCCCCATTCCAAAGCATGTGAGGCTTTTATGCTTGTAAGAAGACAGTGCCACACTCACAGGTTGGAAACAAGGCAGGAGATCTAGGAGAGATTACCCCCCACGCCCCAACCAAGATGCATGGGCCTTATCAAAAGAACAGCAATAGGGGATGAAGGTTGAGAAGAGGCAGAAGAGTTAGAACTACCTGAGGTGCACTGAGCCTTTACTGAAAGGTAGGGGTAATGCAGCAGAATAGAGATTTCCCAAAGCACTGGAAGTCAGGTGTAGGGCTGCAGAGTGAGAATTCTCCAGGGACCCCAAAGAAGGTGTTTGCTGAGCTATGAAGTTGAGAGAGATCTCTAGTAGTTCAGAAGGTTGGTGGCTGACTGTGAAGCATAACAATACGCCTATAGTCTTGGTGGTGTTTAGATCCTAAGCTCTGCTCAGGGAAAATTCTGTTTTCCCCATAAAACTTTTGAAGCCAATGGTAGACTGAATCTTTCTAAGCTGTGACAAAGACCAAACCCAGCTCAATTACATATTAGATTGACTCAGCCTCATCCTACTGATGGTCTGAGAGTAGAAGTTGTGTGACCTCACCTTAGGGTAAACATCATTTGTTTCAGGCTCTACATTTGTTTTTTTGCATATAATATCTGGCTTACCAAAAAATAACCAGAAAACAAAGAAGAAAAATATGACCTGTAACCTATAGCATTAAAAAATCAATAGAAGCAGAACTACAGAAGCCCCTGATGTTTGAATTAGCAGTCAATGATAATAAAACAAGTATAATAAATATGGTTATGAATATCTAGTAGAAGTGGGAAGTAGTTTGCATAAACAAATGGAAAATTTTAGTGGATCATGGAAACTAGATAAAAGAGCAAAATGGAATTATAAGAACTGAAAAATACAATATAAGACACAGAGAATTTATTTGATGGACTTAACAGCAGACTGGACACAGCAGAAGACAAGATCAGTGAATGTAAAGATAGTCCATTAGAAAGTAACCAAACTGGAATACAAAGAGAGGAAATAATGAATCAAATTACTGAACAGAGCACTCAACACCAGCATGACAATTTTAAATGATTTAACATATAAGAAATCAAAGTCCATGAAAGAGAGGAGAGAAAATGGAGCAGAAAAAATATTAAAGTTATAATAGGCAAGAATTTTCCAACACCAACTAAAGTCATCAACTCTCAGCTCTTGGAAGTTCAGTGAACCTCAAGTGGAATAAATGTATGTATATATGTAAATAAAAAACATACCTACATATCACATAGTTAAATTGCTGAATGCCAAAGATAAAAGGGAAATTATAAAAATATCTAGAGCAGGGGTCAGAAAATTATAAGTTTCTATCCTCAATTATTCCTCTTGGCCTAAAAAGCCTAAAATATTTACCATCTGCTCATTTACAGTAAAAGTCTGGCAACTCCTGATCTAGAAAAAGAAGAAACAGTGTATTTAGAGGAGGAATATTAAGAAGATTGACAGAGTTTTCACAAAAATAATACAGACAAGAAGTCAAAGGAACAACATCTTCAAAGTGCTAAAAAGGAAGGAAGAAAAAAATAACTCTCAACTCAGCTCTGAGATTTAATTCTGCACTGGTGTCCATTGCATTTATCAAATTTGATGTTGTGGAGTGTATAGAGGCCAGCTCCAAAGATCTTCGTAATCACACCTACGAAGATAAACAGTGCCAAACATAGGACTTGCAGTTGAATTAAAACAACAACAACAAAAACTGCCCAAAAAGAAGTTAAGGAAGACATGCTCCACAATAACATGTGAAAAAGAAGCAGGGATTTGTAGGTCAGGACACTCAATTTTGGCTCTCAGTGTTGGCTTAGCTGTTGCCAGCAGTACTACGTAGTGAATACAACACTAGACTGAAGTCAGCAGATAGATATAGAATCAAGTCATACTTCTACCTCTTTAGTGTTTTTACGACAACTTCTGCCAGCTGTGATCTCTTTCTCTGTGAAAAAAAAAAAGTTAATAACTGCTCCACCCACCTTACATGGTTGACTTGCAAAACAAGAAAATGAGAATGAATGTTATGGGAAATTGAAATGCTCTTTGAATACTCCCAATATATAGGTTGAAAGATTACTGGAGAAACAAAACAATCCAAACTCCTACCACCAATAAAAATCAGTAAGTGCATTCTTATGCACTGTGGATTTCATTATAGAAAAGAGATGATGATTTTGTTTTACTCTATCCTGGTAGAACCTCCAGACCACTCCAGAAATGTTGAGTTTTTGAATGTCACACATCAAGAGAGAAACAGACCTACAGTGACATATTCAGAGGAGATTGTTGAGTAGAATTCCAACATTCTTAGTTTAAGAACATTTGAAAGAATGGGAGATTATTCCTGGATGAATAGTAGCATTAAAGAAGAGAGACTCAGGGGTCCTAGGAAACAAAATGGAAAAGCATGAACTTTTGTGCAAACCCCCACATTTGGAATCTTGGCTCAACCTCTCCTTGCAGTACAGTCCTGGGAAAACTTACTAAGATGTTTGAATCTGTTTCAGTATTTTTTAAATGGAGATAATACTATCTAATTCATGATGCTGTTTTGAAGATTCTGTGAGATGATACTATGTAAGATAGTACAATATATAGACTGCTTTTATACAGAACTCTAAGATAATGAGTCTAGAATAATTTTAATTATTTATAAAGCACTTTAAACCAGCAATAGTTATATTGAAATGGAATTGGCTGCTTCTGTTTTGTTGAGGAATTCAACTACAAGCTTGGTAGAGGGTATTTGGATGTCACTGGATATGGTTGTACTATGATGACTAAGGACATTTCCAAACTTCAGGTCATATTTGGACAGTATCAATAAATAGCACTATGCATCAGTTTGCCAACTTTATTCTCATTATCATGAAGAGTTTTCATGTCTCTCTATATAAGACAGAGTAGGAGGCAAGAAGAGAAAGGGGTTAGGACAGATTTATGCACAAGCCTGGTCAGAAGAGCAGAGCAGACTGAGAAGATGAGAAACTCAAACAGGTTCTTTTCCTGGATGTCAATCAAAATGATTGTCTTTTGTCTCTAAGTTTCATAGGTTTTCATAATAAGAATGTGGGTTCTTATAAGAACAAGGACAGTTCCAAAGATTTGTGTAAAGTTAAGATTTTACTAAATATCAAATGAGCTTTTGGAGTTGTCTAATAAACTCTAGGAGTTTTCTATTCTTCAAGCTAAGAGACAAGAGACGTCATGCTTTGTGGCAATTCTGTAGACATTTTATTTATAAAAGAAAGAAAACTAACAATGGAAGTCATGTCTGCGAAAATGACTAGAAATCGTCAGACTTGTGGACATTTTTTTTTGTCTCGTGCTTTAATAATATACAGAAGTCTGGCTTAAAAATTCTCTGTTTAAGAGAATTGTATCAGCAACAATGACTGAACTACAAAGGAATGCATAAAGGTAAATACTCTTAATGGAACACTTGAGGGCTATTTGATAGACCTACCTGGAGAAGGAAAATGCATTCTAGCAAAAGAGATGTGATTGCCACAGATCTGCCAGGAGATTTTATTCTTCTGAGAAGTTAATGTTTTTCTTTGACTGAGAGGTCCTAATTTTGCATATTGATTAAATTAGAATCTATACAAAAAGAGATTGTTGTCATGATTTATTGTTACCTGTCCTGATTTATTCATATTTTCTTTTCCCATTTACAGTTGTTTATATGCAGGAAAAATGAGCCTTAAAACTTTGCAAGTAATCTGAGTCTCACTCCTAGAGTCAGAGGTTAATTTGCGGCCCTCTGTAGTCAAAACAGCTACATTAGATTTTTTTCATTCCTTGATTTTACTACTTTCTCTATTGCTTCCCTCTGCCTTTTCAGTCATCACACTTTTATTTTTTATAGATTAATTGAGATATAATTGACAAATCATGCAATTCATCCATTTAAAGTGGCTTTTAGTATATTCACAGAGTTGTGCATCCATCACCATAATCAATTTTAGAACATTTTCATTACTCCATAAAAAAAACCCATATCTCTTAGCAATTATCTCCCAAACTTCCAGCCTCCCAACCCTAGGCAACCATTAATCTATTTTCTGTCTCTATATTTATTCCTATTCTGGACACTTCATATAAATGGAATAATACGATAGGTGGTCTTTTGTGATTGGCTTATTTCACTTATGATAATGTTTTCAAGGTTCATCCATGCCGTAGCATGTATTGGTACTTCATTTTTCAAGTTGCCAAAAAATATTCTGTTATATGGATATACTGCATTTATCCATTCATCAGTTGTTGGACATTTGGGAATTTTCCACTTGTCTATTATAAATAATGCTGTTATGGACATTTGTGTACAAGTCATTGTGATGACATACGTTTTTATTTCTTTTGGGTATATATCTAGGGGTGGAATTAATAAGACTTTAACTTTTTGATGACCTGCCAGATTATTTTCCAAAGTGGCTACACCATTTTATATCACCCCAGCAATGTATGGGGGTTTTAATTTCTCTTCATTCTCACTAATACTTTTAGAGTCCATTTTCTGGAAGCTTAGTGAGGCTATAGACTTCCTAAAGAATGTCAAGTAGTGTCTCATTGTGGTTTCTATTTGCATTTCTCTGATGATTAATAATGTTGAACATCTTTTCATATTTTTTTAGCCATTTATGTTTCTTCTTTGGAGAAATGTCTATTAAAATATGTTTACCATTTTAAAATTTAGATTATTTGACCTTTTTGATTGAGTTGTAATCATTGTTTATATTTTGTAGATATAAGTCAGATACATGATTTGCAAAATTTTCTTCCATTCTCTGAGTTGTTTTAAATCATAACATTTTTCCAGGCTATTTTTCTCTCTACTTACTAATATTTGCCCACAGGAATGGCCTAGTAAGTTTTGCCATGGTAGCTTTAACCACATAAAATTATAAACTTGATCACTTACATTTGCATTCAGTTAAGTTGTTTCCTAGTGCAGAGCAAGCCTCTTTGGTTGTTTATAGCTTTGATTTAACACATTTGATTTTTTTAAAGGGCTTGAGTTTTGGGTCTGCAGAATAAACCCTTTTAAGAATGTTTACATGGATTAGAAAACATTTGAAAGTAAGAGTGGGTAAACTCTGCATAAAGAATAAGAAGTCTTGTCAAGACTGTTGTGAAAACCAGAAGCTACCCAAATAACTTCTATGTGGTAAACTAAAGGGAAAGAGGGCAGAAAATGTGGAGAAAAAATACTGTGAAACACAAGTGACAATGATAATGGGCCACGTGTGCAGCTCTCCACCTGCAGAGTAAGGAAAGGCTATATTTCTTATCCAGTGAAGTTTTATCTAATGAGGAAACTTGTGTTTGGCAATTCTGATAGTCATGTTTTACGTTGGCTTTAGGTTACCCTGTAGTTCCATAAAATGTCGCAATAAAAAGGGGAAAATCCAGGAGTCTGAGTACTGAGAAAGTTCACATCGAATTCAGATTTCTCATTTCTTACAAGATAAATTTAAAGAGGCTAGAATCTGTCTTGATTTGGAGAAGTAGCAACTACCTGGGGTAATACTGCATATAAACAACAGTATGCAAAGTAGATGGCAATGAGGATGATAGTGAAAATAACAGTGATGATGATGGTAATAATAACTCATAGCATCACTGTAGCATTTGGAGTTTTCAAAGCATTTTCACATACATTGCCACCAGAATCTAATTAAGAGTCAAATAAGATAGCTAAAGAAAACTTTGTTGTCCATGTTTCTTTAAACTTTTTAGTGAAGTGTAACATGCATACAGGCAATTCACATCATAAGTGTATAATTCAATGGATTTTCATATATTAAACATTGTATATAAACAATTCAAGGAACAGATCATTCTTAGCATCTGTGTGTCCTTCCTCATGCCCATTTAATCACCACAACCCTCACCAGGTAACTGTATTCCTGACTTCTAATACCATAGCTTAGTTTTGCCCATTCTTAAACTACAAATAAATGAATCATACAGTATGTGCTTTTTTGTTTGACTTCTTTCACTCAATATTATGTTCATGAGATTTACCCTAAATCTTAATTGCTGTATTCCAGTGTGTGACTATGCTATAATTTATTTATCCATTCTAGTGACATTTGGGTTGTTTCTGTTAATAGTTTGTGGTTATTATAAACACTGTTACTTGGAACATTTAATTTTTTTTTCTTGGCTGAGTACATACCTAGGAGTAAAAATCACAGTGTCATGATAGAGTATGTGCATGTGTTTTCATTTAAAATAACCTGTCCAAAACAGTTATCAAATGTGGCAGATCTAACGGACCACTAGCAATATGTGAAAGTTTTGACTTCCCCAAATCCTCATCTAATACTTGTTATTTTCTGTATTATTAATCCATTTTGATGGGCGATTTTTCACATTTTGAAAGTGGAGAACTGAGAAGCACTATCATTAGAAAAACCTAGAGCACCAGTCAACTTACCCAGTGTTAATACAGTGTTCTTTTCACTAAGCCAAATATGACATTGCTTCACTTGGCAAAGAAGGCTAAAGTATCAGCAGCACAGAACATGACAAAAAATACCAAAATGCATATTAAGGTTTCCGGTTTTAGTTGTGACATGTAAAGAACTTGGAAGTTGTCATTCCCATTCTTACAGCAAGAAAAAGCTGCAAAAACTGAAAAATCAATGATTTTTCTTAGACCCATTGGAGAACTGAGATCTCAGAGAAAATTGTCACCTTGAAATCTAGAGCGACAGGTGAATCCAGGAAGTTACACTTGAGGTCCTTAGTTGGAGCCAAAGCCACTGGAGCTATAACCTAGCAGGAACACTTAAATGGTAATTTTGATAAATAACTAGAGGCTGAGTGTGGAGTACCAGAGAGTAAGAAACTACTGTGGCCTCCCTTCTACTGTCCTGGGAGCTTTTCATGCTGAGGAATTGAGAAAGATCCCCTTATAGCTCTGGCTAGTGGAGGGGAAGAGTAGCTATTTTGAAAATTTGCCCAGAACCTTCTCTATAACGAAGGCCTGCTCTCCAAGAGAAAGGACTCTGCCTGAGTGTAATTCTAAATGTCATTCCAGCCATGGAAAAGAGATTCTTCTTAATTCCAGCAGCCCCTTCCAGCCTCTCTGTGTCACCCAAGGAGGACTAGGCTTTAAGGAAATAGATTACCACTAAAGGAGGAACTGAAACACATGTGAAGGCCACAGCCCTGAACTAGGCACACTAAAAGATCAAGACTTAATCAAAAGGCTCTCCCAACTTCCACCCCTAACCACCCAATAAGGCTCCAATATAATAACAATACAGTATAACTGAAAGAGCTCCAAGACACAGACTCTCTCTGAGGAGAAGGACATAGGAAAGCCCCAAAGTCAAGAGGAAAGACAAAAGCAAGCACATTAGAAAAATTTGAAAGTCTGCTAAGTGTAACTACAACAAACATTAAATTGAGACCAATTTCTACCTAGATTAAGATAAATTTTCATACTAAAGGCCTATTTACTAAGCTACTATTACTTGATTAAACATGTCCATCTTTCAGCAAAAAATTGCAATCTATTTCAAGAGGAAGAAAAACATAGGCTAAAAGAGACTTAGCAAGTATCAGAACAAGATTCAGGTATAACACAGATGCTAGAATGATAATACAGGGAATTTAAAATAACCATTAACATGTGAAGGGCTATGATGGAAAAAGCAGACAACATGCAGGAACAGATGGATAATATAAGCAGAGGAATAAGAATTTCTAATATAAGTAGAAATTCCAAGAGTCAAAGGAAACATGACAAATAAAATAACTAATAGAAAGGAAGGATGTCTTTGATGGATTCATTAGTAAACCAGACGTAGCTGAGGAAAGAATCAGTGGGCCTGAGGATAGGACAACTGGAATATGAAATAAATTATAAAACATCATATAATTATTTATAATTACCAGAAACTGAAAGCAACTAAGATGTTCTTCTATAGATGAATAAACTGTGTTGCATATCTTCAATAAAATACTATAATGAGTAAATCTTAAATGCATATTTAGTAAAAGAAACTAATCTGGGAAGACTGCATGTATATGACTCTAATTATATAAAATTGCATAAAAGGCAAAACTATGCAGATAGTAAACAGATCAATGGTGGTCAGGAGTATGGGCAAGGAGGAAGATTGAACAGAGAAAGCACAAGGGATTTTTTTTTTTAAGGTGGTGAAACTATTCTTCATGACATTGCAATGGTGGATAAATAAAAGTATGGATTTGATAAAACCCATAGAACTTTATAGAACAAAGAGTACAAATTTAGGACTCTGAGTGGCCAGAGTAATGTTGAGTAAAAAGATTAAAGCACCATACTTTCTGATTTCAAATCATATTACAAAGCTTCAGTAATCAAAACAGTATCTATAAAGCAGACACACAGATCAAGAGAATGAAATTGAGAGCCCCCAAATAAACATATATATAGATAGAGTCAACTAATATTTGACAAGGGTGCCAAGAATATGCAATGGGGAAAGGATAGTCTCTTCAATAAGTGGTGTTGGGAAAACTAGATACTCACGTGCAAAAGAATGAAACTGGACCTCATATTATAGCATTTACAAAAATTAACTCAGAATGATTGAAGACTTAAAAATGTAAGACCTGAAATGATAAAATTACCAAAAGTAAATACAAAGGAAAGTTCCTTGACATTAGTCTTGGTAATATTTTTTTAAAAAATATGATACCAAAAGCACAAACAACAAAAGCAAAAATGAGTTGGAATGCATCAAACTAAAACGTGTCTGCACAGCAAAGGAACAAAGGAAACAATCAATAAAATGAAAAGGCAACCTATGGAAGAGGAGAAAATATTTGCAAACCATATATCTCATAAAAGGTTAATATCTGAAATACAGTCATGCATTGCTTAATGACTGAAATACATTCTGAGAAATGCACCATTAGGCTACTTCATCATTATGCAAACATCATACAGTGTACTTACACAAACCTAGATAGCCAGCTACACACCTAGGCTATAGGGTAGAGCCTATTATTCCTAGGCTACAAATGTGTACAGTATGTTACTGTACTGAATACCATAGGCAATTGTAACACAGTGGTAAATGTTTGTGTATCTAAATATACCTAAACATAGAAAAGGTGCAGAAAAAATACAGTACACTGTTGCATATGTGGTCTGTCATTGCCAAAAATGTCATTATGTGGCATTTGACTCTATGGAAGGAACTCATACAACTCAATAGGAAAAAAGACCAAAAAAATCTGATTAAAAAATGGACAAAGGACCTGAATAGACATTTTTCCAAAGAAGATACACAGATGGCCAACAGGTACATAAAAAGGTGCTCAGCGTCACTGACAATTAGGGAATTGCAAATCAAAACCACTATGACATATCACTTCACAACTGTTAGAATGGCTATTACCAAAAAGACAAGAAATAACAAGTGTCATACCATTTGTGGGAGTGTAAATTAGTACAGCTGTTATAGAAAACAGTATGGAGGTTTCTCAAAAAAAAAATAAAAATAGAATGACCATATGATCCAGCAATCTACTTCTTAGTAGATGTCTGAAGAGAACAAAATCACTATCTCAAGAGATAGCTGCACTCACGTTCATTTCCGCATTAATCATGATAGCCAAGACATAGAAACAATTTAAGTGTTTGTGTGGATGGATGAATGGATAAAGAAATCTCAGTATATATATATATAGGGAATATTTTTCAGTCATAAAAATGACAATCCTGCCATTTGGGGCAACATGGATAAATCTTGAAGGCATTGTGCTAAGTGAAATAAATCAGAAAAAGACAAATACTGTATGATCTCACTTACATGTGGAATTTTAAAAAGTTAGATGCATAGAAACAAAGAATAGAATGGTGATTGCCAGGGGTAGGGAAATGGGTAGATATTGGTCAAAGGGTACAAAGTTTTAGTCATGCAGGATGAATCAGTTCTGGGGACCTAATGTACAGCATAGTAACTAGTAAACAATACTGTATAGTATATTTCAAAATTTGCTAAGAGTAGATCATAAATGTTCTCATTACACATTAAAACAAAGGTATAACTGAGTTGACAGATGTGTTAACTAGCTTGATTGTGGTGGTAACATCACAACATAAATCATAACATTTTATACCTTAAATTTATATAATTTTATTTGTCAATCATACCTCAATAGAGCTGGGAGGAAAAATCTATTGTTTTACACACACACACACACACACACACACACAAGAAGAGCCTGTAGCATCCTTGTGGAGCAAGAAAGTAAGTACTCAAAAACCTTCTCACTCCTAGACTTATAAGGGCAGATGACAGTAACTTGTAGCTTCAGGGCAAAGTGTGAGGCAAGCTTCTGAAAATAAGCACAGGGTTTCTCTGAAGGCTGGTATTATGTTTTTAAAATATAAGAGAATTTTGCTTTCTACACAGTAGTGCACGTAAATTTACACATTGCCACCTAAAATCTTTGCATAAAATGGATGCTGTAAGAAAATATTTCTCGGCTTCAGATACCCTTGGCATATCACGGTCTGTTTCCTTGAGAGGATTCTCCCTCCTATTTCTGGTTTGAAAAGCAAAGGGTGCATGTGGCCTAGTGATTGGAGTTAGAGGTATTTGTGCCACCAGAACTCTGTGAGGGCACGATTTTCTCCTGCCCTTTCATTTAGCTCCTCCACATATTATTTCCCCCATCAACTTAGTACGTTCTGTTCAGGTTTCCCATAAGCCACAGGTATTCCATTAGCCTGATCTTTATTTCTAGAGCTCATCAAACTTACTCTTTTATAAGGTCCTTAAGGGAAGGGGCTGTGTCTTGTACACTGTATCTCTTGTACCAAGGATAATCCTTTAAAAATCATAGACACAAGGAATGTTTCTTTATTTACTGTTGAGTGGTTGCAAGCAAAATGGCTTCCAGTCTGCAGACCCCAAGTAGAGACCATCGCTTTGTACTTCAGTTTTCTTCTTAACTTTGTTCTTGCCTCACTCTCTGAAACCCTCTCTGGAAGACCCACTTATATTTGCAGTTACACTTACAATCACTGCTCTCTAAGTTATTTCTCCTCTAGATGAGCTACCAGACTTTCAAAATACTATATTCAAAAAATAGTGAAAATCATCTTTTAAAAAATGTCTTTGGAGCAGGAGAGCAACGCAACTCGATCACTTTGAAAGGGCCATCCAAGAAGTTTCTTTATATGCAGAAAAGAAAGATAATGATGGCTATACCTGGAGCCAACATTACAGCAAACAAATGGGGGATTGCTCTCACCTTGAGAAGACCTGAGCAGGGCTGTGATTCTAGGAGGCAGCAGGCAGAGAGAGAGATGGCACTGTCTAGCATCTCCTCATCCAAACTCCCTTGCCAGTTCTGTTAGGTGAGTCCAGGAGCCCTGAACACCAGACAACATCCTTTGGGAGAGTGGCTGAGGTTGGGCAGATGAGAGCAGCCTGCGTTCTATATTACAGAACTGCAGAAACAGCCAGGGAGGGTGTCAACTACCTCTGGGTGACTGGGCTATGCTTCATGGTTGATGAGAGTGACACTTGAAAGTCACTAGGGAATGAAAATCAGACTTGTGCACTGGGGCCCTTTTACTCATCCTGGTGGCTCTGTGTTTAGAGGGAAAGAACCAACCTACCTTAGACAAAAATGTCTGGATTCAACTTGTAGGTGATAAAATAGAGTACATGATAAGTCTTTGCGGTGTGCTGTGTAAAATGAAGCCCAAAGAAAACCACTTGAGAGCACCTGTTTCTTGTTCACCTGATGCTTTTGTAAGATCTACTTGGGTCAGATGCATGCTTCGTTATGAGGCAGGACCAAATCTTCTCTCTAAATTCAACCCCAGGTTCTAGGGAAGTTAGAGCATCCAACTGTAGTCAGCTCTAATCAGCACCCCTACTACGCTGCACTTACTTGCTCAATGCTGAGAAGACCTTTGGCTAGAGAGAGAGTTGAACTTAGGATCCAGGATCTGTTAACTTCTAAACAGCCATATAAGAGGCAGCCCAAAGAACACGACAGGACATGTGTCACAACTTCTTCTCACTCAGGGCACTTTCTGTCTGAAGCAGGTTTCTAATAAGCTTAGCCATGGAAAAAGGCAATTATAGACATTGTTCCTACGATTTATAATGCAAATTGGATAGAACACAATAGATTAATTATAGAACATGGTTTGAATTTGCATTATTCAAACAGCAATTGGTTATAATGTGATTGAGTTCAGGAAGTAGCGCCTTGGGAGCAGGAAAAAAGCGTCATTGGCAAGATGCATAAATATACACCTTGCCACTGTCTGAGGGACAGGCTGCTCGGTTGGTCTCCAGTTCATTTTCTCCCTGGGGAGCTGGAGGAGTGTTGAGGTTGTCGAGAACAGAGTCGGCGGGCAGGGCTCTGTATTTGCAGGTCATTGAAGAGAGCTAGCTGTGGGCTCAATTACATTCTCCTAGTCACTTGTAATTTTTTTCAGTTGTTCAGAATCTTGGACTTAATTTCTATTATGTTATATATAATATACACGAGTTCCAGGATCCCAGGATCCAGGGGCCTTGCAAATTGATCAAGAACCAAAACCTACACCTGGCCAGTGACTCAGGGAGACAGCAGGGGTTAAGGGAAGTAGGTGGTACCCACAGGTATTGCAGCAAAAATGTCAATGTTCTTCCCTTCCTCCAGATTCCCAACTTCCTTCATCAATGAAATACAAGTACCCTTGCCACTAAAACTGATTGTTGAAAGTCTTTGCCCTTTTATAATTCCTAGAGGGCAGTATAAAAATTCTCAACTTTCTAAAAATAAAATGATATTTGTAGAGGAGAAGGGAGTATACTATCATACCTCATCAGAAATGTGCACAATTGTGCAGTATAAGGTCCCCTTAAGGTATAGGGATCAGGGAAACAGATGAATGAGGCACATTCATCTAAGTGCCCAGTGCATCTGTGTTACTACTTCAATGCCAGGCATCAAATTAGTACAAAGCAAAACAAAACTCAAACAGGGAATAGTATTATCTATTATTTCCTTTGAGGGTCGGGAGACACCTTTGCTCACTCATTCATCGGGGTCTGGATTCAGGGTAGAGATTTAGGAATGATTATGAGTGGCTGGTGAAGATGCTGGTGTGGATGAGCTCTCTAGAGGGCATATGATGGAGCACTGAGCCCCAGGAAACACAGTGTTTAAGAGGCAAATTGAAAAGAGAAGCTCATGAATGAGATACTAAAGGAAAGGCAGAAAAGGTATAAGCAAAACCATAAAAAAGAATTAACAAGAAAAAAATCAAACAACCCCATTAAAAAATGGGCAATGGA
>VBSM01003157.1:35212908-35231998 GCA_008086735.1 Cheirogaleus medius
CCCCCTCCCCCCTCGAGGCAGAGCCTCAAGCATGACCATTTTTAGCTCCAATAACCTGACAGTTTAGGGCTTACCAGCTTCAGGTATAGTTGGATCCAGAGGTTCAGTTGATACAGTCAGCTTCCTTAAATCTTCTTCTAGTTTTTCTTTGCTTTGTATTATCTTCATTCTCAGCAAGATCTCTCCAGAGTAGAAAAATGGCATCTAGAAGTTCTACGTTGCATGGTATTCATAGGTCACAATTTCAGAAGGTAATTGTCTTAGTCCATTTTGTGCTTCTCTAGCAGAATACCTGAAACTGGATAATTTATAATGAACAGAAATTTATTAGCTCACAGTTCTGGAGGCGGTTAAGTTCATTATCAAGGTTCCAGCATGTGGTGAGGGCCTTCTTGCTGCCTCATCACGTGGTGGAAGGCAAGAGAGCAAGACAGAGGGCAAGAGGAGAGCCTAAGTCACCCTTTTACAATAGTAAAATCCCACCTTCATGGCCCAATCACTCCTTAAAGTTCTCACCTCTAATATTGATACAATGGCAATTAAATTTCAATGTGATTTTTGGAGGGGACAAACATTCAAACTATAGCAATAAGGTACTCTCTTTCTTCTATCATTAATGCCAGTCCCTTCAAAATAACTGGTTGGTCTCATTGTGCTATATGTCCATTCAAGGTGCAATTGCTGTGCTCAGGGTGGTGGGGTATTCTGATTAGCCAGCCTATGCCATGTGCTTTTGTTGTGGCTTTTTAAGCAAGTCTCCTTAACTGATATACCCAACAGAGGCACATGGAACAATGAGGGGATAGCTTCAAAATAGAAAAAATGAGAAGACTGCAGATGAAGCAGAGAAAAAAAACCCCAGATAGCCTGTGTATATGGTATGGGAGGACAGTGTTCACAGAATTGTTAATGTGGTGTCACAGTGGCTTGAGTCATTGTCCTAGCTCTGTTACTTATCAATTGAGATTGGACAAACTTGACACTGGACAAGCTTCCTAACCTTTCTGAATATCAGCTTCTAGTCTTTTTTTTTTCCAAATGCCAAATATGTATCCGACGTTTATTAGAAGTTAAACTAATGGATATTAAATACGTAGTCTTTTTTTTCCCCAGAATGTTATGGGAGTACAAATGTTTAGGTTACATATATTGCATTTGCCCCACCTGAGTCAGAACACTAAGCGTGTCCATCCCCCAGATGGTGCGCATTGCACCCATTAGGTGTGAATATACCCATCACTCCACACCTGCCCAATACCCAATGAATGTTACTAGCATATGCATGTAACTGTTGATCAGTTAATACCAATTTGACTTGGATTCTTTCTTTAAAGAAAAAGTTTTGTTGAGGACTTGAGGCATTAGCTACTGCCTAAAAAGCATCAAAGTCCAAAACTCAGACCTGCCACAAACAGCATTTTTGTGAACTTCCTCTCTTCTTTGAGACACATGCTATACTCACTGGTGAACTCTGCTTCAAAACTGCCATAAACTCAGTCAATATTCTCAGTCATACCCATCAGCATCAGTTAACATTATCCCATTTATGTATCAGAAACAAGACACTACTATACAGCATTCACAGCATTGACAAAGGATACTATTAGCATCATTTCACTTAACACATTTAACCAATTTGAGTAACCCAGAAATCAAACTTCACTGAGAGTCTTTCAACATATGTGGATGTCCCTTGAATGCAAAAAGCATCCATACATTATTTGTTATCATTTTTCTTTATGAACTCTCACCAAAGCTGTGGGTTTGAGAGAGACATATGAAAAAGTGAAAAAAAAATTGTCCTTTGTACCAAGTCTCTGCATGTGCTTTATGCTTTTCCTCACTCATACAGCCTTCATGCCAGCACCGCTATCAATCCCACCAAAGATTTTAAAAGTTGAAACACCTTCTGTTTCCATATCACAGCCTTGCATTTAGTGTAGACAGGACTCCGTGGAATAAAGAGCAGTAGATAACAATGGGACCCCACTGTCAAAGATGCAGCACGTGCAGTTTGATAACATATTCCTACATGAGAAAGGTAGACAGAAGGAATTCTATGGCATGATATTTATAACACCGTGAAGTGTTTCTTCTATAGAATTTGAAATAAGATGAACTACAGAGATTAAATGGAGACTTTATATCACACCTTGTGATATGAAGAGATAGAATGTTAAAAAAAAAGCAAAAATAAAATATTGCATACCACGATTTCCAAGAAAGAGAATTTTCTAAGGAAAAAATCAGAGTTTAAATCAAAACAAGGAGGAAAGAATATAATTCTACTAGATTCTTTTTTGGACATTAAAATAAATTACTTGAAAATCCACAGATAAACTGTGCCAGCAGGAATCTTTTGATACCAATTGCACTGTATTGGTTTGCCTATCTGCAAACAATACTTCACTTACAGCCACTTAATATTTTAACATTTTTTGAAACATAGCATCGTTATTCTTTTACTTCTCTTTATCTAAAAATCATGTCCCAAATACTAAGTAATATACTTCATGTTGGACACACTTAAATTTGAAAATGTTAGTGTTAAAATATTCTTATGATATACTTACTATTAACTAAGAAAACTTTAAGTTTTCACATGTCTGTTCCAGCTAAAACGCTGGTCTGCATTTCTGGGCCAGACGCATTGGAACCAGTGTTCCAGCCAATGTCCGCTCAAACTATTGCCTAATCTTGTGCTGATGCCAGAAAGAGGTAGTAGCTAAGGGAGGGGCACTCATGAGAGATAAGGATAGAAACGTAACAGCCAACAGAGCAGAGAGTGGAGCAGCTACGTGGTTCCCTCTCACCATACAGTAACCTCACCCCCCGGGTTAAGTTTACTTAATAAAAGCACCTCTGCGACTTTGCTCTGATAAGGGATGCAATTTCATCAGGACAGGCAACTTGTGTTCGTTTTTGCTGTAGGTACATAATAGCTTAATTCATTAACATTTCCAAGTTTCTTGTTTTGGGCAGAGCGGCATTGAGTTATTTTCAATCCATAATTAGCCCAGGGCAATCTTGATTCATCAGAATTCATTCATTCATCTTGAGTGTTGATTTTGTGCAAAGCACAGGCAAGGATCCTTCAGGAATACAAAAATGAATAAGACGTGATTCCTACCCTCAAGGAGTTTAGTATCTAGCTGGGGAGATGAAATATGTACCACTTATGTAAGTGTTGAATAAATGTTGAAAAACATATAGCTGTCAAAAGAGGTAGAAAAAAGTTGCATAAAATAAATGCTCTTTAAGATCATGGAAGGCAAAACTTGATTCTTGTCAGGGAGAACAGTGGCGAATGGGCAGGGTCCCTTTTAACTGATGGCATTCCATGCGTTCGATTTCTTGAATAGATACTTTGTGAGTGCCAAGCAGGCACTGGGCTTAGCATTTAGGCTGGATCTTGAGAAAGGCTATGAATTTGGACCTACAGCAAGTGGGATTGGGGGCTTTGGGTTATGGTAGTTGGTGTACTGAAGCTGGCTCTTACTGGCTCATAAGAGCCAATTGTTAAATTTTCAGGAATTTTGCAAACAGGTTAACTTCTCCTTGGTCGAAATTGTCGTTTGGGGAGTTTGCTATAGAAATCAGCAAACCCTAAAGCTCATGGTGTCCCCCTCCACCCTGTCCAGAGCCATTTGCTAAACTTTTGCTGGCCTGGCTGTGTTCCAGGCCGAGGCAGTAAATGATAATCCATTAATTAGCCATGTTATTTCTAGCAGTCACTTCACTGGTCCATGCCTTTTCTCTTCTGTAGGAAGTCTGATACCGTGAAAGTGTCAAAATCAAAATGAAGTCACTAATATTAAGAAAATCCTGACAAATAGACCTAAGAAAAGCCGTGATGAGAGGGTCTTATGCTTGTATGCCTGATTAGAGAAACTATCACAAAAGAGTACAAAAACTACAACCTTGCACAAAGGCTATCACAACCTTACACAAAAATACTTCTGCAAGGACATCTGCCCAGCAACTGCCTGTCCAATCTCGAACTGGCATCACCCTTGTTATTGATTTTTGTCACCAAAGATAATTATTTCAAAACAATTATATAATCCTCCTCATTTTTCCTTTAAAAAGCTTTGTCTTCCTTCTCTCCTCAAATACACACACAGTTTACTATGGCACATGTATTCCCATTGCAATGCTTTATTCCCCAATAAATATCTTTTTTTTTTTTTTTAGAGAGCCTCTTTCTGTTTGTTATTTAGGTTGACAATACTTAAGGTTTTTCTAACTCTAACATTCTGTTATCTACAGAAGGGAAAGTGGAAAATCAAGTCCTGAAACCCAAGGATGAAAGGATTAGTAAGGACAGGGGCGCTTCTCCAGCCTGCCTGCTCAGCGCTGGGCAGGTGCTCAGGGAGAAGTGCTAATAGCATCGATCTCCAGACTGTAGGGAGTAGGCACCAGAGCCTCTCCATGGGAGTGCTGCTTTCCCTGCCATGGGTTCTTCTAGGTGGGTGAATAGAGGCCAGAGCTGGAGAAATTTGGAGACCCTACCTCATCTCCTCTTCTTCTGAGATCTCTGTGGGAGCCCAGGGCAAGTCATTTAACCTCTCCGTACCTGGTGGTCTTCACCTGCAAATTTGGCTCTTTCTTCACCTCTGGCCTCTGGGAGAATATTGCTTAGAAGATCTATAGGCCAAGTTCAAACTGTATCTATAGGCCTCAGCAAGCAAAGCAATTGTTAGAGAACAAAATATTGTTGTCATTATTTGCCCAGAAGGGGGAAGAAGGCCTTGAAGACTTAGCCAATGTGTGTAATAGCATCAGGCAGCTAAGTCTTAATGCCATCTGCATAGAGATGATGGATGCTATTTTTGTCCCATTGACATTTCCTACTGGCCCCTCCCAAAGGCCTTGCTTGCCTTTTTCTTTTTGAAACATTTTGCCTAGAGTCTTCTTTTTCTGTTCAGTGAGCAAGAGCAGGGAAGTGTGCGAGGAGGCTATTGGGACCCCTCTTTACTACCATTCACTAGGGGGTTTCAGGAGCATTTACTTTCTTGTTCCATAACTCATAGCTTCCATTCCTCTGTGAAGTTTCCAAGCCATAGGAATGGATTCCGATTCCTTGAAAAGGCCTTTGATTCCTTCGCCAAAGCAACCCTGTCTGCTACAGATGAGTACTCTGGGCATTCATGAAACTGGCAACGGTGACATTTTGGAAAGATTAGAGATAAGAGTTGGTGTTGGGTCTGAATGTTAGTGCTGCCATTTACTGAGTGATGTCAGGTGTCACCTCCATCTGTCTGCACTTGAATTTCTTATCAGTAAAGGGACTTTGTGTCAGCCCTGGCTTGTGGCCCTCATCCTCAGGTGTATTTCTTACCGGCCGGCCACTTCTCTGCTTCCTCTTGTAAGGGCTCACTCCTGCAGGTGGCAGATTCCCAGGTAGTTGGGTAAGCTGGTTTCTGACTCTATTTGGCTTCAGGGAGGCACTGGCCAGAGGTAGGGGGGCGTGTAGAAAGGAGAAGCAAGGAGGCTACTCTGCCTGCCTCATCTCTAGAGGGGCTGAGTCTAGAGCCCCAGAGGGTGTGACCCTGGCTGCCAACTCCTATTAGCCTACTTTTCCCACCTTTGTCTTTTAGTGACTTCCTGCTTTGGCCAATATTTGTGCTGCTTCAGTTTCCTGCTTTACATGTCCTTGGTTATAAATATTGGAAGCTGGTTGTTTTCCTGGCTAGATCCTGACTGATACCATGTTGATGATATAGCTGTCTTAAGAGGATGTTGTGAGATTTAAAAAAAAATCCTACACAATTCCTTACTAAATACTCAATAAATGTCTATAGAACCCAACCTGTTATCAACCTGCTTTTCATATGCTTCCCAACATCACCATTTTTTTTTACCCCTCAAATACCCAGTAAATCTCAATGCAGATGCTACTTACTTTGTGAAGTTTTGCTCACCCTTAATCAAATAGGATTTTTCTTGATTTTCTCCCATATCCCTTTATATATGCATCTCTAGTAGAATTGAACACATTCTGCCAAGAATTTAATCATTTTTAAACTCGCCTTTTCCTGCAAATATGTAAGGTTCCTGCTGTCTCTATAATTTTTGTATCTCTTCCAAACCCCTAAAACCAGAAAAGGTGTTTTAAAACATTCGCTGAACTGAATGGAACGGAAGTGCCCCCCTTTGTACTTCCTTTTGCAACTTGATTCTTGTAGCCTGAGGGGACTATCTTGGAAGATACCAAGAATGACCCTCCTAATCAAGTGTTGGATGATCAAGTAAAAATACCTCCTAATCAAGTAAAAATATTAGTTTTTTTGAAGAGTGCAACTGCCCCATATTTTCCTTCGCTTACATTTTATATCAGAAACCCATTATCTATTATATCTATTCTAAAGTCACTAAAATTTAGAAAAGCATTCATCTCAAAGTACATGGGGTATGAAAAAGATGTTTCTTTTTGTAAAATATAGTAGAAAAATCAAATGTTTGATTTGTGTTATGTGGGATCCTTGTGTGTATGTGTATGAGATCATCTATCTAGTGTCTAGAATTGTGCCTGTCATATCGTAGGTGCTCAGAAAATATTTGTTGAATGCCTGAATAAAAGCATGTTTGGGGTAAGCCTTTAGGGAAAATTATATGTTTGTGGTTATCCTTCAGAAATTATTCTCTCATGAATTTCAAATTGATTTTTCCTCTTTTTTTCATAGTCTCATTTATAATTTTATTTTTAATTTTAAAGGAAATTCACTCTCAGGCTCTCTCTTCTATTTTCCTATTTATTTTTTTCTTGTTCAAACATATTAGCCATTATTTATCCTTGGAAAAGCTTCCTCAAAACATGGTATGGTTCTCATTGCCCCTGAGCTGTTAATGGCAGGAAAAAGGATAGCAGAAGACGCCCATGCCATGGAATGAAGATGATTCCTTGTATGCACTCCATGCTCCCTGCCCCTCTTCTTCCAGCACCTTCTCCACAAACTACCCTACAGTTGTGGTTTAGGTATAAGGAGCTGATGGTGATTGATTAGGATGCATTATAAATGAAAGGGATTTTAGAGTTTAGTGAAAAGTCTCTTGATTTGCAGATTAGCAAACTGAGACCAAGGATGAGATGGGAACCTCAAACTCACAGAAGAAGCTAAAAAATGTCTTAGCTTGGACTGACATTACAAAACACCACAGACTTAAACAACAGACATCTATTAATATTTCTCACAGTTCTGGAGGCATCTTTTCCTCTTCTTATAAAATCATTAATTTCATCATGGGGGCCACTCTTATGGCCTAATTTAATTCTAATTACTTCTCAAAGGCCTTGCCTCCTAAAACCATCACGTTGGGGGATAGGGCTTCAACTTATGCATTTCAGGGATGAGGTACAAACATTCATTCTCTCAAAATCAGAAGAGCCAGAATGTTGGGTTTCCTGATTCCCAGTGGGATAGAAAGCAGTGGCTGTAATTTAATGTTGCCCCTGGCAGAATCTGACCTATAGGAGTTGCCTCTCTAAGCTACCTTGCTCCAGCCCTGGCCCACTAGCTAATTAAGGACAAAGATTCTTTGTGACAGCCTGGGTATAGTGGCCACTCTGGTTTGTCTTAGTCTGACTCTTCTAGCTTTTAAAACTTATCCTCATAGAGAAAGTTCACCCTACAAATAAGGGGTTCTATTAGTTTAGGATGTGTTTTTTCTAACCTCTTCAAGCCTTAGAGGATGGAACTAAATTTCCCTGGAGACATGGGCCAAGATACTGTCAGCTTGTTTCATCTTCCCTAGGGTCCCTGAGCCAGGGTTCCTTCCACAGACTGTTCCTTTTCATTGAGTGTCCTTGCCAAGATTTATGATACAGTAAAGAGAAAAAGAGCCACGTCAACTGTCCTGTGAAGGAAAATGAGATTCTGCTAAATTTAAGGAGACTTTAAATGAATAAAAAGATCAGCAGGTTAAATACCATGAAGTGGGATAATAGATTAATTTTAGAAAATACAGGAGTCATCTTAATTATAGGTATAACTGAGTAGAAAGCTGGATAAGTCCCATATAGTCCTTTTATAGGCCATGACATAATTAAATGACCGTTCAGTTTATAGACAAGATATATCTTTGACATAGACACTGTGTACTAGGAAATCATCCACTCTGGGCCCTTACCTGATGCAGACTCATTCTTACCTAGAAAGACCCAAGGATAATCAGGTGAGCATTAATCCTCTGAGAAAAACTATGAGCTTTGGAAAGAAAAGAGATTTCTCCACTTAAAAACCAAAGCTCATGAATGCTGGCATGTATAAGTAACAAGTAGCTCATCTGTAACAAGTAGCACCCCCTTCCCCCATTATAGGGTGGTAAAGGCAAACAATAATTTGGGAGGACTTTTAGCCCAGACTTATAGTATCTATCTGTTCCACCCACAGCCCCTTTTGTGGCATGGCCAATGAACAACATGTTCTCAGCTGTGTGAACTGCAGCTTCAGGACTATCTCCCTGGTTCTCCCCTTTATTCCATATTGCTGTGATTCTAAGGAAATTGGGGTGCCATTGTAGAAGGTCTTTATACAATTTAAATTGGTGCACATGAAATAAAGCAGCATTCTTTGGGTATTGTGTACTTCCAGTTGGATGTCTTCTAGCTGGACATCTTTCCCATGGTGTTTCATAACCCTCCTTTAATCTGTCTGCCTCTTGGTTCACTCTTCCCAGCCACTCAGCTCCCACGTTGGTACCATCTTTGACTCCTCTTTCCTTCATTTCCACTTCCAACCTTTCACCACATCCTGCAGGCTCTACCATGGCCCTATCTTTCATAACCCCCCCCTCCCCATTTCTATCAATACCACCTTGGGATTTACCCTCAGTCTCCTGACAGCACCACTGCTTTTCAAAGTGTATTTTCCTCTCCTCCAGCCTTTCCCTCCCTTTCTATTCTACACAATTTTCCATATTCTTCTCTCTGAATTATTCAACCAACATTTACCAGACCTGTATTATGTGCCAGCTGCTAAGTGAACAAAGATGAAAAAATAATGGACCCTCACTCCAAAGAACTCAGGTCAGAGTAAGACAGAGACATGTGGAGAGACAGTGGAGGGTGGTGGTGAGGGGCAGAGGCCTTAGAGTCACAGGGACTCAATGCCAATCCTGCCTCTGACTCTTCCCAGTCACGTGACTCTGGGTAATTTAGGTGCTCTATGCTTGCAATAGGGGGACAATGGCAGTTCCTACCTAACAGGTTTGCAGAAAGGATGGAATGAGATAATCCATGCAAAGCACTTATAATCTTGACACATAATAAACAATAAATAATAGTAGTAGCAGTTCTCAAACTCTCTGTGTTAAAGGACAATTTTTAGTCTGTTTGCTTGTTTGATTCCTAATACATCATGAGCTGATTTATGACCCTACTGTGCTTGACTTGTATGCAGCTCACACAGCATGCAACTCACCCAAATAGCTCTACACCGTGTTTAATGAGACACGTCCGTGGACTGCTCATTTAGCTGTCAGGGCAAGGTCATATTGTAGACCCATAACACACAGTTCATGGGCCAGAACCGATCCCTGAACCACAGGGCCTGGGAAGTATTGTAATAAAGGACAGCTTTGATTTTCACCTTCTTGCTCGTAAGTGACTCCCTGTGAGCTATGCAAAGTCTTTCCTTTGATATTTGGGAATCTTCACACTTAGGCCACATCCCAGCTTTCAAGGCTTATGTTTCAATACTCCCTTTTGCAGACTCAAGGCTCTAGTACAGTGGTTTCAGTTTCAGGAAGAAGGGATGGGACTGGGGGATAATTTACCTTATTTCATCTTCTTTGAAGACTTCGTATTATCTGAAATTGTCTTGTTTCTCTATTATCTGTCTTTCCTCAGGAACCTAGTCTCTCTGTATTCCTGATGCCTAGAACAGTACCTGGCATATAATAAGTATTCAATAAACACCCATTGGATAAATAAGTGAATAATGAAAAGATTCTGCTGCTAAACACATTTAAAATTCAATCTACTTGACATGTTTTTCAACTGTTAACTCTTTAAAATGTGGAATTTCTTGTTTTTAACAAGAAGCAAGTTCTTCCTTTGCTTATTACCTGGAATGACCTTTTATCCCATCCGTTTTTCCTGCCTTTAAATTTTTGGTTTCTCTAAATCCACTAAAAGTCAGTTGAATAATTTCCTCCAACACAGCCTCTAAGAAGCCTTCTTCTGACTTCTCATTATACTCTATATTATCTCTGTTACAGCACTTCTAACATGTTTTATTATTTATGTTATATGCCCTTTACTAAATTATAAGGTCACAGAGAACAAGAGCCTGGCAGAATTCATATTTGCATTTTCAACAGTGTTTAACACAGTGCCTAATAGGTAATGGGAACCTAATGCTGAATTATGTGGAATATATATGAATTCCTCAAGATCTATTTATGTCTCAAGAACCAGTTCAAGTTTTACCTCCTTCCTGGAGCTTTTCTTGAATATTCCCACTTGCAGTAGTATATCTGTTCTCTAAATCCTTATAGCCTTTTTGCTATTTAGCCTTTAATTAGCATTTTAAAATTTCATTCATGTTTTTATTTCCCTAACAAATGTTTATGCTTAGCTATTATGTTTAGGGAATTGTTATAGATATCAGAGTAGGTAATGAAAACTAAGAAAACCCCTGCCTTCAGTAACTGTGCAATAGGATTTTCACTATGTAATTCCTAGTATTGTGTGTGTTGTTGTTGTTGTTTTCCTTACCCTGAATACACACACAAACACACACACTTTGTGATCTTGAGGGCAGGAATCATTGTGAACCTACTACAGAACATAGCTTACTGAGCTTGCAGGACCTAGTAAATATTCATTATGAATGGAATTTGTTGGTGTTCCACATATACATATACTGGTATATCCACATGGCACAAGCTTATCATCTCCTATTAGAAGGCAATTATCTGTCTTTGTATGAAATGTGATAACCATGTGACACTGATAATATGGGCCCTTAACGCAGGTGAATTCTGACAATATTGATATCTTCACCTGTAGAGAAAGCCCGTAATAACCCCTGATCCATAGACCACTCATATCTGGTGCCTCAAGAAATAATTAGATGCAAATAGAATGTGATAGGAAACATTTACCAGTCAGGTAGAGTAAAAACTTTGTTAATTTGAAATGCAAGGGACCAGAAAAATGAGCTCTGAATTAATTGGGTTTGGATTATCTGATATTTTTATTAAGGGCATTTAGTCATTTAGGCAATAACAGCTGCTGTTTGATTGTTTTTTAGTGTTAGTCTTCTGAGGTTTTACTGTCAAGGTATGATTTCTTATGACGGTAATGTAACCATTAACCTTTGCAGCTGGACATATATAACTAACAATTTGCCTGGGTTTTCACCAGCCTACCCATGTTTTCATCAATCAGTTTTGTTCGATTTCATTTCTATTTTTACTGACTGCCACTATCCATGACTCTCTCCAACTTAATTCTTTCCCGTCTGGATAGCAGGGTGAATTAGAATTGCTGGGAGGTGGTTTAAGCAACCAGAGGAAAAGGCCATCTGACTGTCTGCTGCTCATATTTCAAGTGATCTGAGTATTTAATTGCATGGCTGATCTATTGCTTTATTTACATGATAAATATTGTGGAAGTCTAACCATTAGAAAGTGTGAAGGAATAATAAGTCCCTGACCAAGGTGGAAAGTTCTTTTAGGACCATTCTAAATCATTTTTGAAAGGTGATTTTCATAATACAAAAATCAAGGTTATGTGTGATGTTCTCTAGGTAGACAAAACACAAAGTCCATTAGAATTTATTTGAGTCATTTTACATTGGAAAACTCTGCTTTGATGATTTTGTTAGGCAAGGAGAAGTGACAGCTCACTGGCAGAATTAACGGTTTACTTATGCTGCTTAGCTAAACTGATTAATGGGCTAGAGTGTAGTAAGAAAGACAAGGTAACTATCATAAAAGGTAATAACATGTAAATAGACCCAGAGTGATATACTGAAAGTACCAAGTTAGTGATGGAGGCAAGGCTTGTAAGAATTTAGGAAGGGATTTTGATTACATGTGATGGCAATACTGACTACTCAAAGTTCAAACAATGCTTAACATACAGTGGGTTGCCAGACACATCTTCCCTGAACAACTGATAGGCTCTGTGAATGTGGCAATGCTGATTTTATTATTAATAGCAGATTTCAATTTTATTTATTGATATGTGTCTACTTGTAATGCAGGTTACATTTTCCCTAATTCCACATTTATTTAAGTTATTGCAAAGCCTCATAGTCTTTCAAAGCTGGGGGGATTCTCTGATGCAGTCCTGCCATTGTACAAGGGTAGAGATGAATGACTTGGCCCACATCCCAGAGCCAGGGTATGGTCTCCCAGATGGGGTCCAGGCCCTGACCTTCCTCCCAGATGTAACTCGCGGGATCTGCTTTATCTGTTTCTTGTGTCATTGTCCCAAGTCCATTCAACTTTACAAAAGAGTGACATAGGTACATATTCCGCCTAGACCTAAATGTAAACAAAATGTACTGCTTTTGTATTTTTCTTCTTCTAACTTTTTTTGCTTCCTCGGCCTCCCCGCCTCTCCCGCCTTCTCACAGAAACTGTTCTAATTTTGAACCTGGATACTCAGAGTAATTTGTATTAGCCTTGTGTTCAATGAGTAAATGAATGGACATATTTTCCATGATCCTTTAGACTCACATAAGCACTAATTACTGAAAATACATTTTTGGCTCACAAGAAAAACTGGATTTACAGGCTTCTTTTCAAACTGTGCTGCCTTTAGACTAATGACCTTGAGATGAAGGTCTCTGTAACTCAGACCTACTGAGCCATCCAATACCTGGTCCTTTTTAATAGGTACACATTATATTATTTATGGAATATAGAGAGATAATTCAACTGACCTGGCTCCATCCCCTGAATGAGTTAGAGTTTGCTTCCTCTTTGAGAATTTTCAATCAGTTCAAGCTTTTTTCTTTTAAAATCTTAGATAGCACTTGTAAAAAAAAAAAGTTTTGGAGTTACCTTATACTTCAGCTAACTGAGGACAAATGCAGTCTTCTGGGATCACCAGTGATGCCTGATTTGAATGGCCTGCCTGGGTCTTGTCTCTGAACAGCTTTCTCAAAGTAGTATTTTGAAGAGCTTGTTATAATATGCTTAGAGTGCAATAAAAGAATATTCTCTTAACAATGACATAAAATTCCAGGGGAAAAGTGCTTGACTAAGTATATTGATGATTTCCTCGAGCTAAAAACTTCAGAAAATGGGCTTGAACTATACTTGCGATGGGTAGTAGAAGATTGTGAAATGAGAAGAACAAGAAAAGGAGAATATAAGTCTAGGATAAGAAAAGGCAAGGTAGAGGATCAATACCTAAGAATGGACTTGAATGCATTTATCACTTAGGTGGGGCTTGCTGTGTGTTGTCATTGTTAAGCCTTTACAGACACTAACCATCTAATCTTTACTATAACACTGTATAGTGGGTCATAACATTAGCCTCATTTTATAGATGGAAAAATAGAGACCAGAGTTATCTACCCTGCTCAAGGTTATTCAACAGGTAACTGGCAAAGATGAGTTTGAACCCAGGCAGGCGGGCTGCAGAATCAATAAGATGCAACACTAAATACTACTCCTGGCTCTCAGGGAGCTAAATTATAAATCCAGAATCAGAGACCAAGTTGAAAGAATGAGTATTTAGTACCTGATTAGTGGATAGTTCAAAACTGCCTTACTGGACAAATCAGAAGGGAAAGGATGCAGCAGGCAGGTAGGAAGCTGTAACTTCAGGAGATGGGGAGGCAGAGAGCTTAGTGGCCAAACAAGCAATCTCAGGAACACAAATGCAGGAACTCGAGCCAGAGAGCGTTCGTGCAGAAGCAGTTCGAAAACTGAATATTCATACAAAATTATGAGTTTGCTGGGATTCTGGACAGCAGGCTTGTCTACCTTACTGCAGAGATATTTTTATTCTAAGCAAAAATGTTCTCACTACCAAGAAAGCTCCTTGCTACTTTCTGCTGGTGTAGAATGGAATCATAGGAAAGGGGCAACTTAGATCCCAGAAAACAGAGCAGATAATTTGGTCCTTGGTGGAAAGAAGTAAAGGATTGTAAGATCCTGACAATTAATTCAGAAACCCCAGGAAAATGACATGATTATTGCTACTTCTCTGTGGCTTTTCCAGTGGATATTTCAAATCAATCTCTTACTCTTACTGTCTCAGTTTGGAGAAAGAATATGGATTTCCAGAGACCTTTATCCAGGATGAAAGGACTCTGAAGTTATGATGCTCTGATTCTCAGGATTGCCTCTCATCCTCCAGAGAAGATTCTATTCAGCATGTCAAGAGCTTCTGTTATCCACTGCTCCTTCTAACTTCTACTGTAAGGCAGTGTGGCAGACTATCCCTCAGGGATTCCTACCTAACCATGGTTATTCTCATGATGCTTTTATGCCCTACATACCTCCCACACTTTCAGACTCTGGTTCTGCCAAGGGTGTCAGCTACTGTGAATTTTTGTGTGTTGGACCAAGTACATGTTTGACTTTTATCTTTACCTCCTGGCTCATCATCTTTGCCTTGAATAGTGAGGTTAAGAAGTGGCTGCAAAGAAAGTCCAGTCTTTCCTGATGTTATTGATTTCTCTTAGTCATGGTCTTGCTCAGCTCAAAGGAGCTGCTGTCAATAGGCACCAAGCAAGCATTTCTTTCCCTTAGATTGGTTTAGTTATGCTACATGGTATCTATACACACTACGTGACTGGTGGGCAGAGCCACCAATGTGAACTCAGGTGTATAACAGACAGCTACCAACAATCAGCTCTCTAACCATCAGAAAAGGAAGCACTTGTTCTCAATCCCTGCTTCATTACTTTCATTTTACTTAGGTTTTGCCTTATTGCTGTGAAGAAAATGTAGCCAAGCAGATTTCACTTCCAGATGTACTGATCTGGTAAGCAGAATTTCTGCATGATTATCCTACACATGTGTTTGAAGTACAAGATAAACCCTTGCAGTGTCTCGGTTTTCCCCTCTGTAAAATGGGATTAGTTCATGTTAAGTAGGAATCCTTTGTGCTGTAGATTGTCCTTAAACCATGTTGCTACATTTATTTGAAACTCTACGGAAAATTAGAGAACATTTACTTCCCAGACAATGCATGCTATTGCAAATCTCCTAGACTCAAGACCCAAAGAAATCTTCACAAGGCTCTTACCATAGGCTAAATATGGAAGGATTATAAAATAAGAAACATGCTTAAAAAATAATTCAGATGATTTATACATATCTGCAGCCTGAGATCTAGCACATTTTTCCAGGCAAGTTTGGTGCAAGTCCTTTGAACACTGCAAGTCAGCACTTCAGCTACTTCTAGCCTCTTTCAGAATTCTACACCATCTATGCCAATAAATGTGTCATAAAAGTGTAGGGGACTTAAATTGGACAAAGTTTAACTTTTCAGAAATTTGTAGAAACAAGCTTCAAAGGAGGAAGAAAGTGTTAGGAGTGATGGCTCAGAAAATGAGACCAACTGAATGATGCCGTATTTTATGCACACACACTAAAAAACTTCTTCAGCATGTTTGTGTTCAACATGTATGTGTCCTTTTGTTCTCTCTCATTTTGTCTCTTTTTTTATAAACTAAGAGCTATCTAAATGTGTCTGGAGAGGACTCTAACTTCAAAAGCATACAATAACTGAAGCTGTTGTATGTAACCCCATTGAACTCACCAGTCTAAAGCGAGCACTTGGCCTCTAAACCAGGGGTTCTCAAAGTGAGGTCTCTGAACCAGCAGCATGAGCTTCACCTGGGCTCCACTCAACCACAGACCCAGAAACTCTGATGGTGGGCCTGGCAATCTGTGTTTAACAAGTCTTCCAGAGCATTCTCAGGTGCCTTGCCTCAAGTTTGAGAGCAAATTAACCTTAGCTGCATGTTGGAATCACCTGATAATTTTTTTTTAATATGCAGAGTTTATACCTCCAGATATATTGATCAGGAGTGTAGCCCTCAGAGATTTTTAACTACCCAAGGGATTCTAAAGTACAGTCAGGGTAGAGAAACAGTCTAAAATCTTGCTGCTCAAAGTCTGAGAAGCTTCTGAAACTATAGCATGCATGAAAGTCACTTGGGATTCTGCTAAAATGCAGGTATTCTTTGGCAGGGCTGGGATGGGGGCCTAGATTTTGCATATGTAACAAGCTTCCCACTGATGCCAATTCTGCTGGTAGTGGGAGGGGACCACAGTCTGAATCCCAGGCCCAAAGTCATAGTGACCACTGGGTCCTGCTCTATGAATGTCCATGCTGCAGAAGCCCCTCCTTGCTGCTTTAACCAATCCAGGCAATTGTAAACTTTAGAGAGTCAACAGTGTTCCCAAATAGTCCAACCTGTTTACAACAGGAGTGACTTATTTAAATATTTTGAAAGCCAATAAAATATTACTGTGAAAAAGAAGGGTTTTTTTTTTCCTTCCCTATGTTGCTCTAAAAAATAAGTTGAAATATTTTAAGTCTCAATAGAGGCAAACTGTTCTGGTGGGGGAGTTGGGGGGAAGCTGTCCAATTAAGTGTGGGCAAGTCATTCAGTGTCATAAAAATCTAGATTGTGCACTCAGGATGCTTTGTCAGTGATTTTTAAATTTTTGCTCACTTTAAAGAAGCTGAAATTGAAAATATCAAGGATGTGATTTAAACAATACAGGTGATTTGAAATTCCAATCAGAAGACCAAATCCTCAAAGAGAAGTTTCTGATCCTCTATCAAAAGTTATGTAAATATATTGACATTTATTAGTTTCAGTTAAAATATTTGATAGCTATGTCATTTTAATGGCTTCCTGCTTTAGTGGACTTTATTGGTTCACTACTAGTCTTGATCGCACCAGGTAAAGAGGCTTGACTGTAATTTTGTTTTGTAAGAACATTACCAATCACTACCTTGTATGGCACATTAGCTGCACATCAGGTATTATGAAAGCGTTTAGCATTTATTTTACCTAATCCTCACAAAAGTCTAGAAAATAGCATTCACGTCTCATCTTAAAGCTTAGGAGTGCATTGTGGTTTCTTCTGTTCTCACACTTTGTTGGCTTCCCTATAACCAGCACATACTAAGAAATATGTGATTCCTCATAGTCTGGCCAATTTGTTTAAAATGAAAATTAAAATTATTCAAAGTACAGTGAATAACAAGTACATAATTATTTCTTGATATGGGAGGAAATCTTATAGGTGATACTGTGTTGTATTCTGAACTAACAAAACGTTTGGGTGGTTACAGAAGGTGAGAGGCAAAAGGTAACATCCCCTCACAACCTGGCCCTAACCTACCCTCTGGGTTTCATTACCTCTCCCAACACTCACACACACACACATGCACACATGGTCGCCCACATGTGGTGGGCACCTTCACCTTCCGCCATGTGCTTTCACACCTTCATGCCATCTCCCTTTCCTGACACGCCCTTTACTTCTTTTTTCCCCTCAGTGAACTTCAATTTGTCCTTAAGATGAAGTAGTCCCTCCTTTAGGAACACTTAACCAAGTGAATCACTCTGTCTCAGGTAACAGTGTGTGGAGACAACTATTTAATAGAAGCTCTAGGTGAGAAAGATGACTTTGGCAGATGTAGTTCATTCAACACATATCTCTGAAGTACCTGTTCTGTGGACCACTGTGAGCACAGACACACAGACCCCAGAAACTAAGAATTATCAAAATCAGAATAGTGTTGAGGTCAAGAAACCCTCTTTAAACAACCTCCTCACTTTACAGAAAGATGAAGTGACGTATCCAAGGTACCTCTGCCAGTCAGAACCAGAGCAGGCATCACTTGACCCCGAGCTTAGGTGCTTTTTGTCACTAGTATTCTCAGTGTGGAATTTGTAGCCTTAATGATTATTTCCAAAGTGCTTGCATGAACTTGAATAAAAGGAGCCATTTTAAAAAACAAAAGAAACTCTGCATGTAGCATTTTCTCTGCTGAATCTATAAACTATACAACCCAGTGGTTGCTTTCTCCTCTACTTCCACAGGAAGTATTCTTAGCAGTAATAAGTTGTTATGTGCTAAGTGCTTGGAGCTCCTTTTGAAAGAGGTGCTAAAAACTTCTCTAAATTATTTTTATCACCTCTATAAAATTGAAAAGCAAAGTATCATTCCTTGTCAAAAGCAGACTTTACCATGATTTCCTTTAATTATAACCTCTGATTAGCTATTGAAAAATCTCTGATTACAGACTGACATTGTGCTATCCCAGGAATCATATCAGTTAAATCTATAAAATAATTCATTGCAGCATGACAAGACCATGAACTATTGTTATAGTTTGGAACAGAGCTTCAAAATAATGTAAAAGATTTACTGCTAAAACTCTCCTTGTTTCAAATATGATGAGGTTAATGCTATGGCTTTATATATTGATTAACACTGTCAATTTGATTTATTAACTTCTTAATTACTAGGAAGGATCTTTAAGAATTTATCACTCTTCATGAGAAACTATCACACTAGGAGGAACCTTGAGGAGTCTCCATAGTGTCTGTGGCTGCCTTCAAGAAGGACCACAACTGATGAATTTCATACCACAACCATCACTCCCACATGAAAATCCTTTCACTTTCTTGAGTGATCAAATTTAAGCCACTATTTAAGTGGCCTCCATCGTGAGAGTTCATTATTCTCTCTAAATGGAGGAACTGAGGAGCAAACAAAAGAACTGGCTCATCTTGGGTTAGTAAGAATGGACCACAAGTGACCTGTGTCCTAACCCCTGCCAAAGGAGACTATTATTACTAATAAGGGCTCAATTAAAAGATGTGTGCATGCTCAGGCAAGTTGATTTTAGGGAGTCTCTGAGGAAAAATGGTCAATAAGGCCATCTTACCTCTGTCAGCTGCAAAGTGCACAGATCATTACCAGAGAGGCATTGCTCCTTCTACTCACAGCCCCCTGGGCCTGCTTAGCTAAGGTTGCACGTTGCTGTGCTCCTGCTGCTGGTACAGATTTCCCAGGTTTTAGGCCAGCAGGAACGGCAATCAGGTTGGAAAGTTGGCACCCAGGGGATTTTTTTTTTTTTTTTTTT
>VBSM01003157.1:35232098-35256312 GCA_008086735.1 Cheirogaleus medius
TTTTTTTTTTTTTGGCTTTTTACCTCCTCCCAACTCCTCAACTTGGACATTCCTCATGATCCTGACTATCACCCTCTGCTCCATTCTCCTTACACTCACCCTTGGAGTATAAGGAGAACAGAGCTACAAAATCTCAGATCAGGTGACCTCAAATCTGTATCCGGGGCCTACTAATGTGCACAGCCCCAGCATGGAGTTTCCAGCTGCCTGCTGAACATGTCGCCTGCATATTCTCTTGACATCTTTAAATTGAAGAAGTCACACTCATTGGCTTACTCCCCAAATCATCTCTTCTGCTGGCTTTCCCCATTTTTCCTCCTAATGGAGTTTCTGTGTTCCCAACCCCTCTGAAATGAAGCCTGATACATTTTATATGCTCTTATTTATTTGCTCCCCAAATCTAGTTTTACTGAGTCCTTCCTTCCAAAATCCATTGATCTGATCCTTTCTCGAGTCTAATCCCTGATTATGGATGTAATCATTTGATAGTAGGAATGACTAGAGCTTCTGTGCTTGCTTGGTATCATACTCTTTTCTCTCATTTAATCTACCTGATAGTCATGAAAAAGTTCCTTAAATGCCACTTTGGAGAATTTCTTTTCTAGCAAATATTCAAGACACATTTATCAAGTGTTCCCTACATGCCCAGGCACCATGCTATGTGCTCTTTATGGAATGATTAAAAAAAAAAAAAATGATAATTCTTCTCCTTCCTGAGTTTTGAAGTATAAGGGAGAGGCAGTTAAAAATAAAAAGCAAATTAATCACTAATAATTTTAATTTAGTAGGTGCTATGAGAAAACAAAAAAAATCACAGTAAAATAGAATAACTGGGACCTAAGATAGTAACAACTAAGGAGAGACCTAAAAGCTGAGAATAGCCCATCTATGATCTAGGGCTTCATTACTTTCTCTTAAATTGAGTTGAATTTTCTTGTCTAAAATAAAGGCACTATTTTTCAGTCTTTTTCATTGCTCTCTTTATAAACCCCATATGCCAATTCAAGTAGCCCATATGTTATTGCTGAATTCTGTTTTGCACATTCTTGTCTATATCTTTGTCATGACTTTCTCTTTGTGAATCTCTGATCCCCGCCTCCAACTCTTTCTATTAAGATCATGTCTATGTTTTACTGGAAAGCCAAAACATACCTATTTCATGAAGCATTCTTTGGTACTTGTAGCTGAAATCCATGGACTGCCACTGAATTATTACTTTTGCATTTCTCTTCTAGCACTTTCCTTATGCTCTAGCACACAGCAATTATTTGAGTGCGTGCTGTACTTCCCTGCCAAGTTTTGAACAGGCTGTATTTCTTTGTCCCCTGAGATTGTCTAACACTGTTCCTTGACCTACATAAGGATCCTATAATTTGTTAATAAGTAAGCTATCTTTTCAAAGGTTATCAATCAGAATCAAAGTTATCACTGGCACAGGAAAGGGATCTCTAGATCTTAGCACTCCGCGTGTTGTCAAGGACATAAGAGGTCTGCAATAAATGTTTGTTTAAATAAAGGTCCAAGAATACACAGAAAATCAGCAGCAAGGAGTGGACTGCTAATCCTTGAGTTCCCTCAAGCCCCAGGCTAAGAGTTAACCAGCCGCAGAACATCTTGACTCCAGTGAACCCACTTCTTTTTGACCTAGTTGTTTCCGTGATATCAGCACGAACTTCATCACTGTAAGGAAATAAGCTTACTGCCTTCCTTGTCATGTTGAGAATCACATTGTCTCCTGAATGTTAAAAAATACTTGGGAGAGTTTTTCGCCTTCTCTGAAAATCACACATAGAATCACAGTATCATTTTTAATGCTTTGAAGTTCCTACTCTTTCAGTGGCACAGCCAGACCCTCTGTCTTCCACAGCTGTGCTCTTCTCTTTCTTCAAAGCCAAGCCGAATAAAAATGCACTCTATAGATGCTGTTCTAAATGTGTGTTCATTGGCATAGATAGGACATGGGAGCAAGATAAGAGAAGAGGCAGCATCACAAAAGCTTATTATTGGAGGCACTAGTCACAATCAGTGAAAGTATCTCCACAGGGCTGTATTTTCATGGGGCTAAAACATGAGAACTTAAGCCATGGGAAAGTTTAGTTTAAAGTTACTCCAGCAGGTACAAAGTTATAGGAGGCAAAAATGCTTTTTCCCTATGGAAGTGGGGGGCAAACAACAAAAGCAGCAGCAACTAAAGGAAGGAAGGAAAGAAAGGGAGGGATGGAAGGAAGTAAAGGAAAGAAAGGAATGAGGGAAAAATTGTTTTATTTGATTCTCATGTTTAGTAAATCAAGCATGAAAGACACTCCCCAGTTAAATTAGTCAAGATTGTAGTCCTCATTATTATGAGAGAAAATTGAGCTATTAAAATAATTATTCTAAAATGCATATGTTGATGATAATAAGATATGTTTTATTGCTTCTCTCTTTCAGGTTATTGAAATCCCTTAAGAACCATTATCTTATTAAGTCTTATTATGTGGTTATAAGGTTGGGGTTGGGAAAATTATTCCTCCTTTGCAGTCTAGAAGATAAGGATGGAAAGTTGTGTAAATTGTCCCAACCAACCAGCAACAGAAATTAACAGCAGAAGTTATACTGGAGTTCAAAACTGTCTGATCTTGAACTAATACATTACCCTTGGTAGTCTATCTTGACTCATGCGTAAGCTATTGGCTGACATGTTTGAATAAATCCAAAGTGCCTCATTTAGAGCTTTTGGAGATTTGCTTATTTCCTTGTTTCTCAGATTTAAAACAACAACAACAAATATACAACAAAACTAATTTGTCTCAAATAAACTGGAATCTGGCACAGAAAGGTATAGAACAAGTGGATTATTTCCCTAGAAAATCTCTAGTTCATATTAAGAGGAACAATTTTCTTCCCCCAAAGAGAATGTCTCCCTTAAACCTCAAAAGGCAATGTATTCTGATTTGCAAGCATTTCCTTATTTTGTTTATCATCATCCCTTTATTTTTCCCCATTGGGAGGAGAGGTGCTGACAGCGTTTGGTGATTTGGACCATTGGCATGTGCTTTCATTTTTACTTCCCTTTTCTTCATTATATTCTTGTAGACATATACTATTATGTTCTTTGTGCCTCCCTGTTTCTCTTTGCCTTATTAGAAAAGCTCTTCTAGGGGTGTCTGCTGCTGGAAATGGTTGAATTAATCAACTACACTCTGGTCCTACATTTTCAGGGTTAAAGACATGTTGCTTTTATATCTTAAACTCTGAAAAGCCTTTCCATTCAGATCAGAATCTTTTCCATATCAAGTGAATTTTTTGCCCATGGGTTTGCTCTCTTACTGTTTCCTCTTGAGGCTATTAACATGGAAATAGTATCTTTTACAGATAAAATCTCCCCGGCTACCCAGCTATCACTGCCTCTTTCCCACCTGATATCCTAATATTTCATTTTTGATATCACAATCATCTTCAAAGTAACAACCTGACATATTATAACCACTTGACATGCTTGAAAAAAATGGAATATATTTTTAGCTGCCTAATTTCAAACAGCATTTGGAGAAATAAGCTTGCTATGTAGATAGTTTATTTGTGCTCTCAATTGATGATAGAAGATCAAGGAAAAGAAAGAGTTTTGTAAAATTTCTAAGAGGTCTTTTTTTTTTAAATCACTATATAATTTTATGACTTCAAATTACAACTTGTTTATGAAAACTTGCAATAGAATGGGTTGTCCAAATGCCAATGTTCTTAGGAGATACTATTAATAGAAGTTATGCTAAAAGATTTGTCAATGAGAGACGCAATGAAGGATAAAGGATTTAAGGTTGTTGAATGAAGAAGATATAACACTGTGCTTTCAGGGAATCATAACTCCTTTGAGTTCTCTTGTCCTCTTCACGATTCAAATGCATCTACCTGCTGTCAATGACCTACTGACACCATTTCGTCTCTGCAAGCTTCTGGTTGCCAAATCCATGTTTTCAAGCAAAATGCTTTCAAACACTTTATCTTCCCCATTCTTGTCCTTTTGGGCCTCACTGTTTCCTCCTTTGTTGATGGTTTTTGTAAAGCTTGGCCCAAAGTCACTCTCAGATATCTATAAATTTCCCACCATACAGAGCACTTTGAGATAGTGGCCTTGTGGTGCCACCTGTAAAAGCCTTTCTAGTGTGGAAGAGTCACCTACACCGTGTGGCTGGACTGCCCTATGTTTCTCCATCTCTTATCTCAGCTTCTGCTTATCCCTGGTTATCAGTACTTCCCTTCTGCAAAATGGTAGCAGAAACAGAAAAGTCATGAATCCCAAGCTCCTGTCTGTTTCAGATGTTTTCTTGATTTTTAAAATAAATTTCAGCAATGGGATTTTATCTTTTTTACTTCCCCTTATTTTATATTTGTGATTTAAAGGAGTCCAGTGAGACATCTGGGTTTCATATGGGATCATTCAGAGTCACTTTGTGCATCTGGGCTTCTGGGTTAGTAGACTAATACTCTATCCAGTGAGTGCTGGCAATGTAGCTCTCCTGAGGTCAGATTAACCAGGTGCAGACAAAAGATCCAGAGTGGAGTAGAGGTAACATATCTAAAGTCCAAGTGGTCCATGGGAGTGGCCTGAGAAATGTACCAGGTAATCAAGAAGAACAGGACTCCATAAAAATAGAGCATGGGCTTTCAAGTCAGAGAGACCTGTACTTAAGCCTTACTCACTGTGCAAGTAACCTAACTAAGTGGCTCTGCATCCTACCCATCTGAATCTTCTGGAAAGTACAATTTTTTTAACATATAGATTTTTGTGTCAAAGCTCATGATCTCTAATATTTATGCTCTGTGTATGAAGCAAAAACTGTGTATGTTAATCAAGTTATTGGACAACTCTAACAGCCAGGCTTGTGTTTGGGCTTTGCATTTGAGGTGGCCCAAAATACGCATTTGGGAAACACTAATTTGTCTCTCTAAGCCTCATCTATAAAATGGGCATAAAACTATGCACTATACCACGGGGGTAGTATAAATATTAAATGATATGCTGCATGTAAGCTGCTGCACATAACGCTTGTCATGTGGAAGATGCTCAGCAAATGGTGGCTGGGATTAAAAAGGAACTAAGGCAAAGGGATCCTAAATAAAGACTATTGGAATAGCTAAGCCAAGGCCTGAAAACATTCTAAGTTAGCAACCTGTAGCTGTCTTATGTTTTCTGTTCTATTTTTACTCTGAAAGCATTTAGACAAATTATTGTGGTTTTGGCCCATAAAATCAAATCCTCTTGGGCTAAAAAGTTCATGTGTTCTCTGGTTAACTCCAGTCTTTATTTCCAATAGGTACCTATAGCTAATTTCTTTTAAAAAATTCAGATATAAGAAGTAATATCATTCCTAGTCATGCCACCCAAGTAACCCCTCTGTCTCAGCATCCTCTGTGTCCATGCAAACCAAAATTCACCACACCCTGCTTTGACCTTCACTTTGTGGTTCTCCTGGTTATCTTTCCTTCATTTCAGACTCAGGTCCACACACTTAACAAGATTTATGAAACCTGAAAGCAGAACACATCACCAAAAAACGATCTGTTGTTGGCCAAATTGTTATAAAAGTGTCCCAGGTTTTTTTAGCCTCATTCTCCTATGTGTGAATGTGTGTGCGCATGCATGCACATACACACAGATTCCAGATCGCTCTATTTCTGGCTGTTTCTTAGGAGTTTCTCATGAATGAAGAGATTTTCTAGAAACTTCTGGGACCTTCCCAACATGATGGGCTACCTGGCTAGTTGAGGCCAATCTCAGTCAGGGCAGTGTCAGTCATCTCTTACTATGAGCTAGGCTCTGGCTATATATTTTATATACATCTTTCCATTAATCAGTGTTTGTTACTTGATGTCAGTACCCTGTGATACAATTTCAACAATAATTTGCTGAAAAAGAAAATAATCATTCACGGATCATCACTCTGGATAGGTAGATGAATGGAATTGGTTACTGATGTTCTAAAATAATGTTGTTTTGAGTTACTTGACCTATAAATGTTTTTGTTCTGTTTTTGATTTTATAAAAGGACAGCATTTTCCCAAAGAATTGGTATCTTCCCTTGTTTTTAGGATGATAAAATATAAAACTAGTATATGGGCCAGTTTGGCTATACATAAATGAATTTGATTTAAGGTTAGAACTGAATACAGAGGTTGAGAATTTCATAATGTGGAAAACATGGTTTACTTAATAAATTTATCTTTCCTTCAATTATGAACAGTCATTAGAGGCAGAAAAGATCGTTTCAGTGTGACATAGAGTGCAGTTACATTACTTTTCCAGATGGTTAGGGGAAGAGGAAAAAATGTTAACATTAGCAAACTATTTTGCATATATTGCCAAGAACACCCTTCCTAAAATGTTTCATTATGTCATATCTCTGCATAGATGTCTCCAGTGGATTGAGTTCAAACTCTAAACCTAGACCCAATCTTCCACTCAAGTCTCAAGTTCTATTGCTGCCCTGTTGGGTATGAATCTTCCCTCTCAGCTAGAGTTGTCTATTCACCATGCTCTGAGCACACATTACACCTTCTCTCCTCTGAACCTTTGGTCATCTATTTCTCTTCAGTCTGTGGGACTCCTTCCCAAATTACCCCCAAGCCATGGTGATTCTTCCCTTTTCTGGGAGGTTGGGGTGGCTAATTATCATATTTTTATTATATCTTTTTCATACACTTGAGTTTGCTGGAACTGCCAGTTGCATGTCATAAGCTCTTTGAGGACAAAGACTATTAATATTTTTTTCTTCATCTTTGTATTCCCCATAACATGTAATACATAGCAAGGTTCTCCACAAGTGTTGTTTGATTACTAGAGCCCTCTATTGCAACAAAAGAGAAGACCTCCCCTGCTTATGTGTGCTAACCCCAGGTCACATTATTGTGGCTCAAGTTTCCCACTACTAGACATTATAGCATGGTTTTTAAGAGCATTTCTTTACACTTCTGCAGTTATTTTGCAAAGCTATATTATCTCAACAAGAAAGTCGATCCAGTGGTTCAGGCTATTATTTAAACAGCCATTAATTGAACAGTGAAGTATTCTGCTCACCTATGATTGTATAGGGAACTATAAATATATGCACAGTTGTGTAATTATCTCCACCAACGCTACCTTTCAAAATGGCTAATTATCACAAACATATGAAATGCAAATGCTATCTCTAGATGCTATTCAAAAGAACCCATGCAGGTACTATAATTCTGTTGAAAATATCAACTGTGATTTCATTTGATCAAATTTATAGTGCCTGGCGTGTTACTTTCCCAGTAACTTATGATTCTAGCTTGACCTCCAAGACCCCAAGGATAGGACCTATGATTTTAATTCCTGTTTTGAACACTAATTGACAATACCTGAATTTGCTGAGGTGGAAGCCCAGTCTTCTCATGGGTGAGTACCCATACCTATTACATTCATTACTTTGAAGCATTGGATCTGGCCACTGGCTGTGTGATGTAGGAAAAATTACTTACCTTCTGTCTCCTCTTCTGTAAAATATGGCTAATATCAACTTTACATGGCTGTGGTGAGAATTAAATAATGTAATATGTATAATGTACATGTTACATGTATTCAATAAATGTTTCCTTCCTGGTCCCTATTTCCATCCTGCCTATCCTTTAACCTATTGGGCTTGATATGCTGGACCCCAGCTTCATTCCCCTTGCTGTCCCTTCACTCCTGCTCTGAGACCAAGGGATACAGGAAGCCATTGACCAAGCAAGCCTGAAATGGGATAAATCATGTTAAATAGTGATTCATTTCTTCCCTCCCTTCCTTTCTTCCTTCCTCCCTCCTTTTTCCTCTCTCTCTGTCTGTCTCTCTCTCTCTCTCTCTCTCTCTCTCTCTCTTTTTCTTTCTTCCATTGTTTTGCATACCAAATATTATCAAGGTAATTTTTTGAGGCAGGGGGGAAGGTACCATGGTGCCTAGATCATAGAAATTACAAAGTAGGGGGAAGGTGTAAGCGAAGCTGGAAAGCTAAACAAGAACCAGATTATTTAGAGTTTGGGAGGCCATGGTAAGAAGCTGCATTTCTCAAGATTCTGTCACTGATTTCTTTCCTCTTTTCTCTGCTGCCTCCCTTCTTTGGAGGATTTATTCTTTTCCAATATATCAAATGCCATTTCTGTCTATACAAATTGACAGAAACTCACAATGGGATTCCACAAATGTGTTTCCAACTGCTTTATGTGCGTGGCAACAATTGGACTCCTTACCACCAGCTCCTTCTCTAGGCTTTTTCATTTTCCATCCTCGCAGTTGCTGAGCCTCTATCCTGAGTCTTCCTAGAGTTCAACATTTATTCATTCAAGAGCTTTTTATTGTTGAGTTTCTATAGACATTATGCTGGAAATTCACAAAGGGACAGACAACACAGTTTCTTCCCTCACATGGCTTACATTTTGTTTGGGAAATGATTAAAGAAAATCACACTTCCTTGGTTTCTCTCCTATCATTTTTTACTTTTCCTTTCATCTTCCTTGTTCCTTCTGCCTCATCTCTCCAACTTTTAACTAGGACTTGGCTTATGGATCTCTTATCTGGCTCTCAAATTTGTGTTACCATCTAGGCTCTCCGCTCTGAATTTCAGGCTGGTAAATATAAGCCACTCCTTATCACCTCTGTTTGGAAGTGGAATGGACATCTGGCTTGTCACTTGTGTGGGGGTTTGAAAATATGTCACAAATGCATTGACATTCCTGCCCCCAAGATGGAGTCTAAATCTCTTTCCTTTAAAGTAGACTCACTTCTTATGAATATAATGCAGTGTAAGTGGGGCTGTGAGGCTTCTGAAAATAATTTAGAAAACCTAATTAGCTGAATAAGCTTCTTCCTGGCTGTCGGTTTCTGAAGACACTCATCTCAGGAGTCCTGAGTTGACATGTCAGAAGCCTGGCTACCCTGAAGCCACCACACAGTAGAGACAATGTAATGAGATATGCAAGGTCAGAAATGAGTGAGGAGCTTCAGCTGTGCCAGTCCAGCTGTTTGAATCTTCCTACTGTCAACTGCCAGAGATGTGAGTGAGCCTTCAGATGACTCCAGCCCCCTGCCTTCAAGTCATCCTAGGTGATGCTAAATGTGGCAGAGATAAGTTATTCCCCCATTTGAGCTCTGCCTAAGCCACAGATTCATGCACAATATCAATGTGGTGGTTGTTATAAGTCACTAAATTTTGAGGTAGCTTGTTTTGCAATTATCTCCTTTGGAATAATGTCCAAATAAAGGTCCACCTTCACACCTATTTATTGTACAGTCTTTTTACTTCAATTAAAATCAAGTCTATCCTCCCACACACTCATGCCAAACTTTCCATCTTTAATTTTTCTCTTTCTTTTATACCCTACCTCTGGTAGGTCAGAATATTCTGTCATCTTGACCTCCATAAGTCACCAGAATTTGACTATTTCTCACTAACCCAACTGCCATGAAGATCTTATCATCTTAGATAGAGACTATGAAGACAATCCCTTTGGTAGATTTCCTTGGCTAATAGCCCCAATTATGTACCCCTCCCTGTCTCCATGCCTTTCATATATGGCTTTGCAGCTGTTCTCATTGAGGGGTAGAGAAGAATTCTCTTTAATTTTGAGTTCAGTCATGTGTTGCTTTGACAAATGCAAGGCAAGCAGAGAAATCTCATCTATTTCTACTGGCTCTATTGCTTCTCTGTGATTGCCTTAAGTTCAAGGCTAGGCCATGTAGCTGGAGAATTAAGATATGTGTTGCAGAGTCAAGTGACTCCAGTTACCCAAATTGAGTCCATTCTCAGACAGCAAAGCTGCCTAGCCAACCTGTAACTGACCACAGACCAGGAGACCTGCTGAGCTGACTCACAGGATCATGAGCATTTGCTTACTGTTTTAGGCCACTGTGTTTTGTAGTTATTTGTTATGTGTTATTTTTGTGGCAACAGGTAACTTATGCAGAAATTGATGCCAGGAATGAGGTGTTACCCTAATGAAAACCTAAAATATAGGTCATTGTCTTCATCCCTGAAATGGGCAGGAGGCTGGAAAAATGTCATGGAAACTGCTAAAGAAAACTGGACAAATTGGAGCTATTATTATATGGTTGTGAAATATTTGGGAAAACAGTGTCCCGTGGTAACTTAGGAGATAGAAAATGGAACTGATAATCTTTTAGGTTTGGACAAAGAGAACTTCAGGCAAAACTGAGAGTGCCAGCTGGTTTTTACTAGATGTGTAAGATATATTACTTTAAGGAAAATATGAACTCTTAAAAAAAACTAGCTAATTTCCATAATTCAAAGGGAATGTAAATACCAAGTGCCTAGAATAGTGTTTGACAATCAGTGGGTGCTCTGTAAACATTTGTGGAAGGGATTATTTATTTACAATTTCAGTAAGTGTTATGAATAAGAAATAGAGGGCTTTGTGTCAGTTTATAGCACAAAACAATCATCTCCTTAACCCACTCCCAAGGGTATTCGAATTAAAAAGGAGGTTGTTAGGGGGCTTAACTCATGCCTGTTAAGACATAATGGTGCCTGATGTGAACTTTTATCGCAGACTTTTCAGCTATTATGAGGTCCTCCACATAGTGCTTCTTAGAAATCTATGTACATGATCTTCCTGCTCACATACTTCCTTTTACGTGGTATTTGTCAGTCACATCACCATATCTGATTTTTTTTAATATCCTTCCAGGCAGACATTAGAAGTCCGAAATAAAAAGAGATCTCAAAATGATGCCTGAGAAGCTCTTGGTATAAAAGAATTATTTTCTTCCATTGTGTGTGATTCACAGAATTGGGTTTCTGGCTAAACACTGATCATCATAAGCAGTTCTTCATCTAGAGTTTGACCTTTATTTTTTCCACATCTTAAGTACTTCTCATATTTTCCTCCCTTCTTCTTTTAGTCTGTCTTCTTTACCTTTCCAATTTACTAACAATTTGAATTCTGTTCTTGTTTCCAAAATGCTGCTTCCTTCCTGACTACTTGGTGCCATCCACATTTTGGTGAGCCTGTCCTCTTGCAGGGCACATTAATCAGCGCTGGGACCAGGACTGACCCCTGCCAGCATCAGCTAATATGTCCCTCAGGTTGCTTCAACATGAGCCTCTCTGAGTATTCCCTGGGGCCAAAAGATAACTATGAAATGAGTATTTTCCCCAGTTTTTCAAATACACATTTGTTTAGCGAAGAACAATTTTAACAAGCTTGTTCTCTAGGGATGTAGTTTGAAAGCTGCTTATTATATGGAATTTACATTTGGCAGAAAGCTTTTGCAAGTCAACCTAAAGCTAGTGGAATCCCACCTACTGAGAAAGCTTCCTGGTCTGCGAAAGAAACTCTCAGCTTCAAAGCATTGCTCCAATTTATACACAGTACTCCTGCAGTCCAATTTCTAGGATTCACTCTTAAGCTTGCCTCACGATATCAGATTTCTCTATCAAGTAAAACCAAATATGAGCTATACTTGTTACCCTCTCAATCAGTTTAGGAAAAGTTCCCATGAGAACTAAAGAGTCAGAGGTCAGTAAAGAGCCTCTGAATTTAAGGTGCGGGGATATAGATACAGTTATCTGTCTAACATACAAACAGAACAACATTGCAGAGAGCTGTTTTCTTCAACACAGCCACCATGGGAGACTAGAGGACTGTCCTGAGGTTGATTTTGTTTTAAATCTCTTTCTTTCTCTCTAGTATTTTCTTTTCAAATCTCAAAGGTAATACCTGCATATGGCAAAAAATTCACTGCATAATGAAAAGCAAATGTCTCTCTCACCTCAGACCTTCAATTTCTTCTCTAGAGACAAATGCTGTTGAGTTTCTTATATGCTTTTCAGAAACTTCACATGCATATGCAAGCGCGTTGCCTTATTTAACAATCCAAAGGAGAGAACACTAGTCCCACAATTCTGCACCTTGCCTTTATCTGTTAAAAATTTTGACAGTCTTTCCATAATCAGTACATAGAAATTGACCTCATACTCAATGATGGCTATCAAGTTGTTTCATTGTCTGCATGTTACATAATTTATATAACCATGCCCCTACTAATGAACATTTCCATTGTTCTAGTCTTTTGCTAGTAGAAAAAATTGTCATAACAAAAATTGGTCTACTTTCATATTTATATATACGTGATACTAAATATCTCTGAGAAATTGGTATCAGAAATTCCCATAGTTTAAAAGTCGTAATTGCATTTAAGAAGTTGCTAGATGATCTTAAGAGACTTCAGCAATTAATAAACTTCCCAAAATTTATGAGACTATCACTATCAGAGTCCTCATGCCTTTGGCAACACTGTGTATTATTAGACTTTTTATATTTGTCAATATGATTGATAAAAAGGGTATTTAGCTTCAAAAATGATTAATGTTTGCATATCCAAGCTCTTTATAATAATCTTATTTCATCTGTAATCATTAGATTTTTTATGGGTAAAATGGGGATGATAATACAAAGCTTAAACGGTTACTATGAGTTTTAAATAAATTAATACAAGTAAAGCACTTAGGTATTCTTTGACACAATGTAAGCATTTGGAAATTAATTACTACTTGTCATAATTGCTATTATTGTTCTTGTTCTCTTGTTATATGCTTATGCACAATTCATGTTTCTCTATATATGGATAGTCCATCATGGACTTTACTCATTTTTCTATTGGGTTATTGATATTTTTAATACTGATATTTAATAACTCTTTTTGTATTAAGATTAGTACTTTGCTATTTTGGTTTCAGAAATTTCTCTCAGTTGGTCATATATTTTCAATCATGTTTATGATTATTGATTATTGGTTAGTTCCAATTTAATAGTGAGTACATGTGGTGATATGTTTATAGTATTTCCTTTCTTGGGAAGGTATTTTAATATTTTCTCTATAGTTCCTAAGTTTTGTATTTCCCTGACTAAACCAATCCATTTCTATGTTGATAACAACATTCTCCCAAATGTGTGCATTTTTGTTTCATTTATCCATGATGAATTCAATTTTTCTTTTATCTCAAAATATTAAGGGAGGTACAAATATTTTTGGTTACATGGATCACTTTTATAATGCTTGACTCCTGACTATAAGTGTGCCCATCACTCAATATTGCTCATTGTACCTATTAGATAGGTCTTTGCCCCTCCACTCCTCCCCTCCTTGCCTCCCCTATGCCTTGCTTAATTTCCACTGAGTTTTTCTTCCCTCTGTGCATGTATGTGCTCATTGGTTAGTTCCAATTTAATACTGAATACTTGTGGTGGTTGTTTTTCCATTCTTGAGATACTTCACTTAGGATAACGCTCTTCAGTTCCATCCAAATTGATGCAAAAGGCATTAATTCATCTTTTTTTATGGCTGAGTATACTCCATGGTATATATACCACATTTTGTTAATCTACTCATGAATTTGTGGGTACTTGGGTTAATTCCACATGTTTGGAACTGTGAATTGTGCTGCAATAAACATTAAATTGCAGGTGTCTTTTTGATAAATGACTTATTTTCCTTTGAGGAGATACCCAGTAGTGGGATTGCTGGATCAAATAGTAGGCCTACTTTTAGTTATTTGAGAAATTTCCATAATGTCTTTCATAGATGTTGTACTAATTTGCAGTCCCACCAACAGTGTATAAGTGTTCCTTTCTCTCTGCATTCCACATCAGCATCTATTGTTTTTGGACCTTTTAATAACAGCCATTCTAATAGGAGTAAGGATATATTTCATTGTGGCTTTAATTTGCATTTCCCTGATGATGAGTGATGTCAAGCATTTTTTCATGTGATTTTTGGCATTTGTCTATCTTCTTTTGAAAAGCTTCTGTTCAAGTCTTTTGCCCACTTTTTAATGAGGTTGTTTGTTTTTGTTGTTGCTGATTTGCTTGAGTTCTTTGTAGATTTTGGTTGTCGATTTGCTCTGTTGATTATTTCCTTAGCTATGCAGAAGCTTTTTAGTTTAATCAAATCCCAGTTATTTATTTTTGTTGTTGCTATAATTGCCATTGCCTTCTTAGTCATAAATTCTTTGCCTAGGCTTATTTATCTAGAAGAGTTTTTCCTACATTTTCTTCTAGAATTTTTATAGTTTCATGCCTTACATTTAAGTCTTTTCTCCATCTTGAATTAATTTTTGTGAGTGGTGAGAAATATGGATCCTGTTTCATTCTTCTGCATGTAGCTATCCAATTTTCTGAGCACTGTTTATTGAATAGGGCCTCTTTTCCTCAGTGTGTATTGTTGTTTGCTTTGTCAAAGATCAGTTGGCTGTAGGTGGCATCAGTTGGCTGATGGTTTTATATCTGGGTTCTCTATTCTGTTCCTTTGGTCTACATTTCTATTTTTGCCATTACTATGCTGTTTTGGTTACTATAGCCTTGGTAGTATAGTTTGAAATCTGGTAATGTGATACCTCCAGATTTTTGCTTAAGATTGCTTTCACTATTTGGGCTCTTTTCTTATTCTAAATAAAATGTATAATTATTTTTTCTAGGTCTGTGAAATATGATGTTGGTATTTTGATGGGGATTGCATTGAAATGGTAAATCACTTTGGGTAGTATGAACATTTTAACAATGTTGATTCTACCAATCCGTGAGCACGATATGTTTTCCCATTTGTTTGTGTCCTCTGTTATTTATTTCCTCAGTTTTTTGTAGTTCTCACTGAGGAGATCTTTTATCTCCTTGGTTAAGTATATTTTAGGTATTTTATTTTCTTTGTAGCTATTGTGAATGGCATTGAGTCTTTGATTTGACTCTCAGCTTGACTGTTATTGATATATAGAAATACTACTGATTTATGTGCATTGATTTTGTAACCTGAGACTGTACTGAATTTATTTATCAATTCCAGAAGTCTTTTGGTGTGGAGTCTTTGGGTATTTTTTAGATACAAGATTATATTGTCAGCAAAAAGTGATAGTTTGACCTCCTTTTTCCCAATGTGGATACCCTTTATTTCTTTCTCTTACCTGATTGTTCTAGCTAGGACTTCCAGCACTGTGTTGAATAGAAGTGGTGACAATGGGCATTTTTATCTTGTTCCAAATCTTAGGGGAAATAATTTCAACTTTTCCCCATTCAGACATTTACAGAACATTCTACCTAAAACACTGAATATACCTTCTTCTTATGAGCACATAGGACATTATCCAAGACTGATCATATCTTAGGCCACAGAATAGGTCTTAAAGAATTCAAAAAAATCAAAATCATAGTATTTTCTCAGACCAAAATGGAATAAAACTACAAATCAATCACAAGGAAAACACTCAAAACTACACAAAGTGATGGAAATTAAACAACCTGCTGCTGAATGATTATTGTACTAAGAATGAAGTTAAGATGTGAATCAAAATATTCTTTGAACTGAACAACAAAGGGGACACAAGCTATCAAAATCTGTGGGACTCATCAAAAGCATTCTTTAGGGAAAAATTCACAGCCTTAAATGTCTTTATCAAAAAGACAGAAAAATCACAAATTAAAAACCTAATGTCACATCTCAAGGAACTAGAAAAGGAAGAGCAAACCAAACCCAAAGCCAGTGGAAGAAAACAAATAAAAAAGGTCAGAGCAGAACTAAATGAAATGGAAAACAAGAAAATAATACAAAGGATCAATAAAATAAAAAGTTGTTGCATTGAAAAGGTAAACAAAATCAGCATTCCTCTTGCTATATTAACAAAGAATAGAAGAGAAAAGACCCAAATATGGTCAATTAGAAATGAAAAACGAGACATTACAACTGATAACACAGAAATACAAAATATCCATGAATACTATAAAAATCTCTATGTGTGTAAACTAGAAATTATAGAGGAAATAGACTAATTACTGGAAACATACAACCTCTCAAGACTCAATCAAGAAGAAATAAAACTCCTGAACAGGCCAATAATGAGCAGCAAGATCAAATCAGAAATAAAAAATCTTCCAAAAACAACAACAACAAAAGCCCTGGACCAGATGGATTCACATCCAAATTCTATCAGACCTACAAAAAAGAGTTGGTACCCATACTACAGAAATTATTCTATAACATCGAAAAGGAGGGATTTCTCCCCAACTCATTCTGTAAAGCCAGTATCACCTCAATACCAAAGCCAGGAAAGAATACAACCAAAAAAGAAAACTACAGACCAACATCCCTTGTGAAATAGATGCAAAAATCCTCAGTAAAATACTAGCAAACCAAATTCAATAGCACAACAAAAAAATAATCCACCATGACTGTGTGGGCTTCATTTCAGGGATACAAGGATGGTTCAACATTTGTAAATCAATAAATGGGATTCACCACATAAACAGAAGCAAAAATGAAGACTATGTGATCATATCAATAGACGCAAAAAAAAGCATTTGACAAAATCCAGCATCCTTTCATGATAAAAACAAAATAAGCATAGAAAGAATATATCTCAAAATTATAAAAGCCATTTATGAATTCAGTTTTTAAAAATAGCCAATAATTTGTTAGAGGGTATAAAGAAAAAGACGCCCACACTGACAATAGTAATAAAAAGGTCACATGTTTAGGAAGAAACTCAACAATATATGTTCAAAAGTTATATTAGTAAAGCTCAGATACTCCTGAAAGGCACAAAAGTAGATTTGGATACTTAGTTCTTATTCTTGAGCAGGACTTATTAAATGTAAAAATATAAATTCACTTTCAGTGAATATATAAATTTAGCATTAACTCAATAAAACACTATGATTTTTTTCCTAGAGAAGGTGATATAAATTTTGTATGGAAAAGTAAGTATGTCAGACTAGCTAGGAAAAGAACCTTATAAAAAAATTCCAGAAGATATTACAACATACTATAAACATCTCTGTAGTAAAACTAGTGTAATATTTGTTGATGATTTAAAATATGAACTAATGGAATAGGGCACAGTGTCCAGAAAGAGAAACATGTACATGTGGAAATTTGCTATATGATAAATATTATATCATTGGAGATATATTTGGAGAAAAGATTGGATCTTGAATAAATGGCACTAAGACAACTGAATATCCATTTAAAAAAAATCACATATATGTCAAACTCCAATGGATCAGAAATCTCAAAGTAAAAAAAAAAGCTTAAAACTACTAGAAGAAAACATTAAATTTATAAATTTGGAGTGTTTCCAACTATGATTCAAAATCCAGAAGCAAAAATAAAAATGATAATCTTTATTAAATGAAATTTTATGGTAAAAAAATGCCATAAGCAAAGTGAAAAAAAAGTTTGCAAATTATATTGCACACTGTCTATAATTCTGATACATAAAGAGCTCTTAACAAGAAGAAAAAGACTAAACCTGACAGTATAGTTGATAAAAGACATGAATAAATAGTTCAAATAGTTCATAGAGAATAAGAAAGGCAAATAGCTCTTAAGCATATGAAAAAATTAAATCTTACTTATAATGAAGGACAAATTAGAGCCACACAATAAGATATAGCTGCTCTAATACTTTGCTATTAGAAATTCAAAAGACTACAATTACTAAAGAGGGAAAATTGGCACTATCTTACAAAATTGCATATACCTTTAATCTTTAATTCCTAAATCCCACTTCTTCAAATTAACCCTGTAGATTCATTTCCATTAAAACAAAACAATTACAACCACAAAAAAATGCACAAGGTTATTAATAATTGTAGAATTCTTTTTAATAGCAAGTGATTGGTAATAACTTAAATATGCACCAACTGGCTGAATACATGAATATAGATCAAAATATTATTAAATGCTATGCATTCTTCAAAAAGAATAAGAAATAGCTCCTCCATGAATTCTAAGTTATTTTGCCAAGTGAAGAAAGCAATATTATTGTTACTTTTTGTATAAGAAAGAAAAGGAAATAAACATTCATATTTACAAGGAAGGACAAATTAAAATTAATAAGCATATTTACCTGAAAAAGGAATAGAAGAACCAGGAAGTTGAATTCATCCTTTTATGTAGTTTTAACTTTTAAACCATGTAAATATTTATAAATTGAAAAATAAAATTAAAGAAATAAGAAAAAAAACCCTAAAATTAAACCAAAGAATCTAAATTTATATCAAATCGATAACTCGAAAAAAGTGAGTTCCAGTGATTTTTGAACCCCATACTATGATGTTACATCTTTAATGGGGTATATTCTAAAAACCACACAGCAAGAATTGCATAGAAATCTTAGATTCACTCAGTAGGCTTATTATTAATAGTGATTTTAATAGTTTTGTTTTAGTAATATTAGTAATACTTTTTGTACTAGGCTGTATCATTGTAGGTGAAGCAAATAAGTAAATACATTCATGTTATTATGAACCAAAATTTTCATTGTAAAAAAGATTTGATAATAAAATAAAAGTAGTTATTCCTTTAATGCTAAATTTAATTGGAACTATAAATATAAACTCATAATTGTTCCCCACCCAGCCTACTGAAAAGTTTTGGAAGCAAAAGTACCCAGTAGCAGTGAGAGAATCCATATCCAAATCTTATTTTTAATACCATTTCCCATTAAGAGATAACAGAGCTCCTTAGAAAATTGATTTTAGGTCATCCAAGTTATCTTAGCTGTGAAATAAATCACCCCAAAGCTTAGTGGTTTATAAAACAAGAGCATCAATATTGCTCATGAATCTGCAATTTTGTCTGAATTTGCTAGGAACATCATCGCTTCTCCACTCAGTGTCAGCTGGCACAGCTCATAGCCTGGAAGCTGGAATCACTTGAAGGCTCACATACGTTTGGCAAGTGATGCTAGGAAGACCCAAACAGCTGGGGCTGGAAGAGCTAGGGTTCTCTTTCATCTCCATGTGGTCTCTGCACCTTGGTGGCTTCAGGATAACCAGACTTCTTATATGTTGGCTCAGAACTCCCAAGGAATACGTCTCAAGAAAGAGAAAAACACACATAAGCCATATGTTCTTTCATGACCTAGTTTACAAGTTACACTGCATAACTGATGCTGCATTCTATTTGTTGGAATTGAGTTACTAAGGCCAACTCATATTCAATGGGAATGGTGTTAGAATACTCCTTTTGATGGGAGTAATGTCAAAAAATGTATAGACATGTTTTAAAACAACAGGTCTACAGGAGAATACAATTTGAGATGAGACCTCTAATTATACTGATAATCAAGGAAGTGCTCAAAGATTAATGTAGGTAGGTCAAAAAGACACAAGAACTTGCTTAAGCATGCTCCTACTGACCAAATTTGGGACAATGTAAGCATCATAGTGAATAATGAGTATAATTAATTGTAACATTTGAATAAATAAACATCTATGAGTCTATAGTGATTGAAAAGGTATAGGGGAGATAGTAAAAGCTCTTCTTTTAGATAAATGCTGGCTAATACACATAGAAAGAAATTGGATGTCCCTATTTTAAAAACTCTGATGGTAAGGACTGGTTCAGGCAAGGGACAAATATGGATGCTAAAACCATTAGGCAAAAGTTTTTTGGGAAACCGTATTTTCACATTGTGTCAAAGAATAACCCCAAATATTACTTACTCATTGCAAAGGGGAAAATAGACCTTTAAAACATAGAGCAATCTGGTGGTCACTATTTGGACCAGGTGATCAAATCTGGCATCAGCAATGGTGGGACACCTTGACCTCTACAGCCTTCTAAGTCTCCTATTGATATCTCCTATAATGTAGCAAACATCTCCCGTGACATATTCTTGCTTCCAGTGTTTAGTCCAAATTCACTCAGGCCTCTAGTTCCAAAGTCTTGTTCTTCTACTGTCTTTTTTTCCGTTAACAAAGTGAAAGAAATCAAGAAGAAATAGGCAGACAAATCCTAAATGTGAAACACCTGTAGCAAAAGCAAAACTGGCCTGGGTTTTTCAAAAAGGTTAATATTAAAAAAAATGTGTGTGGGGGGGCTGTTGTTTAATCTATTAAAAGTGATTAAAGGGCCATAAAAACAAATGGAATGCATTAACCTAGATAGGATCTTGGTTCAGCAAGAGAAAGAGAGAGCGTGCGTGTGCGTGTACCCTAACAGACATTCTTAGGACAATTGGGAGTATTTGCATATACACTGAATGTTAAATTTTATCATGGAATTAATTGTTTTATGTGTGATAATGGTAATACATTTTGAATAATATTTTTATTCATAGGTGATACAGGGATTAATACATATTTAAGGTAAAATGTGATGATATTTGCAATTAACTTTGAAATGATCCAAAATGTTTAACCCTCACTGAATGTAGGTGGGGTATATATGGGTGTTGTACTCTGTATGAAAAGGCTTTATTATATAAAATTAGGGGATAATAAAAAGTAATACACAGTAAAGTTTAGGAAACTAAGTAATCAAGAATAGAGTATAATTTTCCCCAAAGAAATTCTTCCACCAATTCCAAACTTCATGTTCTGTCTACTTTCTAGAGCTTTTGGACTGCTCCCCTATCACCGGAGAGTTCCACAGAGATATTGAAAGAAGGTGAATAATAGAATAAATAAATGATCCATACCTTCTCTATTTGTTTGCCTAAAAGTATGTTTGAAAAGCAATATATGAGACTCAATTAGATTTATAGGGTTAATTAATTAATCAATTATATAATTTTCAAGTAGACTCTAAAATCCTGCCTCAAAGAAGAGTAACAAAAATTATTTATGGGCAATATCTGCATTATTGGGACAGTGTAGAAGCCACCAGGGTGACCATTTTGGATATAACTATATATATAATTATATAACTAAAACTATATCTAAAACTATTTATATATATATAAAACATAGTAGAGTGATTTTAAAAATAATTCCATGACATTCATTAGTCATAATATATACTCATAGACTCACAGAGACTAATAAAAAGGGATGGAAATTGATTCTTGCCCAGAAGAGGGAAGGTTATGGGGCTCTGATGGTCTGAGATCATCTGCCCCTCCATTTGCTGAGCTTACATTCCTTTACACAAACCCTGTCCCAGAGTTGGCTCTATTCCAAGTAATAAAGAAAATAAATTTGAAATGGCACAAGATCAAGAGTCCAGATTCAACCCAGGTGGTCCATGGTACCATGCCAGGTCTCTGGTCAATAATGTGACTGCAAACATAAAAAAGAATGAAGCCCAACTGCCTGTTCCCTAACCTTTTCGGATTTCAGACACTGGATCTCCTTGAGAAAAGCAAATGATCCCTTTGGAAGTAATCTTTCTTTTAATATAAATTTAGCAATAGTTTTCTCCCTCACTGTCTTAGTATCTTTTAAATGGCCATGTTCTGTTGCCTTTTTACGATAAGTATTCAGGATTCATATCTGAATATAAAATTAGTGTTACAGAGAAAGATGAAGATAACCAATGTCATTAAAAAGTAAGAAAAATAATTGTGGTGTTGGTGCAAGAGGAAGAAGTCATTTCTTCACTGGTTAGAGAGGGGAAAAATAACAATCTTTATTAAGCTATCATTTATGAGTAGAATTATTTTCTTGGATAATGGAAGGTATTTGCTAAAAAATCTCTGATAATGCAATGAAAATTAATGGGTTCAATAATAGTTCTACTCTTTGCCCCTATTCAACTATGCTTTAATTTGGGGAAAAATGTATAGTTTGGTATGTATATGTTTTGATCTTTGCCCAATAGGATCCATTTTCTTCCAGGACTATACCATCCCCATAAACTCCCTGAATTGCTCCAGTGGAATTTTGAATTTATGAGAATTTAGCCAATCCTAGATCTCTGGGAAAACTGGAAGAATTTAATCACAGCCTCTGTCTATTCTGATGCTCTAGATGTCCTGGTTGAAGTTGGCATTAGCTAACACGGATAGTTTTATGTGTTGACAGTTTATATGGTATTTTCCTATATATCATATTGTCTAACCCTTGCATTAAATTTGTGGGTTTGGTATTGCTATTAGCTTTCCTATTTCACAGATAAGGGAGACACTGTTGAAACAATATTCTTTGCTTTTCTACTTCACAAACTGTAAAGCTTCCTGTGGTCTAAGGCTTCCTGTGATCTAAAGGAAGTTCCTTCCTGAAAAGCACTTGGAACAGCGCCTGGTACTAGTGCGCTCCATAAATTAATATTGTTGAAAAATCTATGCTGCTCAAATTGGAGGACACATATCCTAAGAAGATACCTAGGGCACCCACCTCAGTATGCATTCTTGGATTATCAATTCCACTTCATATTAAATAATTTCAAGCATTATTTTTGTTTAAAAATATCTTGGAGTAAAATATAAGATTTGCATGAATTTAAAGATACAATATGAGACGTGAACAGACTTCCAGCCTCGCAGCATGCTAATTTTATCTACACCCGTAACTTTCTGAAGTACACAATCTGTTGGAGTTACTTTAGCAGGAAAATTGGAGGGGGGGGGGAACCCACTCTAGGTGTTCTGCCCTCTTATCCCAGGCTCTGTGGGTCCTCGTTAAGCAATGACAGACATGGTCTGACTTAGCCAGCCTTGCAATGTGCCTTGACATTGACCCAGTTCTTTTGAGATGCTGATGGGATAATGAAGGAATCTCAGGAAGTTCTCCTGTCCTTGAATTATCTACCTATCAAGCCTTCCAAGAGCCTTATATTTTCACCATTAAATCATACATTTTCAAAGCCAATTTCCAGAGAGAAATTATTCCAATTTGCTGATTTCACAGATTAGGAAACTGAGAAGGTAAGAAGTGAAATGATTTGCTCAAAGTTGCATAATATAAAAAATAGAAACCAAGTGGGTTTTAGTTCCTTAGTTCAGAGTCCAGTGCTATTTCTTTCTTTATGTGAAAGTCTGTCTCAATTAAGCAATTATAGTACCTAGGAAAGAAACGCCAAACGCACATGCTAACAACCAAAGCACAGAGAAGCCAGGATCGGTGTTGTTAAGAATCGGCTCATAGAAGGTCAACGGGACATGCGGAGATGTCCAGGAGACAGACTCTGCTCTACTCCTCCCAACCTCCATCAGAAGTTAGAGTGTCAAGAACTGCCAGGGGAGGTATTCCAGGTGGTTCTGGGTGTCAGTGACCATGATGATAAAGAACAATGCAGAGAGGGAGAGAGTCATCCAGAAACATGAAAGGAGAAAAAATGAACCTTTCACAACTTTAATACGAGGTGGCAAACAACTTTTTCTCAAAGAAAAAAAACCCCAAAGCCACCCATGGCCCCCACCCCCAGCCTCTGCCCATGAAGATCTCCAGGGCCACAAACCCAATTCCTCCCTGGCTTCTTTGCACAGCTAAAGCAAACACACTGTGCACCGTTTACCAGAGGCAGCCAACGATGCCCCAAGGAGCAGTATCCCTAAACTTGCAATGCTTTCAGCAGAGAAAATGCTGATACGATATTTGAAACACAGAGTTCAGGGGAGAAAGCAACTGGGCCAGAAAAAGCATGAATAGGAGTAGCAGCGTTTCAGTGCGCCCAGCAAGGGCAGTATGTCCTGGCATCACACTGAGGACAGTAATTAGAACTGACACCTAAGAGCCACAATCTCCAAATCTCCCTAAAATGATTACATAGCCCAAGGTGACCATCTATTCTGTTCCTGATTTCCAACTATTTGGAATGAATTGAGGTTTTCATGGAAAGCCTGTTAGTACTAAAACTTATTACTATTACTAATAATAGCAGTCCCCTACAGTTTACTCTGGGCCAGGCACTATTTTCAAACTTTTACTTGTATTCTCTCATTTGATCCTAACCACAAACTTATGAGGTAGGTGTTGTTACTTCTATTATACAAATAAAAGGTAAATCTCAGAGAATATAAATAAGTTGCCTGAAGTTTCATGGCTAGTAAGTGGTGGGACTGAGATTCCAGCTCCCAAGTTTATGTTCTTAACCTACAGCATGGAGGCAGGAGACCAGGTACCAGGGAATTAATGAGAACTAAATAGCTATGCTCCCTGTCCTCATGGAACTCACTGCTGAGCAGCAAAGACAAGCGACTGATTACCCAGGCCAACACAGTTGGTGATAATCTCTTTGAAGGGCACCACAGGGTGAAATGGGGTTAAGAGGCAAAGCCCCAAACCCAGGAAAGGGAGTCAGGGAAGAGTTTCTCTGCAATAATGCTCAGTCATCTCAGTGATGAGCAGTGATGAGCAAGAATTAGCCCATGATGGCTGGGCATGGGTGGCTCATGCCTGTAATCCTAGCACTTTGGGAGGCTGAGATAGGAGGATTGCTTGAGGCCAGGAGTTAAAGACCAGCCTGAGCAAGAGTAAGACCCTGTCTCTACTAAAAATAGAAAAAATT
>VBSM01003157.1:35256514-35275458 GCA_008086735.1 Cheirogaleus medius
GAAAGAAAAAAATTAGCCCATGATGAGGTGGGCCCATAGAGAGGCAATAGCAGGTACTATGACCTACAGGGGAGAGACTGGAACATTTTCCGGTAAATTAGTCCATTTCAGTATGATTGCAGTGCAGAATTTGAAAGAGGGATACAAGACTAGAAAAGTAAGCAGAAACCAATCCCCAAAGGGCCTTATAGCTAGCTACCTTAACAAGTGGGGTGGGGTGGGGTGAGGGCCTAGATAGGGTACTTTCTTTTCAGTTCTCCTTTTAGAATAAATAGGCAGTGTAATATGATTTTGCTTTTTTTATATCTAACATATGGAAATGCAATTGTTGACAAATTCATTAAGCATTGGTAAGCAATTTATCAGCATATTGGCATTCTAGACTTGTGTTCTCATTTCAGTATAGCCTTTAGAGAAAGCTTGAAGGGGGAAAATGCTTTTTCTGGCCATATTCTGTTTATCTTAATGATTATTTCTGCATTGTCAGGATCACCTTCTCTTCCAGATTCTAAGAGTCCACAAAATAACTCTAAGAGTTGCAATAGATTGATTTTCAAATATTTTCAAATATGTAGCACAGCTTGGCGTGGTTGAGAGCATAGACTACAGAAACAAATGGTTTGGACGCTGGCTATGCCACTTCCCAGTGTAGAACCTTGTGCAGGTGGCTTACCAACTTTGTGCTTTAGCTTTATCGTCCATAATATGAACACAATACCTACCTCTTATGTTTATAGAGATGATTAAAAGATTTATTGTATATCAAGCATTTGAACAGTGTCTGGCACATAGCAAGTACTTAAAACTAGGTGTTACTGGTATTTGTCATAGGTAAAGATTGTGATATGAGCAATGTACTATGAGAATATAGAGAAGCAATTTATTGGGGTAGAGAAGTGATCAGGAAAGATATCACAGAAGATTTGGCATTTTTCTAAGTCATCTTTGGAGAAAAGAGTTAATGCTATCTTTTTTTTTTCTTTCCCTAGCATAACAGCAAGTAATTCTGTCTTTGGAATATCCATTTATTGCAACCTTATTGAAAGATGGTTGTAACCCATAGGACTAGTATCCAGGTCAAGCTGTCTCTGGTGTAGTAAGGCTTAGGACATCATTTTTTCAAATCATGTCCTAAAAGTTGACATGTGCTCTCATTTGAAGACAATACCATTTATAAAAATCTATACTTGAGCAGTAAACCACTAGCCACACTTCAACAGAACTATTTACTTTTCAAAATGATTTGTAGCAAGATTAGTTTTTTTTAAAATGGCAAATCCTCCTTGAATATTAATTTACAGCATCTCAATTTGTATCTTCCATTGCGATAAAAAGATATGAGCTGTGGAATTTGAGATACTCGTGTACGGCACTAAGCAACTGAATAACATTATTTCTAATTCTTACAACAGCTATAAGATATGCGATGTGCATATCATTATCCATGTTTCACAGTTAAAGAAATTGAGACTCACAGAGGTTGAGTAAGTTGCCTTAGTTTACAGAAGTATGAAAGAGCCTTGGTAAATACTGGATTCCAATGCCATGGTCTTCCCCACGTGGTACAACTTTCAAACACATAGGTTGAAACATTCTCTAGTAAGAATCATAGTTATTTGTTTTTATAATTTCTTCACTAAGAAAACTACAGATTATTAAGTCAGAAGAGTTTTTCAGGTTCTAATTTGTTTTTGCCAGACCTACCTTGCTACTTTTGGTCCTCTCCTGAGCATTGGTAGCAACACAAAACCATCAGCTTAGCTTCCTGCTCCCACCTAATTTAGCTTTCCACCTCCCTTACAAAAACACCAGCTTGATGATGGAACCCTCTGCTTTCCAAAACATTAGCTGGTGAGTGGGAATTTTGCTCAATAACCCAAACCCTTTTGCTCTAATTAAGCGTACTTCAAGCCTCTGTTGAAATTTGGAACTGACAACTTAATTGGTTTGTCCAAGTAGAAGAGTGAGGACAATGCTCTCCCTGACTAGGTTATACTAAGATTATGCTCGTTTTACAGTAATAGGAAAAAAAAATCTTCAAAGTATAAACTGCTCCTGATATCATAAAAATTTTCTGTGATACTTTCAGTTTCTTGGGATCACTCCTGGAAGTCATATTTTAGCCATTCTTTGGTTAATCCCCAATCTTTTTTTTCTTTGTGGTTGATGGTACTGTCCCTTTGCCTTGACTATATTCAACAAAGACTTAGCTGAGCTACTACCTCAAAGGAAAAATATGCCCAAGATTGTGTCCAGCCGTTTCTCTTATTCTAGATCGAGCTGTTCCCAATCTGTCCAATTAAGATGATGTTATTTCACACTCCATAGCAGGTTACCTAGAGTTGGATCCTGTCTGTCAAAACTTAATTATCAGATACCATGTTTCCTTCAGGCAGCAGTCTACTGAAAAAGTACATTTATGTGTGTCTGTGTGTGTTTACGTCTGTACATATCTATAATTTGTTTGACCTCAGCCCAATGGGGCAAGAGGTCTACTTGGACCTAAGCAACAAAAGGTCTCTAGAGAGGGATAAGGAGAATAATAGAAAGTAAGCTTCAGAACCAGTGCAAATCTCCCAATCTTGGCAATGTGTAAAATAACCATGAAATCCTTTGCCTCTTCTCTAAATTAGTCTTCTTAATGATGAAGCTCATGTGGTGGGATTAATGAAAAAGATTTTTATTAAATGTCAGAACTGAAAGGAGATTACCTAAGCCACCTGCCTCCCTTTCCTGATGACTTTACTGAGAAGCAGGTATGTGAATTGCCCAAAGTCATAGAGGTAGTCGGAAAACAGGGTCTCTGATGTTCAGCCTACTACTCCATCCACTATAAGATAGGTCCCTTGCTCATTTGCCGTGGTCTGTATCTGACATCATTTAGTATACTTTCCTTCACTTCTTACAGCCACAGAAGTTAGAAGCTACAGTCAAGCGTTGAGCCAGTGAGAAGCATGAATTTATCAACACAATAAAAAAAGAAAGATTTTGTAGGCGGAGTGATATACTGGGGGCAGAATGCTTTGTCTGTCAAACTTCCAATATACTTAGATTGGGCGTTTAGGAGTTTTTCCAATGTAATCTTACAAGTAGATCTTCATTTAGATGAATAATGTGGTACCTAAAAATGAGAAAACTAGTGTGGTGGAATAGAGGATGGGGCTCTATACATCCAGCAACCTGCATGATTATTAAGTTCACTGGTGGCACCAAGATGTTTCCCTTCTGGTTCCAGCTTGACTTTGACTTGCCATCCGTTTGTCACATTCCATATATGAGAAATCTGTAGGTGTTAAGTGGCCTCTAACATCTAGTTTTTGGTGTGTTTGTTTGCCTGTTTGGATCCATGTTTCTTGCAGGAGAGGGTTAACGGGATCACAGATATTGCACATGCCAGGCACAGAAGCAGATACAGGAGTCGAGACAGCCGTGGAGCTTTCTCAGCAGGCGACTGGGTCTGCTGAGTAGCTTGCTCCTGTCAGGGCTGGGATCTTTACATTTGTTTTATGCTGTCCCTGGTCAATTAAAAAATTGATCCAATATTCCAATTCCCCTTGGCTTTGCTTCAGCCTGTCAGAGCTTTTAACATTTGTCTTTTCCTAAATTGCTGTAGGCAGAGTTGGTTTTAACAAAACTGTGTAAGGTTGACAAAGTTCGCCTTCACCTGCATCTCCTCCATCAGTGTTCTTTCTCAAGCCTGGCTTCCCCCGTCACATCTCTACGGGGACAAGATCTCCAATGAGGGATGAGTTTATATTCATGGATAAAGCATCATTCATGCATTCCATTCATATCCAATAAGAGTTTGTTAAGCACCTACTGTGTTCAAGGAATTAGTCATTTGCCTAACAAATTCACAATTTCTGTCATAGGCTCATATTCTCTTATATGACCTCCATAATTTTTGCCATGTCATCTCAAAAATAATTTCTTCAATATTTCTCGCTGAAAATAATTCAGTTTACTTAAATTCACATCAAAAGTAGATTTTAGAGCTTGTGTTTTTTTACCAAGAAGGTAAAAATTAAGCACTGGCTGCTGACTCTGTCTTCCGCATCAAACCTAAGAAATGCTAGAAAATATAGTTTATTTGCATGAATGTGCAGCTTCTCTTAACTAATGGTACAAAATTGTGAAAATACATCATGCAGCTTAAAGTCTCTGGATCCCTTTTTAGGTCATAGAAATGGCAACCTGAAGCAACAGACAGGGAAGGGGTTAGGGTGCAAAGTTCCAGATATGTCATCACCTCTCTCTCTCAAGTTGTTTTTAGAAGTCCAGGCTAGAAGACATGACCTAAGTACAACTCCAGTGGAGTAGAGCAGTACAAAATTTGACTAGCACTCTCCAAAACTTGAGCTTCCCACATCCCTAAAAGAAAAGAATTGGATTAAAAAACTACACTCTGCCTTGAAGACTTCCTCTGGATTATTCATTTTGTCCCATCTGTAGTATGATCAAGAAGGCTGTAATACAAACTAGACATGAATGAGTCACAGAGCCCTGCTGGGATAGGAGCCTGACAATATGTTTATTCCTCCAGCAGATATTTATAGAAGGTCTGCTCTATGCCAGACATTGCCCTTAGTGCTGAAGATAGTAGTAAATGACACAAAGTTTTCCCCCACAAAGATTTATACTCTAAAGGGGGAAAATAGATAGTAAGTCTATGATAATTGGACAACTTCCCATGAGCACCATTCCCCATATTCTTCAGCATGGACCAGACAACTAACTGCCATAGAGGGTGAGTATCTCTGGAAAAAAGAGATCCTAGGATGATGGGACAATTGGTATTATGGGGAAAGCGTATGTCCAGAAAGAAGCCAACGTGGTAAGGCAGATTACATCAACAGGTAATCCACCTGGAGTTGTAGCTCCCCTTCCTCAAAATCACAGAACAAGCCTAGGATTAGAGGTTATAATTTAAGGGAGTTAACCCTATAAAAGGAATACTGATAAAGTAATAGTAAATTTTTTAAAAAGTCACAAAATATTTAAGGAATATGATAGTAATACAAGGCAGCAACATCAACAACAAAAAATATACTAGAGAAAGGAGAGCTAACAGAGCAGAAAGAACAGAAACTTTCAATAAGCATAATATACATCCTTAAGAAAATATATTGTAAATGTGGGGAAAAAGGATAGATGTTTATGAAAAAAGAACTAGTTGGAAATATTGGATGTGGAAAATATAATTATTAATATTTAAATAAAGTATTCAATGGAAAAATAACAGAACAGATATAAAGAGTTAAAGGGCTGGAAAATCATGTTGAGAAGATATTTCCAGTTAAGGAGATGGTATAAATAGGCAGAAAATATTTTGGAAAATTTAAGAGGTATAGAAAATCAGATTAGATTGAAAACATTCATTTAATAGGAATCCTAAAAGGAAATATTAAAAAGACATATAAGAAGATAATCTTTGAAGGAATAATGACTATCTTCCAGAACTAAAGAAAGCATATGATCCTAGATCGAAAATAGTTTCAAGGTATGAAGCAGCACACAAGAAACAAACAAATAAATAAAAACATACATCCAGACACATCAGAGAGAAATTTAATTATAAAGGGCTCCCAGAGAAGAAAAGCAAATCACCTGTAAAGCCACAGGCATGAGAAATAACATCAAATTTTTCAAAAGCAGCAAGACAATGAGCTCATCCACTATTGGGGGGCAGAGGAAGAAACTGATTCTAGATTATCCAGAAAATATGTAATTTAAATGGTATAGTTAAGGAGAAATCTTTTCACCTTAATATCCATAGACCTCATCTGAATTATTTTTTAGAGCACATTTCTTAAAAAGAATATAAACTAGTCTCTAAGGAAGTAATAATTATGGAAAGCAGGAATAAATAAAGACACTAGTAAAGATTACATGTTTGAATAAATAATGATTAAGAGGAAATATATATTCACAACATGTAATCTACAACTTAAAATCACATCAACATTGGTGAGATGAATTGTCGTAGAGACAAAGTGAGATAAAAGTTGGTCGTGTAAGAGAGGGAGACACAAGTATTAAAGAAATTGAGACATTGGCAAGGAAAAGAGAATAATATGCTTTAATAAGTGAATTGTAGCCATCATAAAAATTCAATGAAATACATAAGCTTATATAAGCAATTGGAAATAAAAAGAGGAAGGAAAGAGAGAAGAAGAAAGGAAGGAAAAAGGACGGAAGGAAGAAACAAAGATTAATCAATAAGCATTGTACTTAGAAACAAAAATAGTGGAAATAAATTCTATTTTATTGGTATTATAATAAGTAAAAATGGGCAAAGTCACAGATTTTAAAAAAGACTCATAAGATTTTTAAAAATCTAGCTATTTTTTTTTAACTTTAAAGATAGAGAAAGGTTGACAATAAAGACATAGGAAAAGAAATAGTAGGCAAATATGAAGCAAAGTAAAGCTGGGATAGTTATACTTTTAATATCAAACAAAATGTAATAAAAATTTTACAAACGTGTAGATATGTGTGAGAAACATCGTAGGAGAGAACTTAGTACTTTGTACATGCTATGTAAAAGCAGGCTGTGATTATCATTAATATTTGTATTAATGGACAAAATATAGACATAGCTATAATGCTGGAGAATTTCAAATAATTTATTTTAACATTCTGCCCTCAAGGAGGTGGAGCATAACTCCCCACTTTTAAGTGTGGGCTGCTCAGCATGACTTCTTTCCAAAGAGTACAGTATGGAAAAGAAGAAAAGTGCAACTTTATGATGGAGAAACCTGACACACACTCTCAACCAGCTGATCCAGGTTCATATCAACAGATGGAAAGAGCACTTTGCCCCTGTGGTCTTCCTCCCACAAATCCACAATCCCAGTCCAATCATGGGAAACACATCACACAATTCCCAATTGGGGAACATTCTACAAAATACTTGACCAATACTTTTCAAAACTGTCAAGGTAATAAAAAATAATGAAAGTCTGAGAAACAGTCAAAAATAAGAGGATCCTGAGAGAACACAGTAACTAAGTGCAATGTGGTATTCTGGAGAGAATCCTAGAACCGAAAAAAAGACATTAGGTAACAAGTCTGAATAATATGTGGGCTTTTGTTAATGTATCAATATTGGCTCATTAATTATAACAATATACCATAGCAGTGTAAGATGTTAATAATAGGGCTACCAGTTGTGGAGTATATTGAAACCGTCTGTATTTATTTCACAATTTTTCTATAAATCTAAATTCCTACATTTTTTAAAGTTTATTTTTAAATGCCACTTAACAGATTTTTAAAAAATGGATCATAGTCCTAAATGTGAGAGTTAGGTCTATAAAATTTTAGAAGAAAACAAAGGAGTAACTCTTTATAAATTTAGATTAGTCAATAGTTTCTAGAGAAGCAACATAAAAAGCATCAGTCACAAAAGAAAACAAAAATAGATTACACCAAAATTAAAACTTTTGTACTGCAAGTGATACATAAAGTGAAAAGAAACCCACTGAATAGAAGAAAATATTACCAAATTATATATCTAATAAGTGGATTACATCCGTAATATATAAAGAACTTTTACAATTCAATAATAAAAAAAAGACTAACCTAATTAAAAATTGGAGCAAGTATTTGATTAGACGTTTCTTTAAAGAAGATGAACAAATGGAGAAGTCATTAGGGAAACCCAAATCAGAACTAAATTGTGATATCATGTTATACCTAGTGGGCGGCTAAAATCAAATGCTGTCAAGAATGTGGAGAGAAGGGAGCACTTATATACTCTTGGTGGAAATGAAAACTAGTACAACTTCTATGGAAAAGAGTATGGAGATACTTCAAAGAACTAAAAGTAGACCTACCATTTGATCCAGCAATCCTACTATTGGGTATTTACTCAAAGGAGAAAAAAATCATTTTATCAAAAAGACACTTGCACTCAAATGTTTATTGCAGCACAATTCACAATCACAAAGATATGGAATCAACCCAAGTGCCAATCAGTATATGAATGGATTAATAAAATATGGTATATGTATACTGTGGAGTACTATGCAGCCATAAAAATAGTGAACTAATACCTTTTGTAACAATCTGGATGGAACTGGAGACCATTCTTCTAAGTGAAGTATAATAAGAATGAAAAAAAAAACTAAACACCACATGTACTCACTATTAAATTGGAACGAGTCAATCAACACCCATGTGCACATATGGTGGTAAAAATCAACAGAAACCAAGTAGGTGGGAGGGATAGGGGTGAGGAGGGGATGGGTAACTTTATACCTAACGGGTTCAAGGTGTGCTACCTTGGTGATGGGCACATGTATAACTTTGACTCAAACTACACAAAAGCAAGACATGTAATCAAAATGTTTGTACCACTGTAATATTCTGAAATAAATAAAGAAAGAATAACATTAATATTCTGTCTCTGGGGCAGAATGAGCACTAAGCTGATTTTACTGCCCAACAGCGCATTGATCCAACATGGAGGTATTTAACTCTGGGATGGAACTTTGGTGAATGAGGGTGACATAGGGTTTTAAAGCCAAATCCACAAATGGTCTGTAATCTAATTTAATAGGTTTCTTGCTTGATTGAATCCAGACAGTACAGTTGAGTCACAGACTGCAGACAGTTTTACCATCTGCAGATAGACCATTTTACCATCAGGGTATTTTTCTGCTGGTTCTAACCAATATTCTAAGAAAAACTGTCCCTCTTCTTTCTTCGAGAGTCTTTACTGCTTTCCATCTTGAAATTTCTCTTACCCTCCAAAGCTCAGAGTTCTGCAGATCCTCGCTTTGAAGATTCATCCATACAGACAATACTTTCTTATTTTTACCTGCTTGGAACATTGATGTATTCATCTGTAAAATGGGGCCAATAATATATTTCTCAAAGGACTTTTAGGAGGATTATTAAGGTAATTCAGTGAAGGAAGGCAGTAAGTGTATAGTATACTTAATAAAGACAACTTAGATGGAAAAACAAAATGTGGAGAAAACTCGTAGATTGTTGATGGGATTGTAAAATGATACAGGTGCTTTGGAAAGCAGTTTGGCAGTTCCTCAAAATGTTAAACACAGAGTTACCATATGATCCACCTACTCCATTCCTAGGTATATTCCCAAGAAAAATGAAAACACAGGTCCATACAAAAACTTGTAAACAAACGTTGCTAGCAGCATTATCCATAAGAGCAAAAATACAGAAACAACCAAATGTCCACTAACTGATGAATGGATAAACAAAATGTGGCGTATCTATAAAATGTAATTATTTGGCAATAAAAACATGAAATACTGATACTTGCTACAACATGGATAAGCCTTGAAAACATTACTCTAAGTGTAAGAAACTAGACACAAAAGACCCCACATTGATATGAGTTGTCCAGAATAGGCAAATCCATAAATACTGAAAGTACAGTTGTGGTAGCCAGAGGCTGGAGGGTAGCAGGGAATAGAAACTCCCTGTTAATGGGTATGGGTTTATTTTTGGAGTAAGGAAAATATTCTAAGTTAGAGAGTGGTGATGTTTGCACAACTCTGTGAATAAACTAAAAACCACAGATTGTATACTTTATGAGTATGAATATTATGGTATTATATCTCAATCAGGCTGTTATTTTTTTAAAGTAAGTGTACAGAAAATTTGAAGACCACAAATACCATGTTTGATTGAGTAAACAGAGAATACAATGGTTCGTTGGCCCATATGAACCATTCTTCAAAACCAATCATGTATCAGACCACAAAGGAATTTCAATAAATTCAAATTATCGTCATCATACACATTATGGTCTATGACCACAATACCATAAAAGTAGAAATTAATAACAATATAACACATTTAACATTCCCATGTGAATAGAAACTATAATCATGTTTCTAAATAAGCCATGGTTTAAAGAGAAAATCAAAAGTGAAATTGTAAACTCTTGCAGCTAAATAAAATAAGATCATATATTTCGAAATGTGTGATAAGCTCCTAGAGGGTACCAAGAAGGAAATACATGTATGGTTTTGACTATGATTATCAGAACAAAAGCAAAACTGGAGATGCATGGGGGTAAATGTCAACTCAGTAGGCCAGAAAAATAGAAACAGAGCATGCTTAAAGAAACAAAAAGAAATGAAATAATAAAAATGAGGCCAGAAATCAATGAAGTAGAGACTAGGAAAATAGGATAATTAAAAAGAAGTATATTCATTGATAAAACAAATATAACAGACAAACCCGCGGCTAAGCAGATCAAGATGAAAAGAAGAAACATAAAATAAGCAAATAAAGAAAAATGTGAATATCTATAAAATCTTTATGCAAGATGCACAAAGAAACAAAGTATAATAAACAATTATATGTTAAGAGATTTGAAAACCAAATTGAAGAAATATATTTCTAGCAAAAAACAGTGTCAAAATTAGCACAAGAAGATACTCAAAATATGAAAGAACAATGACCATTCAAAAAATTGAAATGGTAATAAAGAATAAAGGTACTCCTGACACACACACACACTTTCTTCTCATCCATCACACATTTTCTGGCTCCATTTCTGGTTTACTACTTCTTCCCCTCCAGTCCACTTGCCAGATTGCTGCCTGACTGCTCTTGTTTAATAGCAAATATGATCATGACCCACCCTGCTTATAGCTCTGAACTGGCTTCCTACAGACTGAAGGCAAAGCTGATAATCTTTGGCTTACTGTTTGCCCCGATTGTTTTTAATGGAATAGGTCATTCTTTTCCACCTTTCCATGCCTTCCCCATGCTTTTCCCTCTCCCTGGAATACCCCTTCCAACCTTTCCATCATCTCAGTACTTCTTATCCCTTAGAACTCAGCTCCTGTGTCATCTTTTCCTGCTATTAATATGCACGATTCACATCCCCCTCATCTGATTGAGCTTCACTCACTTTGCATTCTTGATGCAATCTCTACATGAGTAAATAAGATTTGTGCTCATAATTGTAATGCTGGCATCACTTGGCACAAAGAGAAGGTAGGTGAAAAACTAAATATGTGTTTACATCATATTTTAAATGGGTACCATGGCCTGCTCTTGACTCAATCTGCCGTTTGTCCTCAGTTAATAAAATATTAACGTATGTTTAAGTGGTAAGAACTAGCACTAAGCAGAGATTTTTCTCTTTGATGTTACAGGAAGATGGGGAGAGAGAAAGAAAGAGAATTATAAAAGAAATAATTTCCTGAATTTCAATAGAAATCACATTATATCCTATACATAGAAGTACATAAATCTGCCTAAGATATGTTTTCTTCCTTCAAAGAGTTTATGCCAGCCTTACTATGGCATTTGTATTCTTGTATGGAACTCAAAGACAAAACAAATAAAACAACAATGATATGCACCCCTCCCCCTGCCACAGCCAAATCAATGGGCAATAGGCAAATTTCAATCTAGGAGGATCTATTTGAGAGAAAGTATAATTTTGTTGTTCCCTTTTACTTACACGATGTAAATACCATTTCTAATAAATGGTGCAGTGTCTCTCTTTGATGGAAGATATATGAAATTTGAACTTAAGGCATGTTTTGAGGTTCCAAATTTGCTTTTGATGGTAAAATTAGTTTTGAAGAAATTGTTGAATTACACCTGATTTTCAGGCCAAAGAACCTCCAAATGTCATGGTCTTTCAGGTACAATTATTCCCATTTTAAGTTAGGGCAATTTCTTATTACTGTATGGAATGATGGTTTTATAGAAATGCCACACCTTAAAATAAAAATTTTGGCAAAATAGTTTCTTGCAATTAAGTAGTTCTTTAATCTCAAAATAAATTTAGTTAAACCTTTATTTCTAAGCCACCAAAGAACTAAAGTACGTAGGCAAACAGTAAATGAGAGTGCCTGTCTTGACAAATCCTAAAATCTCAAAGTTCGAATAATCGTAGAAATCATCGACATGGTGTGGGAGAAAGAGAAGGTGAATCACAATTATGGAATAATTTCCATGGCCATTTCCTTTATAAGCAGGATGAGGAAAAAGAAGCCCAGAAAAATTATTTAATGTTCAGGGTCCGGCAGAGCAGAAACCAGGCTGCAGATTCGCCTGTCTCCAATTATGTTTTTGCTGTGCCACATTGCTAATTTCACCCAGGATGGAAACTTCTAGTTTGGGCTAGAGTTCTTGTTCTTCCACTAACAAGCTGCATGCCTTTGGATAAGTTTCTCATACTCTTTTTCTTTTTTTACCTTAAATTAAGGCTTATTCAAGTATAGTTTACAAGGTACATAAAATATGATTCATCCAAAAATGAATTTCAGACAAATGCGTTCAGTCTTGTAAACACCACCACAAATCAGGGTATGGAATATTTCCATCTACAAAAAAGTTTCCCCATCCTACTTCAGTCCTAACAAGAGAGTATATTCCTATTACTCCCTGCTATACACAAGTATCAGTTCTGTAAATGGCACAAGAAACAAACAAAAGGTATAGAAAAAAATGGAAAACTGATTTGAAACCCCAGCACCAGAGGAAGAGCACAACACAGGAGATCTTGCATTTTCCACCCAAAAGAGCAAGACCACACAGACCCAAGTGTTTCCAGACCCATGACCTAGCTAAAAAAGATTCAGCTCAGGTGGGTATATTCCTCCCCACAATGAAAAACAGTCCACCTGGCAACAATATCACAGGGTAAATAGAAAAATAAAAACAGAGTGAGGAGCCCCAAATGGAAAGCCACTTTGTTCCCAAGTGTCTGAGACTCTGCTCTCCGGAGACACTGGAGCAAGCAGATGAAATGGGAAAAAGGAGCCCAGTTATAACTCAATCTAAGAAGTCTTTTTATCTCCGTGGGTCCAAAATTCTCCTACTCTGCTCCTTGCTCAAAGACAGTGGGCAGGTGGTCAGAAACAAAACCGAACAACAATAAAAAAAGAACCCTAGTCACAGCAAGGGACAGCAACCAACAGGAAACCTCTTTTTTACCCCTTGTGTAGCTGATAAAATTTTAGAAATGGAGAATAGAATAGTGGTTGCCAGGGGCTTAAAACAGGGATGTGTGTGTGGGGGGGGGGGGGATGAGAGAGAGTCTGTGTTGTTATAAAAGGCAACAGGTGGTATTCTTGTGGTTTTGGAACTGTTCATTATCTTGACTGTGGTGTGGACACTCAAATGTACACAGGTGATGAAATTTTGTATAATTGAATACACATACAAGTAAGTACAAGTAAAATGGGGTGAATCTGAATAAGATTGGCAGATCAATGTTAGTATCCTGCTTGTGATATTATAGTTTTGCAAAATGTTATCTTTGGAGTAAATGGGGCAAAGTGTGTAAGGATTCCTTTGTATTATTTCTTGCAACTGCATGTGAATCTACAATTATCTCAATAAAATTTTAAGTTAAAAAGTGCTGATTCTCATGCCATGATCTACCAAATTAGCCACTTCAGAGAAGAAACCTATGAATTTGTTTTGTTTTTGGATTTTTAGAAAGTTCCCTCATGGCCCTGTTGCAGTCAAGTCATTTCCCACTTCCTTGGTCCCTGGCCAATATTGATTTCTGTCACTATAGTTTTGCTTTATGAATTTCATATAAATGAATTACAGTCTATCCTTTGAGCCTGGCTTGTTTCACCTAGCATAATGCTTTTGAAATTCATCCCTGTTATTGCATAGCAATAGTTTGTTTCTTTTATTATCAAGTTGTATTCCATAGTATGGATATACCACAACATTTTTTAAAATCCATTTGCCAGTGTAAGGTCATTTGGGCTACTTTCAGCTTTTGATAGTTATGAATAAAGCTGCTATAAACATAAACATATGGACTTTTCTGTGAACCTAGGTTTTCATTTTACTTGAGTAAATACCTTAGAGCTATATTGTTATGTTGTATGGAAAGTTATGTCTTCCTGTTAACAATTTATGAGAATTCCAGTTGCTTTGCATTCTTGTCAGCATTTTGTATTGTCGGAGTTTTTTTAATTTTTAAATTTTAGCCATTCTAGTGGTTGTTTATTGTCCATCCCACCTCATCCCCACATCTATCTGTAAAGTCTTTCAGAACAATGAAGTGATGACTGACATAGAAAAATGGTGGCAGAAACCAAGTGCTTATTAGAAAAAATTTTTAACGTGGTGTTTTCTTTTGCATGGTGTTGAAAGTTTTGTACCACTTGTCCCCAGATAATCTTTCTGACTTCATCAGTAGCTACTCCACTCAACTGTCTATACTAGGCTTCTTTCTTTCTTGCCTTCATGCTGTTTTCTAAACCTCTCAAGCAATTTCATGCTTTCATGCATCAGTATTTTTTATTACTATGCTCTTCCCTCTATTTTGAACATCTTTCCTCGCTTTTTACCACACAGATCTCCACTTTATCTTTCAAGATCTAAATCAAAACAACTTTCAATATTTCTTTGTATCACTGCCCAATGTTATTTACTGGTTTATTCATTCCTCGCTTTGTTATGAAGTCACTTTATTTGTGACTCTATCAAATAATTAGAAAGTAGCCTGTTGTGTTATAAGCATCTGCTTTGGGAGAAATGCTTTTTTGTTTGAATGTAAACAGTTCCTCAAGAAATAGGAGTTATAGCTTATTTTACTTTGTATTTCCTAGGATCTAATAACATTATTTGTTAAGTTGAATTTAATAATGTTTGATTCTGTTGTTCTGCAATATCTGGAAATGTTCTTTGAAATCTCAAACATACAATTATTCTCAGTGCTGTTTATCAGTGTTGCAGGTTGTATGCTCTGAAGCAGATGCAGAGAGGGAATGTGATGTGCAAAATATTTATTAGATCAATAACTCTGGGAGAGAGAAGGATGTGGGACTGCAATGTAGTTCCTAACAGATCCTTGACTAGCCTGAGAAGGTTGCTCTCCAGAGGTGTTCTATGTTGAGCCTAAATGGCTGGGTCTTCACACCCTCTTCTCAGTCATTTAAATATGGGATGATCCCAGAAGGGCATGACGTTGGATGAGGCAACTCTCTAACGCCATTCCCACAGTTGTCGACAGCTGGAGGCTGTCCACTATCAGGTAGAGTAACAACCTTTCCTTGAAGGAAAGGGAATCTGGGTGGCATATCTTCAGGTTGACCACATTTGGAACAGTAGCTGATATTTCTTTTTTACCATGTACCAGAATACTGCAGAAAGCCTAGGTACATTATCTTATTAATTCTCACCTTCTTCCCTTGAAGTGGGTATTATTTTTCTTATTCTCATTGTACAGATAAGACAGCAGGCTAAGAGGGGGTAATTGGCTTGTTCCAAGTCACACAATGAGTATGTGGAGAGGCTTAGCTTTTAACCCAGGCAGATTTTAACCCTGACTCCAAAGCTCAAGCATTTAACGACAGTGGTATCCTATGAGGTCTACATTGCACCTGACCGAAACTCCTTAAAACTTGAAAATCTACATGCACCGAAGAGTTTTTTTGTTAAAATAGAAAAGGGATGTCCAGTTGCCTACCATTCTAAACATATGTGGCCTACTTTATTAGGCAAAGACTTTTTGTTTGTTTGTTTGAGCCAGTGTGGTGTGTCCTGATATGAGGAGAATTTCTTTTTTGATCTTATGCATATTCCATGGGCTGAGAGGTCACTGGGTCAGCATTTGAGTTAAGTCATGAGTTCGCCCCACCTGCCCACCTTGTTTGTGTTAATGGGAGGCACTGGTTGAAGTGTTGAAAAGTTGCAGGGAGCCAGGGGATGCCCATCTGTATGTGTAGGCTGTCCAATTTATAACCTTCTGGGGACTAAGATGAAAGTACAGCATTCACAAAGTTGCTCTCAGCTGCAGAGGTTTTCAAGACCATAATTCACCTTTGGATTTTCATGCAGCTGTAGGTAACAGCGTCAATTAGCACTGACAAATTCAGTGGTGGACCTCATTTTCCCTCAATTATCTTTTGATAGATCTATCTTAGATAACCAAATGAACTTTGAACAGGTGTGATTTAAAAAAAAAAAACTTTCTTGGCCTTGTCAATTTTTGTGTTTATTGACAAAGTAATAATATATATATATTTGTATATATATTTTAATTTAGATATTTCTAGTTATTTTCTATACCTTATCTTTTTTATGGATAACTGGAATAAAATAAAGATCGACTGTCCCAGTTATTATTAGAGGTGATAATTTGCAGTCTAAGTGTGTTGCCATGGATACCTAAGAATCCCCCCAAAGACTCAGGCCTGGGAGTCAGGGCCTAATCCTGAGGTGCTTTTGAATAGCACCAGCTGTCCGGAGCCTGAAAGGCGTGGCAAATTACACCATTATTAGAGTGAAATGGTATGGCTAAGCTAATTATTTGTGGGCTTTAGACACAGGTGTTCATAAAAGGCTGAACGTGCACTCCTAATGAAGTCTGATTGGGCCAGAACAACAGCCCAGCATGGGACTATCAAAGAGTTGTTTATAGTGTCTTTCATTTAAATAATAAAAGAGGCCACTGTAGGCCTTCTGTTCAGCCCAGTTTTTAATGTTGCCCTGAGTTCCTCATTACAGGTAATCATATTTGGTGTTTCCCTTTGACTTTGTCCAGTCATGGAGATCTGTTTTCTAATAACAGTTTCCTTGATAGTCATACAACAATTTTATGTATTTTAGCCATTTTATGACTATTTCTGGTTAATGCTACCCTTAGCAAATGCAACCTAACTTCACAGAATAGAAGATTAGAACTTTACCACAAACATTATATTCTGGGAACTAATCATTCAGAGAGTTGTTAACTCCCCAAGTATTTCTATTTCACTCCCTACGATACTTCTCTGATAATTTCTGTGCCCATAATGTAGTAGCAAGTTGATTCAAAAATATACATTAAAAATTTTTCTTATTAAATAGTATTTAAATCATCTCATAATTGAAAATCATCAGTTGTTAAAATGTATGTTTGATGAAAAATGTTATATGAATTGATTATAGTGTGAGATTCTATTAAGTATGATAAAATACTCTTCTTAGCAAAGCAGACCTGAATTTACTAATCTCTGCCTCTTTTAAATAATGAAAAAAATACTTTTTGATGTCCATAGTTTATAAAGAAGTTTATATTCAATAGTTATCAAACAACACATATCTAGTATTTTCTTCCAAAAAAATAATGATATGGTAGATTTATTACTCTGATACTACTTTATAAAGAATCGACTCATCTATTTTAGTTTTCTAAGCCTAATACAGCCGATGAGTGTGTTAGAAAGTCATATGATTAGTACTGCTGCATAATAATGTTGAAATACCTAGTGGATATTTTGCTTTAAAATTGCTTTCACTGTACAGTCTCACAAATGTTTCTAAATTCATAAAATGTGAAAACATATTTCTTTATAGAGAAGTAGCCTCTGCTACCACAATTGGATGAAGATGTACTTACCCACTCTCTGGAAGTAGAGAGTGGACTATTAAAACAGACAGATGCCCTATAAATGTGTCTAAGTGCAGATCAGTATGATGGCCTAATATGAGTGTATATATACTGTTGGGTGATTGAGGAAACCAAGTTTTGTCTCTGAGTCCATTCTGTCAAGGTATTCTTTCTCCTTGCAGTTCTTCTATGCATGTAAGTAGGTAGTTTCTAGAAATAATTATGAGGTCTTTGAAGACAGTGATTAGTGGCTTTTATAATATCTTAGACAAACACACAAGACTTTCTACAATAGAGACAGAAAGCAAATACATTACCTCTTTACCCAGATCAGAAAGTATTGTGTATAGGAAAGAATGCCCTCAGAGGTGATTAGTGAGAAATCTTGGCAGTGGTCACCTTGAACCTGCCATAGTTATGTGAATTATCATTCAGTTAAATTTCAACAATTATCTACTAAATACTTACCATGCTTGTAGTTTTTTCAGTGAAAGGACTGGCCTTAGACACAGGTAGTTACCAACACTAGTTGCTCTTTCATTTTCTTCTAATAAAATATATTTTTATTTTATGTTTTCAACTAAAGAAATAAAAATTATAGAATAAACACAAAGAATCTAAAGAAAAGCAATTAACAAGTAATATTTACATTACTAACAATAAAATAGAAAACATCAAATCAATAAATTTGATCTGTGAAAAAATCTAGGTCATTTAAAACATCAATGAAATCAATCAGATATAAAAATCACCAGTAATTTTAATCAAATAAAAAGGAAAGAATGTACAATAAACAATATTAGATATGAGAATAAGTACATATAGAAACATAAATACAGATATGGAAATTTAAAACTATTAGAGAGTAATATGTACATCTTCATGCCTAAAAACTATTACTTAACTCTTGAAAAAGTAGAAAAACTAATGAGACAAATAACTATGGAAAAAAATGAAAAGGCATTCAAAAATATCACCTTAAAAAAGACAGTATGCCAAATTAATTTTGTGAATGAGTTCTACCAAACTTCCATAAAGAGAAAAATACCTATATTTGATCTATTCCAGACTATAGAAAATGACTTAAAGATACCTTAATTTTGCACAAGTCAGATGAGGTCAGTACACACGAATAGGGAGAAAGAAATCTGGAACCAAATTACATTTATACAAAATAATGAAATAACCCAAACAGAATGTTAGCAAATCAAAACTAGGATTGTATTGAAAGAGAATACATTATAATCAATTACAGCTAGAGTACTAATAGAAATGCAAATTTTGACACATCAAAAAATCAAATTGCTTACAAATGAGTTAAAAAATAAATTTTAGGATATTTGTGGGGGGCGGAGCAAGATGGCGGACGAGAAACACCGCCAGTTAGAGCGTCTCTGCAGAAAAGAAAGCTTCTAGAAGATATTAGAAGAAAGAAGCAAATAAACGACCATACATCGGACGGGGGTCGGAAGGAGGAGTGCCGGAGACTACGGGAGACTCCACGAGAGGAGATTGCGGAGAAGAACTGGAAAGAGAAACCTCTGGAGCGAACGGTCTAGAGATCAGCGGCAAGGGTAGGTGGAGCGGTAAACTTCCC
>VBSM01003157.1:35275558-35290893 GCA_008086735.1 Cheirogaleus medius
AAAAAAATAAATAAATAAATAAATAAATAAATAAATCTTAGGCTGGGAAAGATTGCTCATGCCTGTAATCCCAGCACTTTGGGAGGCTAAGGTAGAAGGATTGCTTGAAGCCAGGAGTTCAAGACCAGACTGGGCAACATTGTAAGACCCATCTCTACAAAAAATTAAAAAATTAGCTGGGCATGGTGGCACATACCTGTAGTCTCAGCTACTTGGGAGGCTCAGGTGGGAGGATTACTTGAGGCTAGGCATCTCAGGGTTGCAGTGAGCTATGATCATACCACTGAGCTCCAGCCTGGGTGACAGAGTGAAACCCTGTCTTTAAATAAAAAATTTAAAAAATAAATAAATCTTGATAAAATAGCCCAAATTATAAAATTTGACATGTATATAGATTTTTCGAATAATAATTTAAAAATCGAAATTTCCTTAGGCTGGTAAAGTATAACTACCAACAAAAATTAATAAATATCATATTTAATGGTCAAGCAATAATCCTATTAAAATCATTAAAATGGTAACAATGTCCAGTATCATCACCATAAAATATTCTAAAGATCTTAACCCAAGTAATAAAATGAGAAAAGAAATATAATTTAGATAGGAAGAAATTATCTGTTTGAATGAAAAAATAATGTTAGCAAAAGTAAAACAATAGGAAAAGACATTTTACAGAGAGTAGAATATTAGAACAGAGAAGTGCTGTATTAGTATGCTCCAGAGAAACAGAACCAATTGCCTCTCCCTCTCTCTCTCTAGAAAGAGATTTATTCTAAGGAATTGGTTCACATGATTGTGGAGGCTGGCACGTCCAAAATCTGTAGTGTAAGTTGGCAGGCTGGAGACCCAAGCAAGAGCTGATGTTGCAGTTCAAGTTTGAAGCTCAGTCTTTTTGTATTACGACCTTCACATGGTTAGATGAAGCCCACCCACATTATGGAGAGTAACTGAACATTATGAAAATGTGTGTTATTTTTTTTCTTCTTACGAAAATGACAAAAGTTATAAACTAGCAATTCACTTAAGGAGAAAAAAAATGCCTAACCTCACTTCTAAACAGAAAAATAGCAAGTAAAACAATAAAAATAACAAATTACTTTTTATGCATTAGACCTGGCAAAATTTACAATTTTGATAATCTATTAACAATAATGTGAAGTTATTAACCCTCTCATCTGCTGCTGTATGGGAGTGGAAATAAAGAATATATTTTGGAAAGGAATTTTATAATGTTTGTCAATATTTAAAGCATGCATACTTTCAGACCCAGCTACATCAAATTCTAAGCATCTAATCCTAAACTCTAGCCTACTTGCTCCAGGGCAGTCATTGCTTTATCATTTGTAATAATGAAAAATTGAAAGTGACCTGAACATCTACCAATTAAAAAAGGTACGTATAAAAGTATACATAATAAAAAAAGCAAGTCACAAAATAGTACATATACTATATATGTAAAGCTAGAAAAGAGATTGACAGATATAGGTGAATGATATCAATGTACGCTGAGTGGTTGTTAAAATTGCATGCTTTCTCTAGAAAGAAAAAAAATTGTGATCTCTACATGGTTAGTCTTTAATACCTTCTTAATCATCCTCTTCAAATTCATCTTTACCTCCAATAAGTCAAGCCTTGCACAGGGTTTTAATTGCCTCAGAACATCCCTCCTTGAAAAATTGTTATTTAACAAGAAGCTGTGAGGGAAGATATATAAAAGGTGTGTGCTTTAATGGTAGAATTTTAGAAATTAGCATTCAAGAATAGAGATGGAGGTAGGGGAGGGAGAAGGACCTTTCTTGATAGCCCTGGAAACATCCCCAGGTGCTAAACACCCAGTGCCTGGAAAGGTCAGTCCTGACTGGGGATGATGACTGCGAGGTCACAACCCATGGGGAGCAGGGGACAGTTAAGAGAAGGCCTCGCCAGCTAAGCTAAGGAATGAAAATTTTAACTGTTAGGTGTGCACAGAGTAACTGAATGAAAAGTAGTTGAGGGGAGTGGTTGTTGGGCATAGTAATTTTTCAGGTCTCATGAGGGCATGCAAATAACAAGGACCATAAAAATAGCCAACACCTACATAGCAATGCCTCTGAGTCAGATGCAAATCGAAGCACTTCACTTGAATTCACTCATTTAATTCTCACAAAAATCCTTTGAAGGAAATTGTTTATATAATCCGCATTTTACAGGTAAAGAATGGGAAGCAATATCACATGAACAAGTATGAAACGGAGCAAAGACTTGAACCCAAGCATGCTGGCTCCAAAGCGTCTGCTCATAGCTGCTGATGGAAGTGGGAAAGTCAGGAAACTTATATGTGCTGTTGATTGAATCTTTCATTTCATATCTTTGCAGTAATAGTCATATGCAGACGTGTGGAGATAAAAAAAGACACCTCTCAAGGGACAGGGAGTGGTCACTTATGGTTCCCTAAATATCCTATAATCCTATAGGCTTCAGAGCTTTTACTAATGCCCATTGTTCTTCCTTGAAGATATATATATTACTCAATTAGAGTATTTTGTCCCTGTGCAGTCTTTCCTTACTTTGCCCCATCCCTTACAGCCAATCACCCAGGCCCCATTGTATTCCCAGCATACTTCTATTTGTGATGGACTAACACTAGTACAGGAAATCATTGCTGTATCTATCTTCCCACTGAACTCAATATCTAATCTTCTTGAAGACAAGCGACTTACCATTGAGTTAATCAGGCTATTTCCAATCGTGAGAAGCAGAACTATACTCTGACTGGCTCAGATAATAGGGTTAGTTACAAGAATACACAGAGAAGTAAGAACAGAAAATACTTCCAGTGGCCTCCTGAACTGCTAGACTCTTCTTCAGGAAAGAGCCCCTCCATGTAGCACTATTGTGATGCTGATAAAGCGCCTCCTCCTGAATGGTAGTGCTTTGCCATTCTGATGACTCAACTTCTGTATCTGTCTTCTACTACACCTGTTTTTACTGCTGCTGACTCACATTTTTTCCAATGCATCTTTTTCCAGTGCAAATTTCCCAAGAGATTTAAATCAGTCACTGCCCTGAATAGCAAGCCATTGTTGACCAGCATTTATGTACAATGACATCTGAGATTGCTGGCTAGAGATCAGTTGGTCGTATTTGTGCCAGGAACTGATTCCTACACAATCAATGATGACCAAAGAACTGGCGTCATGTAATACTGTATCATGGTGACTCATGAGTAATAGGCCACCTGTAGTCACTTCCACCAAAGGAAGATTTAGCCATGGAGGGTGTTAAGATCACCATGTCCTGTACAATTGTAAAACTATCTGTGTGTTCACAGAATCTAATACAGTGCCTTTCATATATCAGACACTCCGTACATATTTATTGAACGTAGAAGATGTCCTTAAATGACAAAAGAGACATCAAAGAAAGCAAGACACAAAGGATTTCTCTGAAATCTTCATTTGTTCAATAATTTAGCAGTTATTTATGAAATGTCTATTAGGTCCAAGAGGTGTCAGACTGTGTTGAGTGTAAGGGATGCAAAACCGAATAAGGTCCCAGACTTTGAGCATTTGAGTCTAATGGGAAAGACTGACAAGCAAACCTACTATTGCAACATGATGTAAGTGATGTAGAGGAATGTTGCTGTGTCTCAGGCTTGAGAAGCAGAAGCAGGAATGGTTTGCTTTTCAAAATCCCCAAAGAGAAGTAATCAGTGTGAGGGAGTAGAAAATGTAGAGTTTGGAAATCTGTTTTGAGAAAGCTTACCCCAAAAATCATGGAGTCATGGAGCTGGAAGAGATTTTTAAAAAGTCTACATTAAACTAAATTACTAGTTTCTAATTACTTTCCCACGAACAATGGGTATACATTAGGGAAACTCTCAAGTGAGCTGAAGACTACCCAAGCACACTTATTGGAAAATGATTAAATGGCAGGATGTGAAGGATTAAGGAAAAGTGGCCTTTTCCCTCTCCCTTTTTTCAAGCTAGTTAACAGGACTTTGCTTCAGAGCTCCACTGTGTGGTTAATGATCCATATGGATTTCAGTGCACACAGTGTAGGCACTTAACTGAATTATCGGGATGCTCCAGCTTTCTGCTTCTTTTAATTCATGGTTTCTAGATAGATGGGCCTTGGGAAAGATTCAGTATATGCATCAGAGAAGCTTTAAATTGTTGGAACTGTTTTTCAGTACTTCTAAGAGGACAAGTAAGATAACATCATTTTCCTAGCTGAAAAGCAGACTTTGAGTGGTGGTTGGTAAATGGAGCTGATCTTATGGCTGGGGCAAGATTCTCTCTTCAACTTTCTAGTTGCTAAGTGTTAGGAAAAGAAAGGGGAAGGGATGTGGAAATGCCAAACAACTTCCAAAACAGTGGAAAGGATGGTATAGTATCTAGAGACCATTTCACATAACCAGAGAAGATACTAAGACTGTTTAGCTAAGTCAAGTTAAAGAGAGAAAGAGATGAAGACAAATCTGAAGAACTAGAGCATAGTGTAGGGTCTGGAGCATACAGATGGTCCGTAGTGCTCAAGAAAGCAAAACTAGGACCAGGGGCTTACATTAGAGCTATCTAGTAGTTAAATGGCCTGCCTTTATAACAGTGAATTTCCTGTTTCTGAAATCATCAAGAAGATACCAAAAAACCATCAGAATGAATCAGAAATGCTATCAAAGAGATTCTTGCCTTAGAATGTACAATGGGAGGTGAAGATGAGGCTGGTGAGGTGGCCTCTTAGGGCTCCTTGCAAGCACACGATTCTTTGTTTGAGGTATGATCAAAAGCTTTGTCTTCTGAAAGTAACTGCTTGAAATATCCACATGTATTCATTCGTCCATGCAAATCCTAACCTGTTTCAAAAATATTTATATCAGAAATTTCTACCCTTATTGAGTGGGACATTACCATCACCTCCTGGAGGCCTAATGATAAAGCAAACATGACTATAATAACTCTTTAATGATCTCATTTGACCCTTCACAACAACCTCAGTGAAAGAAGTAGATGAGATATTATCCCGATTTTACAGATGAGGTAACTCATTTCAGAGCAACTGTGTTACCTGGAGAATGGAATTAGGGCTCATTAAGAGATCGTGACATGTTCCTATGGATGCATGCACTTCCCCATCAGAGGAGTTGTTGACTTGAGTTGGGAATCCCCATATAGCTGCTGTGATTGGATGCAGGAACATTTTCATGGGTATGAAAGATTAGAAGGCTTTGAAATCTAGTGTTCTGCTGGGGCAGTGCAAGACCACAAGTATTTACTGCTGGTGAAAAACATTACCTTCTTCCCAAGTTTGTATGGGGAATTTTGAGCGCTTACACATGGGAGTTTGCTGTGATAGTAATTTACATGCCTTTTCTTATTCAATACTTGCAACAACCCAATGAGTATCATTATCTCCATTTTAAATGACAAACTTCAGTTCCTCAAGGAAAACTATTTTTAAAATAAAGGCAAGCTACAAACTAGGAGATTTTTGAAACCTATTGCTGTCCAGAATATGTAAGGTATTAAAAATCAGCTGGGGAAAGACAGTAACCCAAAAGAAAGGTAGGCATTTTAGATTCCTCCAGGAAAAGCTATTTATTAAGCAAATCAGAATGTACTAAACCCAAAACTATAAGGGAAAATGTCACCTTTACAAATTATTGGTGATACTTTGAAAAGAAGAAGTTAGGAAAGGACATTTATAGGCCTTTGAAGTCTGGGATTAATGGTTTAGGTGGATCTTTCAAACTGAGATTGGGCAAGGTTTGATACATAGTAATTTAGAACTGCTGCGCATGGTGGGCCAGGGTCTTAAGACAAGTTCTTTTGAGCAAAGTATTGTCTTGCTAAGAGAGCTGCTTTTCCAGATGAGCAATCTGTTTGCTCAGGTTAATTGGCATGCAAGGAATGTCTGATACTAACAGTGAAATTATGTTGACCCAGGCCATCTCATCCTTTAGTCTAACAGTTATGTTGGGAGGTCTGTTTCAGCCTCCCTTGCCCCTCACCTTTGTAATCATTCTCCAGGCTGAGCTGGAGGATAGAGCATTACCATCTGGGGATATGATTTTAATCCAGATCCATGCTATTGACTAGGTTATGATCACAAATCAAGTTTCTGGTGGTAGCCATTTCTACTTAATATTAGGTATTCCTGTTCTGTCTTTTGGATGATCATTGTTGCATTACTTGACAGGACAGGGACTGAGCACTTGAAACAGTGAAGATCACACATTTGAGCAACAGAGAAAAAACACTAAGAGAAGGATTTTGATCAGCTCGCAGTTCACTTTTAAGACATTAGCTAAGGGTACACAAATTAAATCAGATTCCATCCTTAATGTGAAGCACACATAGAACCCAATGTGACAATATGAGCCAAATTATGTCATTGTGTTGTTCTCTCTCCCTCTCTCTCTCTCTGTTTCACAGATATTTTAAATAATATTATAGATATCAAGATTTAAGTATAATATTCTACCCCTTAAATGACACATATTCTACCTTGAAAGGTCAATATTATAACTAGGACTTCTCTGTTTTCAGTCATCATGTGATTGAATTCAATCTCACAAATTCTTCAGGTAAGGTGTTCTTTGGCCCTAGATGCCTTAGCTAGCTCCTTTTCAATATATGAGCCAAATATATGACGTTTCCCAATTATCATTTCTTTTGTAAATTATGAAATGAAGAGAGTTGAGGAGAGGAAAGCAGTTCTGAAATCAGCCTCAGTGGTTAATGGTTTACACATCAAATGGAAACTCAGTTGATTCTTCTTCTTGGATTGTTACATAGAAAGTCCCTTTGCTGAAAAGGGAAACAAATGGTCCAAAATGGACCATAAGTCACAACAGGGACTATTCTGAAGGTAGGCATCACTTTATCACAGGAACAGATTCCTGTCCAGGTTGCAGGTAGTAGCCAATAAGCTGTTTATTTAAACTACTATATTTGGAATTTTTGTAGTAGGAAGTATTCTTAATTGAAACATATTATTATGGTAAACTAACATCCTGTGTCATAATTAAGTATGAAATATTAGATGTATTTTATATTCTGAATAATTTAAGGATGTCCACTGTTGCTTCTACTAATAGTACAAATAACTAGTATTTACTGTTTACTGTGTACTGTGAACTATACTAATCACTTTACATATTTACTCATTAATATTTACATCAATCCTATGAGAAAGGGACTATAACTATCCGTATATATATTTTTTTCTTTTCTTTTCTTTTTGTTTTCTTTTCTTTTGTGAGACAGGATCTCACTCTGTTTCCCAGCTTAGAGTCCAGTGGCTTAACCATAGCTCACTGCAGCCTCTAACTTCTGGACTGAAGCAATCCACCTCAGCCTCCCAAGTAGCTGGGACTACAGGTGTGTGCCAGCACACCCAGCTGATTTATTTTATTTTTTGTGGAGATGGGGGTCTCATTTTGTTGCCCAGGCTGGTCTTAAACTCTTGGCCTCAAGCAATCCTCCCACTTTGCCCTCCCACAGTGCTGGGATTACAGGTGTGAGCCACCATACCTGGCCTAAATATATCCCTATTTTAAAGATGAAGAAAGTGAGGCAGAAAGAGGTTAAGATAATTTACTCAAGCTAGTTAGCAGTGAGCCAGGATTGGTACTTGGGCTGTGTGGTTCTAGAATCCATATATGATCATGTGTCAGTAAAAATAGCACAACCAGGGTCTTTAACTGAGTCTGTTCCTGCACATGTGTGTCAGGAGTTAACCAGAAATGTGTGTAGAAAGAATTTGGGAGTTGCTCTCTTTGTTTCTGCTCTTCTATTCCAGGAGTCTCCTACTTTCTTTAGCAGTCAGTATTATCCTTCTTGGATTTCGTGGTTCATCCAGCCAAAGAGATCGCAGCTTTTCAGCCAGAGACCTGACACCACTGCATATGCCAGACGGCTTGCACTTAGCCAAGTTTTAAGAAAATTTGGAACATATTTGTATATTTCCCCTACCCCCCACCCCCGAGAATGTATTTGTCATCAAAATCTGTCTGCTTCTGTTGACTCTCCAGTGCCTTCAGGTAGCTGCTTTTATATAATACTATGCCCATTATTTTATAGTTATTCTTAGTGAAGGAATCCATCATTACTGGGAGCAGAAGTAAAAAGGTGTGTTGTTTGATTTCCGGATATTTTTGGATTTTCCAGATATCTTTCTGTTATTGATTTCTAGTTTGATGTCTTTGTGGTCAAATAATATACTTTACATGATTTCTATCCTTTTAAATTTATCAAGGTTTATGTTATGGCCCAGAGTATGGTTCAGCTTGTGTGTTCAATGTACACTTGAAAAGATTGTATATTTTCCTGTTGAGTTAGAATGGTCTCAAAATATCAATTAAATCAAGTTGATTTATAGCGTTGTTCAGATTTTCTATATGTTTACCGATATTCTGCCTATTGGTTCTTTCAATTATTGGGAAAGAAGTGTTAATATATCCAATTATAATTGTGACAATATAATCAGACTATAAATAGCCTATTTTAATTACACGTTATTTTATATAAATAATTATATCTTTCAATTCTATGAGTTTTGCTTTATGTAGTTTTAAGTTCTATTGTTAGATGCATACAGATTTAAGATTTTTGTGTCTTTTGAGTAAATTGATTCCTGTAGGATTTTATAGTCTCCACTCTCTGGTGATATTCTTTGTTCTGAAGTCTACTTTGTCTCATATTAATCTGGCCAGCTCTCTTTTGATTGGTGTTTTCATGGCATATCTTTTTTCATACTTTTACTGTTAATAAATTCTTTATTAAAAATTGGCATTTTATAGACAAATAATTCTTGTTTTTTATCCTATTTGACAATCTCTGTCTTTTACTTACAGTGCTTAAATGATCTACAAAATGATGTTATTATTAACACCATTGTATTTAAATCTACCATCTTGCTAGTTGTTTTCTATTTGTGCCATCTATTCCTGCATCCCTTTTTCCTCTTTTCCTGTCTTCTTTTGGATTATTTTTTTAAATGCCATTGTTCTGATAAGCTTCCATGTGTCCAGATGAGCACTCTTGTTCTTATAAAAGAGTTGCTTTTGCAAATGTGCAAACTATTTGTCTGAATAAAGTGAGTTGTAAGAATTTCCTGAAGATAACAGTAAAGTTATTTATTAGTTTATAGTCTTATCTTTCTGCATAAGGCTCTCCTGGAGCAAACAGTTATGTTTTGTTGACACAGGTCTCAGCCCCAATAGCTAAATATAATTTATCCACAGAGTAGGAGAATGGATAAGTGTAGCATTATTACACACTTAAAACTTATACAGGAAGAAAAATTAATATAGCAATATGAATTAATATGAAAACAATGAATCTGAAAAAACAGTGAAAAAGGCAAGTTGTTGATGAATGCATACAGTATGAAATCATTCATGTGAATTTAAGAACACGTAAGCAGCAAAACCTACAAATGAAAACAGGGAAATGTTGAAAGCAAAATCCAGAATAATTCCTTGCCCCTTCTTCCACAAAGGAAATGAGAAGGAAATGCTAGGGAATGTTACACTGGGAGTGTCAATGGTGCTATCCATTTATTATGGTCAGTGCATTCACTATTCATGGTTCATTTATTTCAAACAATATATATTATATATTTTTAATTTTTCAAAATATTTGTTAATTTAAGAAGGTAAAAATGTTCAACTTGCATGGTACATAAAACTCTGTCACCTTCTTCCCTTTTCTAATCAAATATCAGCTGACATTCAAACATTAGGAAATCTGAGTATTTTCAGATTGTCTTTACACTCCAGCCCTCAGTTTCATCTCTGCAAGATGAGAAGATAGTGTTTTTATGATCACTAAGATTTCTTGCAGAAATAACATCTTTTGATTTTATAACTATATTCGAACCTGCCAAAGGCAGACTTCTTGGTTTCAGTTAATTGCTGTGTTCTAATTACTTATTTGTGATCCTCAGACTTCAATTAGGTAAAATCTTAAATAGATTTGATATGATGTTCAGGTAGGTGGTAGAAATAAAGGTCAAAAAACACTTCTTTGTTTGAGTGGGTGGGTGGAAATACAAGTATGCTAACCTTTTTCTTTCTGTAGAAAACTTTGCCTGGATCTGAGGATTTTTCACGTGTATAATTTTTTATATTCTTCATGGAAGATTTGCCTTCATAAGGATTACAGGCTTCAGGATGCTGGAAACTGGATTCACTCTATTCTCTCCTTCAGTTCAAGAATTAATTAGTCTTCAATTTCTCTCTGTGTAATTAACATTAATATTTGACACAGGAGAGATTCTTGCAAATAACTTTTTAGCAAAATGTATTTTTCTGTGATTTCCTATAAGCTAGCATTTCCCGTCATGAAGACTGTTACACCCATTAATCCAGAGCAGCATGTGTGTTACATGCAATCATATAGACATAGCCATGGGGACCTGGAAATAATTGTTAATGAACTTCAATCTCTAGGATAGAACACACAGCCTGGGACACCCTGCCTTGCCCATATTCCTCTCCATTCTCCCTCAGTCTCAAACTCCAACCAGACACTCTTTAGTCTTCTCCACCCTCCAACTTCCCTGCCACCCCCTTATTTATTTATTTGTGCTCTCAGATTGCTCAGGCTGCAGCCACCAGGTCCAGACTGCTTATTTCCTAAAGATTTGGATTTACTGGCAAGGAAACTTAGAGGCAGGTCTATTGCATCTGACTATAGCTTTAAGTCCCCTAAGATGCAAAGGCCTCCTGAGACCCTCTTCAGATGCTAATATTCACACAAAGTGCATGGGCCCCAGCTGGCCTTCACCTGCAGCCCTGACAGGCAGGAGCCTCCAGAATGAGATCCTGGTTTCCATAAAAATAGGAAGGGCACAAATGGTAAATGACAGAGATCTAGCACAAGCTATAAAATTATTTAAAGTCTGCTTCCAGACAGTTAAAGCTAATTGCTATGAACACAAAGCCCAGGCAGGAGTGCCCCTTCTCCTTTCTTTTTTGTAATTCACTTGAGATGGAGTGACTTGAATCCTCTGCTAATGCCTACACCTAAAATTAAATGATGCCACTAAATTTAAGATGCAGCCATCGTTGTTAATATTCTAGTATGCTTTAAGCAAAGTAGAAAAGTGCTACATGGTAGGGTGAAAAATATTAATGGGTGATTTAGAATTGTCCTTAGCTGTTTCCTTGGTTTTATGGAGGTACCCAGTTGAAAGGTAACATTATTGTTTTGATTGCTAGTCTTATCAATGTTTTTCCATTATTGCCAGGCATAGTTTGCAGCCTGTTCATTTTATTTTTGTTAAACAGATTTGTTAATGAAAGGCTACTGAATTCATCAACATATTCCAGGATTCAGTAAGCTGAATACAAGCTAGGAAAACTCCTTTCTTTGTGTTCTTTTTGGGAACTAGTTTAGAGATGAGCTGTGCAATCCTTTTCCTGTCCATCTCTTCTTTTCATGTGGTATGGTATCTGGAATATCAGTGAGGCAGGGCGTTAGGCTAAGCTCCCCTTACCAGATCTTTTGTTTTAAGCACATTGTGATTTTAAAGCAGTGGTTTCCATGCTTTTTAAATTTAGAGATTCTTTTGACATTAAAAAAAATGTATTCATTTAAGATTTCAGATGCCTCTTTGTTTCTAATGTTTTATGATATATACATGCATAACATGAATTCAGTAACATCTTACAGTGAACTTATATTTAGTTAATTGCAAATGCATCTTTATATATATTTGAGAATGGTTGTACGTATATGTGCCAGACATTAATTAAGTCAGACAGTGTTTAGCACATGTATGTATGGATTCTGGGATGCCTTTCAAAATCATTAAGACCTTTTCAGAAGTTCTCTACCTCTTCTCTTAGTTAAGGAACTACAAATCTAGAGGGAGAAAACTCAATGTAAGGAGTCAGCAGGCTTTGGCTTTGTCTGTAATCAGTCATTTGTGCCCTCTTTGCATTTCACTCAACCTCTCCATGCTTGTTTCCTCATAAAATAAGGATGATTGATACCTGCTGTGTTTATCACAAAGGTTGTAGTAAAAATGATATTCAGTAATGTTGGCTGAAAATGTACTTTGGAAAGTATAAAACCACTGTTCAGGGTGCTAATATCTACTTAATTAAGACTGCATATTTTATACTTTGACAGAGGATATATATTCTCATTGAATTAGGCAAAGAAAGATTTGGAATTCTTAAGAAGAGAAAATATAATGTTAAAATCAGGAATTGGACTGCATATTTTATACTTTGACAGAGGATATGTATTCTCATTGAATTAGGCAAAGAAAGATTTGGAATTCTTAAGAAGAGAAAATATAATGTTAAAATCAGGAATTGGATGAAATCTAAAAATCCTTTACAAGTGACAATGTGATTTTTATTCTAAAATTAATCAGGCCTCACAAGAAAGATAATTCAGAGATGAGGAGCCAATTTTTTTTTTTGTTCAATTTGCCAGTATTCAAAATATGTATACTGAACATGTACTTCCCGTCAGGCATAGTGCTTGGTTCTCAGGACTGAGATAAACATCTGCCTGTTAAACTTGTCTGTAGGATAGATAATATTTCCTTTTCATTTTCCTTTCTTTCTGTTTCTCCTACTTTTTCTTCTTCCTGTTTCTTCTACTTTTTCCTTAGTGAACAGTTTGACAGTTTTAAGAACATTTATAAAATTATAAGTGTTAAGGTTGGCTACCTACTGTTTGCACATCAAGATTTTATGTTTCAGGAATAATAATGTTCTTGATGTAGTGTAGGCTTGAGCTGTTCATACTTTGGAGTTTCATAGCATTGTCTATTAGAAGGATGAATATGTGATATTGCATGTTAAAATAAAATTGTTCCCTTATTAACTTCAATTTTAGTGAGTAAAAAATAGATAAATAAGTAAATAATAAATAAAAGGGAAAACCCCATATATTCTGGCAGATCAGCTCTACTTTCTTAGATTGCCCTCAAAATAATTTTGGAGTAAGTTAATAACTATCTTAGACCAAAAGTTCTATGTTTATGTTTCCTTTATGTTGTTTCATATATAATAGGTCTTTACTGTAGAGTACCATCATTAATGAGACCTTTTTATGCAAAAATTAGGGCCTGTATAAAGTTGTAGGTAGATTTTGCTATTTGTTTATTTGTTGCTGGTAAATTAAATGTTATTTCTTCATTGAAATTCCAGAGGTTCTTTACTTTATTTAAGACTGATGATCAATAGCGTCTTATCCCCCAGGTATCTGTAGTTCTGTGGTGGGCACACTGTAAAAGCAGGCAAGCCACTGTGTTTTCCTGTAATGTTGAAGTTGACAGTGATTTGGGGGACAGATGGAAAAAAGTTAGAGGGATGAGTAGGAGGTGACTCAATACTGAAAAAAAGAAGTGAGTTATGCTACAAGTAAGTGCTAAATATTTGGTCCATATGGAAAATAATAATCTTTGCTTAGAAGGAAAAGACAATAGGGTTTTGTGGCATACTTATTCAGAAGATGTAACTTCTTCAGAAAATATATGGTTAAATTATAAAAATCACATTTATTTCTAGGAAGAGGGAATAGCTGCTCCTTTCCCTATTGGTTATGCTAATTACAATGTAAAACTCTGGTCATGATTGTGGGATAAGGCTGAAGTTAAGATTTTGCATTATCTGCCTTGACATATGAAACCAGGAAAACAGTTACCCTGCTCTCTCCAGATATGCCCCCACCCAGTGTGAAAGGCTCCCCACCCAGCTAGTTCCTCTCTCAGCCAGACCAGCTATACTCTATCCAGTCCTCAAACTAATCGTCTTCACTCCTCTGCTGCCTGCAAAATTATTACAACAAGCCAGTTACATCTTCCCATGGAAACCAGAAGCCATCTCAACCTTTTGCTACTATAAAGCCTGCCTTCCACAGCCCCTAATGTTTCACTTTGTTCCCAAGTGCATCTCCACTGTGGCTCTGCATGCCATGTGGTGTCCTTCTGCCATGGGTTGTTGAGTGAGTATATGTGACTAATAAACTGCTGTTGATCTCATTTGTCCAGTGGGAGGTATCAGATTCTTGGCCATTTTATACTATTTAGGGTATGGGATCCCACAGGGTGAATAGGAGGCAAGCAATATATTCTGAAAGATGGAAATAAGAAAACAGATTAGTGAACTTGGGAGTTAAAAATAAAATGATAGTCGGGCATGGTGGCTCACGCCTGTAATCCTAGCACTCTGGGAGGCCGAAGCGGGAGGATCACTCAAGGTCAGGAGTTTGTGACCAGCCTGAGCAAGAGCGAGACCCCGTCTCTACTAAAAATAGAAAGATATTAATTGGCCTACTAAAAATATATAGAAAAAATTTGCCAGGCATGGTGCCACATGCCTGTAGTCCCTGCTACTCGGGAGGCTGAGGCAGGAGGATAGCTTGAGCCCAGAAGTTTGAGGTTGCTGTGAGCTAAGCTGACTCCATGGCACTCTAGCCCGGGCAACAGAAGTGAGATTCTGTCTCAAAAAATAAATAAATAACCAAACTAAACTAAACTAAAATAAAATGACATGGTGAGTTCCTTATAGGTATTTTTGTTTATTTCTTTGTTCGTTAGTTTTTCTGCTTTATATATCTGAGACTTGGAGCTAAAGAAGCCAGTTACTTGGAAATGCAATGGGTACAGACCAAAAATCCCCAGCAAGTCTTTCTTTCTAGTCAAAGGACCAGAAAAGGGCAGCCTCATAAGAGAAAACAAAATATAGACAACAGATACTCTAGTGTAGGCAAAAACCATAAGAAAAACCTTGTGGCTACACCTATACACAGAGCAATAAAGTCTGAGTGGGGAGTTTGGATATCCATTCTTACCAGATTATAATGAGGTACACCAACTTGCCTGCCAGAGTGATAGCAGAGAAGGCCAACTAGGGAACTGAGACTATCATTCTTGCAGGATAATAACATGCCTTCACTCCCCTTGCAATGTTAGGGGAGACCATGACCATATGATGACCCTGGACTTTATACCTTCCCCCACCCAGCAGCAATTAGGGAAATCTCCCTCTTCTAGCTAAGGAGGTATCAGTTGAGGCCTAGTGGTAAGCCAGAACTTCAACTCCCACTTAACAGTACAAGGGACTTCTCCCACCCTAGATTGGCATTGGAGGCCCAGTGGGGAACCTGGACTTCTACTCACACCTGCATTAGTGAGGAATTACCACCTTTTCCCTGCTGTAGTGATGTCAGAGTAAACTTGCTGAAACAGAATGTTTAAATAAGGACCAGAGTCTTATAATATTCCCAAAGTCTAGGTTTCAATTTAAAAAAATCTAAGCTTCAATAAAAAATTTTTATCTCCGGTAAGAATGGCCTTTATCAAAAAGTCCCCAAACAATAAATGTT
>VBSM01003157.1:35299317-35328516 GCA_008086735.1 Cheirogaleus medius
TGATATCTCATTGCAGTTTTGATTTGCATTTCCGTGATGATTAGAGATGTTGAGTAGTTTTTCATATGTTTGTTGGTCATTATTCTGTCTTCTTTTGAAAAATTGACAAATAACTATATACATTTCTGGGGTACAATGTAAATATGCATGTACACACACCCTCACATGTGCAATGATTGGATCAAACTAGTTAACATAATTATTAACACACTTCTTTTTGGCAAGACATTTAAAATTTATTCTCTTAGCTATTTTGAAAAATATAATATATTATTATTAACTATAGCCATCCTGCTATAAAGCAGATCTCAAAACTTATTTTTCTAGTCTAACTAAAACGTTGTACCCTTTGACCAACATCTCCCCATTTCCTCCGTCATCCCCTCCCAAGTCTCTGTTAACCACTGTTCTGCTCTCTACTTCTATGAGTTTAACTTATACATAAGTCTTTGCTCCCAATTCTGATTATTTCCATAAAATAGATTACTACAAGTAAAACTGATAAGTTGAAGAAAATTTACATTGAATTTCTCTTAGATAAATGCAATTTCAAATACCCTCTAGAAAGATTTTAAGACTTCCTACATTCCCCAGACTTCATTTCCCTTATAAATGTTGGTATTGTATTTATTTTTTCATTTTTTGTGGGTGAAAATTATAAAACCATTTTCATTTGTATTTAAGAAATATGACTGAGAGGCTCTGAGCCTTATCTATAAAGTGGGATTAATAAATGGTACTCATAGCAGAATTGGGGAAACATTCAGATAACATATATAAATTATAGGCACAATGTAATTGCAAGTATTAGTTTTTATTATTATAATTATTAGTCTCATTACCAGTGAGGTTGAACATTTGACTCTATTAAAAAAACTTATAGCTCTGCTTTAATGTTCTTTTTCTTATTAAATTGTAAAAGTTTACCATATTTAAAAGTTAGTAAATCTTTGTGACACATAAATTTTGAGTATTTTTACCTAGTTTATCCTCTGCCATTGAATATTATCTACAGTATTTTGCTTTTATACCCAGAAAAGTAGAGGTCAGTTTTGTTCCTCAAACATTTCTAGCACTTTTCTGCCTCCTTGAAGTTAAACATACTCATATGGCTTGATTTGGCCAATGACATGTAACCAATAGTGATTGTGTCATTTCTGGGCAAATGCTTTCACAGGTAGCACACAATATCCTCTTCTGTGCTCTTCACAGCAGCATGTGTAGAGATGTGTAGACTATGCCAGCCTGTTTCCCCAAGTGACTCAAATGAGTGGAGCCCTCCTATCTGCAAGACGTGTAAACAAGATGTAACTTTGTTGTGTTGAGCTACTAAAATTTGAGGATTGTTTATTACTGCAGCATAATATAGCCTGTCATTACTGATGCAAGGATATTTTTATTTGGCTTATTATTCTTTTAAACATAGTCACATTTAGCTATATTTTCCGTAGAGATTCTGCCTCTGATATTATGCCGAGAAAGTCCAGGAAAACTGTTTGGACTATTGGAGCACCCAAACGTGGATGGAATGGAGTTTGAGGCAGTGAGTTACCTGTATATAAATGTTTTTAACCGAAGGTTATGACTGTATGTCAGGAATGCTGTGTTGTTATATATTCTATGAATAATCAGAGTGGTTGACCTTTAAGTTTCCTTCAAGCTATTTAGATATTAAGTATAATGGTAGTTACTACTCTCAGGGAGCTTGCAATGTACCTTAGTATTTGCAAAGATAAGGCAAAATCTAGGAAAAAGATTCTTCCATTTTTTTCATAATTAATCATAAATATGTAGATAAACTCATCCCCAATTTGTGGGATAGATGTAAACTTCCATGACTATATACTAAAGTTCTGTGCCCTTCAATGTCTCTTCAATAACTCAATTTGGTTCAACCAGTACAAACCAAAAAGTAATACTTTCTTACATAACTTGAATGGATTTCATATTTAGTGTATATTTTGTTGTTGTTTGAGTTGTTCTCTAGGCTGAACTAATATGTCAAGGCAGGTATAAGGGATGTAGAATCCTGCAGGAACTATGCAAGGAGATGATTCTGAAAAAAACATTAATTAAAGGGAACAGTATTTCTCACCTGCTCTGACTAGGGCAGCACTTTAAGAAGCTGATGTAGGGAGTAGAACAGTCTTTGAGCCTATAAAGTGTCTCACATCAGCAGCTTGCTTTATTCTCCATGGCACCAAATGACTCTTTAGTACAGAGCAAGATTTTCCACTCAAATGGGATCCCAACAATTATTTTCTACTTGTAATTGCCAGTTCCCTCCTTGTATTCCTCGTGGTTCTTAAGTTTTTGGGGAGAAGACTCAATATGTTTAAAAAGAAACAAAAATAATTTGAAAAATATTCTTCCAAACTAGGTATTTAGGTTCTCTGAAGAAAAGCACCAAAAGATGAGCTATTAAAGAAACTGTAACCTCATTAAATTTTGGTTGAAAAAATTTCTGCTTTTGTTGATCTCACATATACTTTTGTAAATGATTTCTTTTCCTTCATCGCAGTAACATTTTGTTCCCATCTCTATCATCCTTTGGAATATTTGTGTGTGTGCATGAGCGTGTGTGTTTGTATGTTGCACAGAGATGTTAGAAGTAGGAGAGAATTCTAGCTGAGTCTTATGCTACCACTGATGTTACAAATATCTGAACTTGTATAATAGCTTCTATAAAATAACCTCTAGCATCTACTTTTAACAATGATGATGAATGGCTAATTCTATGTGCCAGTTTCAAAACTCTAGGAGGAAACATTCTGAACTATATAACAATATTTTCTTCAACATCTACTTTAATTCCCATTCTAAATGCAATTTTTGAAATTTAGGTATGCATAAGTTCACTCACTCACTCTTCCCTTCCTCCTCCCTGGTTTTCATTATAGCCTCTCAACTGGGTCTAGCATCCCTTTATACAGAGTTTCTCCATTTATCTTCTTCTGAAAGAAAACCTTCTGTGTTCGATTGGTGTTTACCCTTTAACTCCGTCCTAACTTTAGAAGTAGCTGATGTCACCATTCCTGGGCAACATAAATTGCGTTGATTATTGATTGGCTTTTTTCATTACGGTCTAGAATTTGGCTTTTGGGGGTTTGTCTTAAATATATCTGTTTTATACTATAGTTTTAGTGTGGTTTTATGAGGAAGAAAAATTACATATGCAGATTCAAACAGCCTCTATCTCACAGTTTCCCTACATTCTATTTTAATCAGAGTGTTATATGTTATATAACCTTTAACTTTGAGACAGTGGTGCTTGTTTTCCTGTTTATTGTAGGAAAGACTATGTTTATTTGTCATGTGTGTGTTATAAAAAATCAAATTTGAGTTTACATCAAACTTGTAATATTTAATTAAGGGACTATAATTTCATTTCTTATTAACTCAACAAATGTAAAAGCTATTGTTGATGCTGCTGAACTGAAGAAACAACACCTATTTTCCTTCTTTCAAGTATATTAAAAGTTTCTCTCAATGTCGCTTCTGGTAATGACATTTTAAAACACTGTAGGGGATTTTAACGTTGTCATCAATATAGTGATTGATCTTTTAACTAACTCATAATACAAACCACATTTAAGAGAAATAGACAAATAAAACTACTTTTATTTTAATATTTCCATTAAACAACCAAACCAATTGCTTTCATTTGGTTTCCTGGGAGTTAGTTCATGGCTCAACAATCTCTTTCAGATATATACCCATGTCCCAGCCTATAAGAAATTTATATGCAAGATGGAGGCTTGAAGTGCAATGTTACATGTGCAATAAAATGCTTATTTTGCTCATCATGGGCTCTACTTAAAAATGCCAAATTATTTTTGGGAGATTTTAATCTTAAAGTAGATCATCTTCACTTACTGAGCTGTTACTCTTTTCAAAGTTTTGTGGTATGTGCTTAGAGAATACAAAAATAAGGCACAGTGTCATTAAGGATTAAAATTTAATAGAGAAACAAAATGGCCAAAACAAATGATTTAACTAACAATCCACGTGTCAAATGAGGATGCTATGTGAGTTTAGATAAAAAGAAAGATCATGGGTGGTACTAATAAAGTTAACAAACATTATATAGCACATATTTCCAGGCTCTATTCTGAGCACTTTTACATATGCTAACACATTTTAATTTTCACAATAAATCCATGAGGTAGGTACCTATTATGTCCATTTAATAGATGAGGAAAAAGGATACACAGAGAGGTTAAGGAACTCAGGTAAGTTCATACAGTTGGTAACAAAACTTGGAATTGAACCCAGTGTAGCAATATCACAGAAGGGCATTCACAGAGTAATGCAAATTGGCATATGAAGGATGTTAATCTCCAGAAAGATAAAGAAAGGAAGAGATGTTTAAGTTCATGTAAATCAAATTTTACAAACAGACATATTCAAAACTAATTCAGTCTTGCATGAACTCAGATATTACATAAAGTGAATGTATGAGAAAGTATAAGGTGAATGTGTATATATATATACATATATATATTTGTACAAACTGGGCCAATTTTGAGAGGTAAAGGAAGGGGCTGCTAACTGAATGTGATGCTTGTACAATATGCATGACCTGTAGTCACCCTAGTTATGTCCCTCACTCAATCAGTGGAGGGAACCTCATATCCTTAAATAGGTTTTGGCTATGGAGACTGTGTGATGCAGGCTGCCTTCCCCATGCCAGGCTGTGTAAAATGCAGGAAAGAATAATAACTTTAGCCCTATTCTCAGAGTCTGGCTCAATGTCTGCCCTCCAGTGCAATTATCTCTGGCAATCTGACCTCCTGGACTTTGGCCTTTGCCTTCTTAGAGCTGGTTTTCTCCCTTCACTCTTTTTGCATTAGTTAGTGAACTTCTGTAGACACAAACTTTGACCTGCTGGAACTTAAAGAATTCACTTGGTCATTTGGGGCATGTGAACAACCATATAACCTGACCTACAGCAATTTGACTTATGGAACTTGTCAAGACTCCTCCTGCAGAGCCTAAATTCTGTCTTTTATATAATCCTCTCTTCTTTTACTAGATCGGTCTTTTTACCAACTATTGAAGTGTGGTATTTTATATAGTGGAGTTATTGGACAATTTGGAAAGGATCCTCCATTGATTAAGAACATTTCCTGTATCTGGGGCATGAGGATCAGAGAGAGGGTTATTAATGGATTTTTAGCAGAAAAATGACAAGATGCAAGTAAAATGGATCTGCCAGTATAGGTAGGATAGACTGCAATGGGACTCTGAGAATGGCAAAACTATCCAGGGAGATGCATAATTATCTATAAATAAAGTAATAGATGTTTGTTCTAAGGTGACAGCAATGAGAATCCAAAGAAAAAAACAGGTGAAAGAAATATTACAAAAGAAGATTCCTCAAAACACAATGATTTTCCAAAATCTGGAATATGGCATAGAGTTCTCTGGGTTCAGTGAATATTCTCCTTGATGTATTTTATGTTAGATTAGTATGGGAGAAAATGCTAGTGTTTCATTTTTGTCCTCACATGGGACACACATTAATATGGTTTTATTTTTTATGTCTGTCAAACACATTTTACTCACAATCCCCTTCTCCAAGCAAATGGGGTACTGGAGCTTTTCATAATCAAGATTTAGCTCACTGGCTGGCACTGGAAGGTGTTTTTAAGTGGTGCCTTTGTCATTTTAGGATGGAACTATGTTTCCATTAATTTTTTCTTCTCTCTATGGCTCCAGGTCAGGATTGGCCACAGGAGAAATTGGCAAGACATTTGGAAAGTGTAAGTGAAGCAGCAGACATTTTTTATTCTTTGAAGTTTTGTACATGAACTGTGAGAGCTCACCCATGTAACTGGTGATCTGCTGGCTTACCTTGTTAGTATATGGCAGTACGTGATTATCAGTTGCCTATGGAAGCAAGACTTAGAATAGAGCATGGAATAACTTAGTGAAAGTAAGGAGTACAGTCCTTTGCAGTGGCTCTTAATTCTCTCATATCCTCTGATAAAAGTCAATGAAAAATTACTACAACCCAGTGGAGGCAGGACTGCTAATGGCCCAGACCCTTCAGGAATGAAGGTTTAGATCACCTTCCTAAGCAAGAAACCACAAGTGACTAAGGTGGTTGCTGAGGACCGAGGGAATATTAAATGAGTAGTGGACTAAGGTGATCCTAAAAACTGTACTTAACCATGTGACCAGTTACAGAACTGAGGACTACAACAGTTATAAGAGTATATTTATTGTTTTGATATGAATACATTTCTTATATTTATATATATATTCTATACTTTCTATATTATATGTTGCTATATCTCCCCGTTTAGTTACAGCATATCAAAGGTGGGTAGATGGCATGTCACAACCAGACAAGGAATGAACATCACCCAAATATAAGTAAAAGGCTTTATATCCTCTTTTGGGGAAAATAATAGAATGTTTTCAGTTTCATGAGGGATAGTTGCAAAAAGTAAGGTAAAGCATGATGTTTCTGTTTTCTTTATTTAGAAGTGAAGTGTGTGGATAGCAAATTGGTAAGGAGTGACTGTGGTGGCTATGTACTTACTCTTTTAAACTAGTTAAGCTGATACTACCTTTTCCACAGTTCCCCTTCCCTGTAGGCTACTAGTTTGAGGTTGGTCACAAGAGAAATTTGTTCAATATTTGTAAAGTGGACATAAAGCAGCAGCCATTGTGTGTGTGTATGTGTGCGTGCATGTGTGTGCAGGTGCTCTGAAGCTTGGAGTAAGACGCCGGGAATTATGGCAGCTGGTATGTTTTGTTGCTCACCTGTTGGCTCACCTTATGAGTGACCTGTAACTTGTCCAGTTTTTGTCATGTATCCTTCAGCTTCTCAGAGCTATGGGTCACCTGTGTATGTGGACCCATAGTGAAGGACATCAGCTGTCCTGAATGTCACCCACATCACTACGATGAGAGGCAGTAAGACAGATGTGAGTCCAGTTGGTCCTCATGGATTCCAGTTCCTTTGAACTCAGAAGTTCTACTTTATGCTCCTTCTTCCTCACTTCCTTCCTGGCTACTGACCTGGTTAATCTCCAGTGACTTTAGTCCAAAACTAGACTCAGAAGTGAGGTGACAGCATTGCATAGACTAATTCCCATATAGCATAAAATAGAATTTTTATAAGCCCCTTATTTTATATCACTCATAGAGTTTCTCTGATCAAACTCTGCCACATTTTATAAATGTTTATTGAATGAATTAATAAAATATGACTAAGAACTCTTCACCTGACTTTAAAGATAACACCTATTATATTCTATCTAAGAAAACACAGGAAATGCACTGGGGAAAGAAAACAAAGATGTCAACCAGAGACCACAGGGGTTAGGCAGGATGAGGGACCAAATAGTACATATAAAATTGAAATGTAGGAATGTTTACATTCACAGAGTCAATTGTATTATAGGTTTGGATAAAGAATAGGTTTGGACCCATCATTCCATGTTGGGTCATAAGGACTCGGGGGCCAACATGAAGAGAATACCATTGGCCCAAAATAGGACAATTTGAGAAAATAATGATGATAACCTCAATAGATTAAAACATTTAATCATAATTAAATCCAAAAGTTTGTAATGCAAAGAACAGCAGCAACATGTTGTTTACTATTAGAGGATGCTAGGAAACTAACTCATTACTTTGAAAACTGGTATGAAAGAAAATCAAGCCAACATTTTATCCTTGCTTTCCTTTATAAACTGTACCACTAGCTAACTAAATAGCAGAAGAATAATCCTTTATGACAGTTTTCTTGCTCATAAATGAAGACGAAATGATAGATTTGGAACATTACCATTTTGCAACCTCATTAGGCATTCATCATTAACAGCTGCTGGCATAACAAGAGAATATATCCTGATGAAATACACATCGCCATCTAAAAAATATTCTGTCTAAAGGTAGTTCATACCAATTTTTACCAACTACCCATAAATGCTAAATAATTACTAAATTTATTAATACTATGCAATTATTTTTAATAAAATGTATAAAATAAAATTTATAAAAATATGATTATAAATTTAAATTAAAATTTAATTTAAATATATAATTTACTTTAAATTATAAATATAAATTTAAAAATGAATACATAGTAAAAAAATATAAAACTAGGTGAAGAATCAACTCGGTAGCATGAAAAAATCTGGAAAACTACGGAACAAATGACCCAGTTTTTTCAACAAATAAACTAAAAGAAAATAGAGAGATAGAAGGGAAACCTATAGATTAAAAGATAGAATCTAAAGTTACTAAACTCATTGACTTGTATGTTTACAGTCAGTAAATGTTAATAATATATAAATTGTACCTCTACAAAATTATTTTCTTAAAATAAAGACTTAAAATTATATTAATCAATGGTTAGACCTTATTTTTATTTTGTTTCAATTAAATGTTAACCAAAAATTGATTTCGATACAATTAAAAATTTGGACATTTGTAAATTATTTGATGATATTAAGGAATTACTGTTAATTGTATTTTGTGTAATAATAGTATTGTGGTCATGTTAAAAAAATAGGCCCCTTATCTTTTAGAGACATATATGAAAAATAAATGAAAATTATAAATTTGATTTTCAAAATGTAAAGGGTATGTTAAAACTGTGTTTGCAGTTTCAGAATATCATGGTGAGAGGGTAGAAAGTAGCATTCATCTGCAAAAGATTTCAACAGGGAAGCTCCTTTTCTGGGGCCTAAAAGGGAGACTTCACAGGGTTTCTCAGATTTTGCCTGCAATTTCACTAACACACCAGTAGGTAAAATGAAGTTCTTGCTCTGCTGGCTCAATTTTGATGTCATATGACCTCTGTCTCAAGACACTAATCCCATCTGTTAAATGGAAAGATCCATTGCAAGTTCAAAAAAAAAAAAAAAAGAAAAATAATATATACCCTCCCTAATGGAGACAAAGATCAAATATACATCAGAGAAAATAAACTTATTTACAGTCACTCTATTTGCTCTCCAAAGCATTTTCCTAACTGGGATAATTGCTAGGCTATTTAAAATCAATTAATTTTCATAATTAAAAAAAATTGTCAAAAATAGAATGCAAATTTTGTTAAGGGACATTTATTCCCCAGAAGCTTGATGTATGTATATATATATATACACACACACATATATAAGCTATATGTATATATATACATATATATGTATAAAATGTACATGGTTGATGAATGATTGGAACTGCATAACTGTGACTGCATTTATATTAAAGAAGTAGGTAATTTTATGATTATTAATAATGGCTGTAGCTATGCCGGCCAAGACAATGATATGGGTAATTGGATCTCATGCTTCAGAGCACAAAGTGATTGCTGTGAAGAAGTCAGGGGAAAATGTTTTGCCCCATGTAGAGCATTATACATTTGAATGGTTAGGTAGAGGGAATTGAAGAAAGATCACTTTTTCCTGAGCATGAGGGATTTAGTGCAGTGGAACATCTCATTGGATAAAACAATGGCATTGGTTCTACATTAATATTCATTACAATTTCCTTTCAACTTACATGTTGTGTGGGACTACAGGTAGGGTCATGTCAGATCTATGGTTATGTAAGTGACAGTTCTTGTCTGACACATTGCGCAGGCAAAAGGAACAGTGGCATGAAAGATGTGGAAAGGAAAGAAAAAAAGGAGGGATGGGGGAGGTCAGGAGGAAGAAGGCCCCCTTTCAAAGATACAGCACCAGAGAGAACTAAGAAATGGAGTCTAAGCCAAAAAGTGTTGACACTGCCCAATAAGAACAGACCAAGACTTCCGGTCATTTTTAAAATAAAAACCATTATTAGGCAAAAATTGAATGTTTTTCTTTGACCTGTGTCAGCTCCTATAGAACCACATCTTGCCTTTGATTTCTTACAGCAAGGCAGTAATACATGCAGTACCTGAGCAATTTTTCACTCGAAAGTGTGGCCATTCTTCCTTCTTAGAAAGCTCAGTTAATAGGCAATGTTTACACATATTCTATTCACTCAACCAACACTTTTAGAATGTGTACTGACCTTGAAAAATTCAGGAGGGAAAAATGTGGAAGAGTCATTCCCAGTTTCCTTCTATGACCTTATTCATTTCTTTGCATAGAAAGTGAGAAGTCTTTCGAGCAAGCCCACTTTGGCCATAAATACAAAGCCATGTTGTTTAATCAGCTTTATTAATAATGACAGCATTTTAGTTAATCTGCTTATCACTAATGCCTTATTTCTCATCGATTCCAAAGTTTGGAAGGGGAAAACGGGTACCCTAAATTCCCAATATCATGGACTAGAAAAAATAACAATAATTAATCTAGTATTCTCTTTGCATCATTATTGTACCTCACAGTTTAGTATTATAAACCAGTCTCTTGACCAGGTAGGTGCGGTGGCTCATGCCTGTAATCCTAGCACTCTGGAAGGCCGAGGCAGGTGGATTGCACAAGGTCAGGAGTTTGATACCAGCCTGAGCAAGAGCGAGACCCCATCTCTACTAAAAATAGAAAGAAATTAATTGGCCAACTAAAAATACATAGAAAAAATTAGCCAGGCATGGTGGCACATGCCTGTAGTCTCAGCTACTCAGGAGGCTGAGGCAGGAGGATTGCTTGAGCCCAGGAATTTGAGGTTGCTGTGAGCTAGGCTGATGCCACAGCACTCTAGCCAGGGCAACAGAGTGAGACTCTGCCTCTAAATAAATAAATAAATAACCAGTCTCTTACTCCATAGTTCAGACACCATGTTCTCTAGGAAGTCTTTCCTGGACACCATGCCTTGCCAGGTTGGGTTAAGGGTTTAAAACCTAGGTTGAGTTAAAACTTTACAGTGAGTCTGAGATTCTCTTTACTTCCTGTGATTTTCCTATTGTACTTAGTGCATTGTATTAAAACAAACTGTTTATTTTTCTTATTTATCATCCCTGCTAGAGAGTGAAACCCTTTTGGCAGAGGCAATTTTCCATATTTGTATTCTCACCTTCTAACATAGTGCTTGGCTTTCGGAGAGGGTTTCCTGAATCGGAATGAATTGCCCTCTAGAATTTATCTGCCTGAAATCTGACTGCCTATCATATGTGATTTGGATTTCATAAGTCTGATATTGCATGCTGCTTACCAGGAAGGACTACTAAATATGGTGGTGTTCTCATGATATCAGAGATCGGTAGGGGATTCTCTCTCTTGCCTTTCTCTTGCTAAGAAAGAGAAGGTTAAGATGATGCTCGATGACCTTGGAAGTTTCTGTGAGAATTATAAATCTCTTAACCAGAAAGTACCCTTGGCCTCTAGAACTAATTGCTGGTCCATTGGGGTTCCAGCTATAGCTCTCCTGCTTGTCTTGGCCCCGGAGGCTTGCCTCCTGGTTAAGACACTGGCTTATGCTATTTTCTTAAATGTATATCCTGTCCTTCCCTGTTTTTCTCCTTCAAGTGGAGGGTAGTGGAAAGGGTCCTAGATTATGAAAGGCATGCCTAATTGTCATATATTGATCAAGTCATTTAACTCTTGAGGGTTGGATTCTTCTGGAAGGGAATGGAATAGACTCTGGATTCATTTCACTGAAATTATGGAGATGGAACTAGAAATGCTTTAGAATTTCAAGATTTATTTATTTATTTAAGGAGAAATAAACCTGTATTGTGTTAAGCCAAGGATGTTTTGGGCTTATTTTTGCAGAGTCCAGCATTACTTATCTGATATGGCCATCATGTGAGAATATTGTATTTTAATTCAGTCTTCTCAGTATATTTCCAATTTATCTCTTTCTAATAACAATTATCATAGGGGTGTTGTTTTATATTCTTGGGGGTCTTCTTTTGAATACTTTACAGATGGTTTTGTTGGTCTACAGACTATGAAGGCTGAAGCAACTCCATCTTGGATGCTAATACGCTTATTGACATCTGATTAACCCCTGTTCTGGGAATGCTTCTGAGATTTCTACCTTATCTACTGTTACCATAAATCCCACCCTTAGATTGGAACAAACTCGACCATAAATCCTGCCCTCGGGCAGATTCACACAGCATGTCTCCTCTCCTGCAACATCATTTTTATCCTCTGCCTTGGGGCACCCCCATCAGCTACAAGCCTCTATTATTTTTCTCTTCTTTAAAAAACAAACAAAAATTTTCTCCTATACCCACACTTATTCTCTTGATGATCTCCTCCAATGTTATGGCTTTAAGTTTCATCAAATGTCATTGACTCCAAAACTCGTACGTTAGTCCAGTCCTCTCTACCGAATCCTAGACTTGTGCACTCAGCTGATTAGTTTATTAACTCCCTGTGTGTCTCGTAGACATCTCACACTCAGTAATGCCAGAAGGGAAGCCCTCATCTACTTTCCAGAAACTTGCTCTGCCCCATCTTAATTGATACAACTCCATCCTTCAAAAAATCTTGAGTCATCTTTGATTCTTCTCTTTCTCTCACACCCTATGTCCAATCTATTAGGAAATCCCGTTGGCTCTATCTTCATAATATCCACAGTCTGACCACTTTTTACCACCTGAACTGAGACCACTCAGGTTTCAACACCGCCATACCTCACCTATATTACTGCTATAGATAACCCTGTTTCTATATTTGTTCCTAGTCTATTGCCAACATAAAAGTGTGATCTTTCAAAACAAATTATGTCATTCTCTTTTCAAACTATTGATTTGATTTCTTAATGCAGTCAGGGGAAAAAAAAAGCCAATGTCTTTGCAGCATCCTATAAACCCTATAAAATCTCCCTACCTCAGGCTCCTGTGCTGGCTTTTCCTATTACCCAACCCCTCATCTCTCATATACCCACTTCTTGTAATTCATTGCTCAAATATTACCTGTCAATGTAGCCTACCAGACCACTCTTTTTAAAATTGAAACTTCCCCCTCCAACTACCCAATTCTTCCTTACTATGCTGCACTTATTCTTTTATTCTATAGCACATAATCACTGTCAAATATGCTATGTAATTTACTTATTTATTATGTTTATCCTTTATTGTCTCTCTCCTCTTAGCTAAAATGCAAATTCTATGCTAGCAGGCATTATTGACTGTTTTCTTCATGAATGTATCCCAAGTACCTTGAAAGTTACCCAGCAAATAGTAGAGTTTAATAAATATTTGTTGAATTAACAATGAATGAATGATAAATTGAATTCGGCGGACTTACAAATTTTATCTCATTTCATGCCTCTCTAGAATGATGGTGGCTAAAACTTAGGTGCCTTTTATAGCTTTCTTTAAGGCTTTGTGAAGACTTCAGTCTTTCATATATTTATTATCAAGTAAATGTGTGGCATTGTTCTGATAAGTATGAATAATTGATTATAGAATTTTGCTAAGAATAAGCAAAATGAGCATATTTTCCCTGTCTTCCAAGAGAAATAATATCTAGTCATATGTCTAAAGAAGATAGATTTATATCTGGAAGAAATTTTCTGAATTTAAACCACTATCCAGTAGCTCTGCCATTCCTTCATTTTATCATTCATTTGCTCTTTATTGAAAACTCCCTATGGACTTAGCACTTTGTGTTTTAAGCAATCCCCAGGGTGGTGGTGTTAGGATCAGAGATAGAGACAGGGAAGAATAAACACATGATTTTCTCCTGGGTATCCATTTATGCCAGTGTGATTCATTCCACAACAAACAAACAAAAACTGTAGCACATGACAAAAAACTTATGTTCAGAAGGCAAAAACACTCCTCCCCAAAAGAGAAGACTTTCTGGCAGGTACAAGCTTGAAGATAAAAGGGCAAAAACCACACCTTTTGTCAGGTGTAATTTGGGGAATTACTCCCCTATCTTAGGTTCCTGAAATCAAAACACTGTAATACATTGTCTGGTGATGATTTGGGTAGCTCAGTCCAAAAATTGTAAATTATTTTAAAGTATGATGTTTTAAATTTGGTATGTTTGGATGTAATTAGAAAAGTTGAGTTCATTGAGGTCAATTGATTATTAATTTTGTGTTTTTTCTAAATGTTATAAGAGCTATACCTGCACCTTCACCCCCTCCACTCCACCTTCCTACATCCTTAAGTTTGCTGTTTGAAGTGTGATTTAATTGTTTGAAGTACTTATTTATAAAGACAGGGTCTCACTCTTGTCACCCAGGCTGGAGTGCAGTGGCATCATCATAACTCCCTATAACCTCAAACTCCTGGGCTAAAGCAATCTTCCTGCCTCAGCCTCCCAAGTAGCTGGACTACAGGAGCACACTATCATGCTTGGATGATTTTTTAATTTTTTGTAGAGGTGTGGTCTCACTATGTTGCCCAGGCTAATCTTGAACTCCTGGCCTCAGGCAGTCTTCCCACATCAGCCTCCCAAAGCACTGGGATTACAGACATGAGCCACCAGAGTGTCCTGAAGTATGTAAAGTATAAAAACACTGTATTATAAAGAGAAAAAACCATTGTTGTCCTCTATAACCCCTGACCACACCTTCCCACTGGGGCTTTGGTGAACACTTATATGTACATATAAAAGGGGATTCCTTTGCCCCAGACAGAATGGGCCAGTGCAACTCAGGCAGATGCATCAACACAGGCTAACAATTCTGATTGATTCCCCGAGAAAACATTTTTGCTGCCATTGGTGCTAAGCCAACTGGATATCAAACTTGCCTGAGGGGTCAGGTAAAAGCAAACTGCGCTAGTGCAAGCTGGCGGACCACAGGCAGCCAGGGTCCCTGGGTCTGGCATCGGGCCCTGGGAAAGTGTGGGCAATGGCAGGAGCTCTAGGGAAAAGAAAGGAAGGAAGGAAAGGAAGGAAAGGAGGGAAGGAAGGAAGGAAGGAAGGGAGGGAGGGAGGGAGGGGGGAAGGGAGGGAAGGAAAGGAAGGAAAGGAAGGAAAGGAAGGAAAAGAAAGAAAGAGGAGGGGAGGGAAGTAGGGAAGGAGGAAAGAAGGAAAGAAAAGAAAGGAAACCGCCTAGACACTTAACTCCTGCAAAGAAGCCTACCTCATTTCTCTGCCCAACCCACCAGGGGCTGTTTCAGTTTTAGTTTGAACCTCAAATTTATGGGAGCAAGAACATTGGCCAAAGTGCTTTCCTATGTCATGGTTGATTTTCTGTGGATCATCTCTGGACTGAGGGCTACAGAGAGCCCCACACGATCTGCCACCATTCTGAGTCCTGGCTTCCCAAAACTCCTCCTCAAAAGGCTGCACACTGGTTGAGTGAAGCAATGAGTGCTGTGGTGTACGCTAAATGTTAGTGTTTGTTTCTTGCTTGGGAAAATGGTTTGACTTCTTCTAACACTATAATCCTGAAAAAGGGTAATGTGAATTTATGTTGAGCAGAGGATGATTACACTTGCAAATATGAGTGAAACAATCAGAGCTTTGGTTGGGAATATGCTGTGGGAGGTCAAAAGGCAATCACTGAGCTCTGTCTGAAGCTGCAAAGAAGTCATTTCCCATAGCTAGTTAGTCTACTAGTCAAGAAGCAGAGAAAGGGAAGGAGGTAGTTGAGGATTTGTTCCACCTCATTTATTTTACAGCACAACAACTTGTTGTTGCTAATGACAACTTGGATGCGAAAGAGAAAATGGAAATGAAAGATTTGAACTTTGCTTTGGCATTACAGTGTTCATCTTTGCTGCACTAGAAAAATTGGCTTCACTGAGTCTTGGGTGGATGGTTAGACCAAACTTCAGTTGTCATAGTAACGGAAACAGGATGATGCATTGAATAAAGCAAGGGATCTGGGGTTGAACTGTCCCTGGTTCAGTCCTGGCTCTGTCACTTACAGCCAAGCCTCAATCTCTAGCTGTATCATGGGTGATATTGTATCGATCCCATAAGTATTTGGACAAATTACATTTTTAAAAGCCATGAAAAATGGTAAGAACAATATAACTATCACTTGATAAACACTCCATAAAAGTAGTTTGTGTTACTTTTAATATGGAGACAGTGATATAACTAATTCAAACAGTAAATAATGTCAACATTATTTGCCTTATTTTTCCACCACCGTATTTACCTTCCTACTTCTGAATTGGACTTTTTCTCTCCTGTGATCGTACAATTCCTAAGAATCAGAGTTAGAGTGGGAATTTAGGTGTTTTAGTCTAGTATTCTTGCTCTTATTTTACTATATCTCTCTGAAATTTTCTGGGCTCATACAGGTAGCTGATGAACAGAAAGCAAAGGAATGTTTTTCCATACAGACTAGTAGTTTTACAAAGAAGTCTGTAAAAGTACTCACTTCCCCCTTATAGTTGCCAGTGTTGAGAGTATCAAATTTAAATTTTTCTGTTTGCTAGTGTTCAGGCATAAGATGATACTTCAGTGCCATAGTTTACATGAACATGATAACTAATATGAAAATAAAATAATATAAGCTCCCTTTGTGTTCAGGCATTAAGTAAAGTAAGAAAAAATATCTCTTTAAATTTATCAGTTTGAATTACAAGGAAACTCTGAAATAAACCAGTTAGACCTAAGTCTATTTTGTCGGTGAAAGATCCATGTTGTAAATTCTGTTTGTTAAGAAATGCCAAGGTTAAAGAATATTTATGACTGAGAGAGCTAACCAAAGAACATGACTGATAAACAATCAGGCTGAGACAAAGTAAAATGATAAACCTGACTCTGCACAAGTACAGTTGGCAGATTTCTTCTGCGTGAGTTTTCCTTTCAACCAGTGCGAAAATACAAAGACTCTCTTGGTGTTTAGAAGTTTTATTCCTCATATGTACTGGGAAACTTTTTTTGAATCATAAAAGATGCTTAAAATTATGAAAAGTCACAAATCACAACTGGCGTAAGAATTAATAATATTTCATGAATGTACTTATTTAAAAATTTATATACAACTAAAATTATAAAACTCAGCCTCCTTGTCTTCCAAAACTATGAGATATCAAAACAGCGCCTGGATTTTTAGATGACTTCCTTAAATAAATTATCTTTCTTTCACAAAAATTGAATTATAAACGAGGCGCTTTCAACAGTATCAAAATTTAAATATAACATAAAACCTTGCTTAACTTTGAAACTAAGGAGACAGAGCATTTTTCCAGATATTTGTTGAATATACTTCCTGTGTAAAATTTTTGGATGAAGCCTTTACCTAAGTTGTTAGCTTTTTCTCTATTTGAATTTCATGGATTCTTTAGACTGTTCAGACATCAATTCTTTGTTATCTGTATACATCGTAAATATCTTATTCTTGTCTGTGGTTCATTTTTACCTCTGTTTGTCATAACTTAATCTGCAAAAGGGCATTTACAAAAATTTACAGCTACTATCGTACTTAATGGCAAAAGACTGCATGATTTCCCCTTACAGTGGGCAAAAGGCAAGAATGTCTGCTCTCACCACTCCTATCATATTTGAAGTCCTAGTCAATAAAGAAAAAGAAATAAAGGTGTATAGATTTAAATATAAGTAAAACTATCCATATTCATAGAGAAAATGATTGCCTATATAAAAAATACTATGATATCTACAAATATAGAATAAATGATTATAGCAATGTTTCAGGATATAAAAAGCAATATTTAAATAGAAACTATGTATCTATATTCTAGCAATAATAAATTGAAAACTGAAACTAAAACAATGAATGGTATAATTTATAATAGCTTTTAAAAAGTTGAAATATTTGGATAATAATTTAACAAAACGTGTGCAAGATTTGTATGCTGAAAATAACTAAATGATGATGAAATGGAGAGATAGTCCATTTTCATGCTTTGGAAGTCTCAATATGGTAAAGATGTCAATTTTTTCCAAATTGATATATAATTATAACAAAATTTAAATCAAATTCCTGGGAGTGTATATTTTTTAGACACAGAAAGCTGACTCTAAAATTTATATGGAAAATCAAAGAAACTAGAATAGCCAAAAAAAATTTTAAGAAGAATAAAGTTGGGTGACACAAATGCCCAGATTTTAAGATTCATTATAAAGCTATAGCAATCAAGACAGTGTGGCGGTGGCGAAAATACAGACACACAGATCAATGGAGCACAATAGAAAGTCCAGAAATAAATCTGTGACTATATTGGTTTTTGATAAAGGTAAACAAGTAATTCAATGGAGAAAAATTATTTTTTCACAAATAATGCTGGAACTATTGTGCATCGATATGCAAAAAAAAATAAATATTGACCTCACACTTTACACAAAATTCAGTGAAAATGGATGATAGCCTGAAATGTAAAATTCAAAGCTATAAAATTTGTAGAATAAAACTAAGAGAAAAGCTTTTTGACCTTAAGCGAAGCAAAAAAGGCCTTAGAAATAACATTAAAAATACAGCCCATAAAAATGTTTATAAATTAGACTTCATCAAAATGAAAAACTTTTTCTCTGAAAAAGACACTGTAAAGAGAATGAAAAGACAACCTACAGACTGGGAGAAAATATTTATAATCATGTAGTTGATCAAGGGTTTGTATATATAATATATCAGGAACTTTTAAGACTCAATAAGTCAAACAACCTAGTACAAAGTTGGACAAAAGATGTGAACAGACATGTCACCAAAGAACGTATTCAGATGGCAAATAAGCACAAGAAAATGTGCTTTGGTCATTAGTCATCAGGGAAATGCTTTTAAACCACAATATAATACCTCTATACATCTATATAAATGAATTTTTTAAGAAATAAAAAGACTATACTAAGTGCTTTCAAGGACATGGAGCAACTAGAACTTTCACACATTGCTGCTTTTAGGAATGTAAAATTGTACAGTTAGTTTGGAAAATGGCTTGACAATTTCTTATAAAGTTAAACATACACTTACCCTATGATCCTACAATCCCATTCTTAAGTATTTACCCTAGAGAAATGAAAGTCTATTTTTACTCAGAGAGCATACACAAAGCTTTCAGCAGCGTTGTTGACAATCACCCCAAACTGGAAACATCCCAAACGTCCTTTAGTGAGTGAATGGAGAAAAAAACTGGGGCTTATCTATATAATGGAATGCTCCTCAGTAAGAAATAGGAATGGACTATTGATGTATACAAAAACATGGAGAATCTCAAAGGCCTTATGCTGAATGAAGCAAGCAGTCTCAAAGGTTGCATATTGTATGATTCCCCTTATATAACATTCTAGAAAAGAGAAAATTCGGGGGCATAGGGCAAATCAGTGGTTGCCAGGAGTTGGGATAGGAAAGTATTAATATTCGACTTCAAAGAAATAGAGTAATGAGTAAGATTTTAGGGATGACAGAATTATCTTGTGTCCTTTTTTTCTTTCTTTTCTTTTTCTTTTTTTTTACATAGGGTCTGGCTCTGTTGCCCAGATTAGCTATTAATGATTATATTAATAATAGCTCACTGCAACCTCAAACTCTTAGGCTCAAGCGATCCTCCTGGCTCAGCCTCCAGAGTAGCTAGAACTACAGGTGTGCCACCATGCCTGGCTAATTTTTTTATTCTTTTTAGAGTCTCACTATGTTGCCCAGTCTGGCCTTGACTCCTGGCCTCAAGCAATCCTCCAGCCTCCGCCTCCCAAAGTCCTGGGATTACAGGCATGAGCCACTGTGCCCAGCTTGTTTCTTTATGGTGGTAATAGTTACAAGAATATATCCATGTAGTAAAATTCATAGAACTGCATATCCAAAGGAGTGAATATTATTGCATAGAATTTTAAAAATACATTTTATTTAAAAAATTACTTTTCTGTGAAGCATGTTTAACAAAAAGACATTTTATTCAGCATTCCTATGTGTTTGTAATAGTGAGATGGGATTAGCATTAGAGCGATCCATCCTGTGGCATGATATCATATTTTTATTGCTTTTATGATAAGAAAACACAACGCAATAGATGCTGTTTTATAAAGAAAAGACAATTACACTGGCAATACTTCAAGCTAAGAACAAAACATGCAGGTATGTAGATGAACTTCAGATAGGAATGGACGTTTCCTGTTTTGCCAAACTTACAGGGACTAGCATAGAACCTGCTGACAGACAGCTCTTAATAAATACCCTATGTAACATCTTTTAATAAATAACTGTGTGATCACAGAACTACTGATAGAAAGTGAGAAAAGGAAAAATCCTGATATGGAACATATAGCATTTGCTTAGATTATCTGTACCCATATAACAAGCACAAATAAATGAACATTAAATCTCCTGCCTTTTATTTCTCTACTTTGCACTTCATTCTCTTCTCTCAGTCAAAACCCTCCTCATTGCTTAATGTTCAGATAAGATTTTATCTCTTCCAAAAAGTAACCAAGGGGCACACATGTGGACAAAAGGAAGCAAAAGTCATTAGAAATCAAGCATCAAGCAGGGAGGAGGGGAGGGGCAAAAACCTACCTAACAGGTGCAATGAACACTATTTGGGTGATGGGCACACTTACAGCCATGTCTCAAGCATTACAAAAGTTATCCATGTAACAAAAACATTTGTAACCCCCTTAATATTTTGAATTTTTTTATTTCAGCATATTATAGGGGTACAAATGGTTAGGTTACGTGTGTTTCTTTTCCCCCCTTCCCCCCCAGAGTCAGAGCTTCAAGCGTGTCCATCCCCCAGACAGTGCGCATCGCACTCATTATGTATGTATATACCCATCCCCTCCTCCCCCCTCATCTGTCCAACGCCTGATAAATGTTATTCCTATATGTCTACTTAGGTGTTGATCAGTTAATACCAATTTGCTGGTGAGTACATGTGGTGCTTATTTTTCCATTCTTGGGATACTTCACTTAGTAGAATGGGTTCCAGCTCTATCTGGGACAATACAAGAGGTGCTATATCATCATTGTTTCTTATAGCTGAATAGTACTCCATGGTATACATATACCACATTTTATTAATCCACTCATGTATTGATGGGCACTTGGGTTGTTTCCACATCTTTGCAATTGTGAATTGTGCTGTTATAAACATTTGAGTGCAGGAGTCTTTTTTATAGGGTGCCTTTTGTTCTTTTGGGTAGATGCCCAGTAATGGGATTGCTGGATCAAATGGTAGATCTACTTGTATCGCTTTAAGGTATCTCTATATTGCTTTCCACAGAGGTTGAACTAGTACAGAATGGGAGAAAATTTTCACAAGCTATACATCCGATAAAGGGCTGATAACTAGAATCTATTTAGAACTCAGGAAAATCAGCAAGGAAAAAATCAAACAACCCTATCAAAAAGTGGGCAAAGGATATGAACAGAAACTTTCCAAAAGAAGACAGAATAATGGCTAACAAACATATGAAAAAAATACTCAACATCTCTAATCATCAGGGAAATATTTTGAAATTTTTGAAAAAGTCTTCCATGCCCTGCCCACTTCACTTTGATTTTTGTCTTATGTGAATGCTGATAACTCACATTCTGACGTTTAAAGTAACCAGATAGCCCCTTTCACAGCATACTCTATAATGTCAACAGATCTTTTTCCGCTAAATTTATTGGAAACCCACAGATGATAAGAAATCTAATTGAATATGTTGTCATGTTTTTTCTGAATCCTTCTCAGTATGTACATTTTACTAATGCACCTGGAAGACGTGACTGATGTCGCATCAGAGCTGACATTCTACAACAATACTCATGACCTCATGTTCAGGTTGTCAGGAAATGTGGTTTTGCTTAAGCCTAGAAGTTAAATTTGTAAAAGGACAAAGTTGAGGTAGCCCCGCATTGGTCCAGGACCTCACAGTATGGCATCAGGAACTTCCTGGGCAGTACCCAGGCTCCTGAAGTTATATCATTAACACAGCTCAGGTCTCTGGCATGGACTCTCGCACCGTGAAAGAATGAACGCTTGTTCGTCAGCCAGACTTTGTTCAGGAACCTCAGTCCATCCACAGAAAAACCCATCACCCTGACTCTATAGAATGGGGGCCAGGGGAAGGAGAGTTTGCAGATTGTGATTGTTTTACTTTAAATGAGAAAATGTTAGATTGCACCCAGTCCCTTGCAAAGAAAAGTAGGTAAGCCATTAATGGAATTAATGTATTTCATTTCCTTCAAGGAAAGAGTAAAAGTACAGTTTTCCCCTAAGTTTTGCTTTCTCCTTCAGACAGGGCTCCTAGTAAAAAAGGTTTACTATCATCAAATTGATTTAATCAGTGGATTTAAATGGTGCTTGACATTGAACCTAGTGATTATGACTTTGCTGTATTTATGTGTTTAGTACATTTGCACGTGGCGTGCTTATTAAACAGAGCAAATAATTTGCAACAAAGTCTGCTGAGTCTTTGCAAGCTAAAGGAAAAAGCAGAGAGCATTGTTTTCTCTTCTCTGCCCTCCGAAGCACTTTGTTCTTTCTAAGGCTTAGAGCATAAAGGTTTACATTGGCTTATGAGCTGGAAATGGGCTTGTTAACTTCAAGTAACATTTCCTGTTCTTTTTCATCACAAGAGTACTTTAGGTTTTTAAAATTTTAAGATATTCTGCTTGAGAGGAAGAAAAATGCAAATTTATTTCCTGTTTCTGAATTAGACATGGCTCTGAGCTCACCAAATCTCCCATTAAATAAAGAGAAAGAACACTGGTGAGAGGAACAAGTGGCCGGAACATAAGGTGCTTCTCTGATTTTAATCATATTCATTCTTAAAGCCCCACCTTTATATGAAGCCATTCCTAGTGACACTAGTTTATACTGAAATCACACCACACCGTACTAATGCTCAGTACCCTGCCATTCAATGCTGCCTTATATTGCTTTACAGTGGCTATTTTTAAATTGTTATTAATGAAAAACATGTTTTCTTTGAGGCCTGGGGTATGCTGTTTACCTTTTTTGTGTTTCCCACAGCTCTTGTTGTAGAGTAAGCGCTCAGTGTGTGCCCAGCGATACTTAGATAGCTTCTTCCTGACAATGCGTGTCTAGTTCCCAAACTTGCCATAAGTACAGATGGTGGTAGTTGCTCAAAATATTAATTTTTTTTTTTTTTGCCATTAGAAAAGAAACATGGCGTCACTAGCGTGGCCAGAAGGGCTGTCCTTTTGAACTACACATTTCCACAGTTGTTAAAAATAAAGTGTAACTGTCGCTTTTGACTCCAGGAAATATTGTACCTCCACTGACCGTATTGGCTTTGCCTAGTTTTAAAGGGAATATAAGCAACCGTGAAAGGCCCAATAATTTCGGGTCTTCTGTAGAATCAATATATTCAACAGCTGCCTTCCTCAGTTGACCGGCATTCACTTCCCCAACACAGTAAGGAGAATGGAGAGGTTATGTCTGAGAGGGCCTTGCAAACAGGTGAGTGTTTAGCAGACCTTTGACAGGTACAAGACTAGGTAGAGCCCGCTCCTTGCTGCCTCTTCTTGCTTTACCTCCTTTAATCACCACAACATGTGTTTGAAAGACTGAGGATGTACCTTCACATTAAAAATAAAATAAGAAATGTCAAAATGAAATATCAGAGATATCAACTGTCAAAGTTAGTACTTAAGGAAATCAGGCATTTCATACTTAATAACCTAATAACTATGGCTTCTGCTAGTCCGTTCTCAGCAGCAGCCCATGTTCAGTGTTGCTCTCTGAAGATGGCATTTTCCTGCCTGGGCTCTAGTCTCATTAAGCTGGCACAGCCCCTGGAATCAGCTTGTAGTCCCCTCTGACCTCTGACCTCTGAGGTATCTCACCTTTCCTGATGAAGTACTACTTTTGAGTTTCCTGACATGTTATATTACTTAACCCAGGAGGTGACAAAAGGAATTTAGTCTTGTTTGGGAATACTAATGATGGCAGGTGGCCTGCTTTGGACTGTTATGGACTGAATGTTTGAGTCCCTCCTGAAATTCAAATATTGAAGCCTTAATCCTCAATGTGATGGGCTTTTGGAGGTGGGGCCTTTACTTGGTAATTGAGCTTGGATGAGGTTGGAAAGGAGCCCCCATACTAGGATTGGATTTGTGTCCTTATAAGGGAATGAAGGGACCAGAGCTCACTCTCTCCCCCATGTGAAGATATAGCAAGAAGGAGGCCAACTACAAACCAGGAAGAGGGTCCTCACCAGTAACTGGATCAGCCAGCGCATTGATCTTGGCCCTTACAGCCTCTAGAACTGAGAAATACATTTCATAATTTAGACTCAGTCTTTGATATTTTTGTTATAGCAGCCCAAACTGACTAAGAGAGGCTGTATTACTCTCTGGGACTCCTTTAGGTGTAGGAACTGATTAAGCTGCTTAAAGCTTGGTTACCTATTAGTGATTTACTATCTATTGATAAGTAGCCTCTGATAGCTTCTGCTCATCTTGCCTTTCTACCTGGACAATTGTCTACTACACTGTCACATCTAGACGTGAGACCAGGCGGCCATTGTGTGACCCTGATTGGAGCTAGCCAAATGATAAAACTGACATGTAGAACATGGCAGCACAAGGTTATGTCCTAAAAAATGACAGACCTTGATGTTACCCTGCGCTGCAGTCAGCCAACCCTGGGGCTCACCGTACCTCTGGACTGCTTAATAGGTGAGAAGAGCAATGTTTGCGTTGTTTATACTGTTTTAAATTGGAATTTTCTATGACTTCAAGTTGAAAGCACCACTAAAGTAGTTGGTTAAATGAAGCTTGGTTATGAGAGATTCTACATTACCTATTGCAAAGGGTTCTCGAGAGAATTCGATGAAATTTGATGGTGGATAAACAAAGAAAATATGAAAATGTGGTGTGTGTATATGTGTGTGTGTGTATTACTCAGCTTTTAAAAAAAGAAGAAAATCCTGCCATTTGTGACAACATGGATAAACATGAAGAACATTATTCCTAGTGAAATAAGCCAGACATAGAAAGACAAATACTTCATGCTCTCACTTAGATATGGAATCTAAAAAAGTTAAACTCATAGAAGTGGAGAGTAGAATGGTAGTTGTCAGGGTGTATAGGGAAGGGAAAATGGGGAGATGTTGGGCAAAGGATACAAAGTTTTAGATGCAGTTTGAATAAGTTCTGGAGATCTAACATACAACAGTGTGACTATAGTTAACAAGACTGTATTGTATTCTTGAAATTTGCTAAGAGAATAGATACAAAGAGTTCACACCACAAAAAGTGAAAATGATAACTATGCGAAGTGATGGATATATTACTTAGCTTGATTTTGAAAATTATGTCACAGTGTGTGCATACAGCAAAATGTCATGTTGTGTGCCTTAAAGATAAAATTGTATTTGTTAATTATACTACAATAAAATAGAAAAAAATATATATTCTTATAATAATTATTGATTGGGCACCTGTATGCTAAGGAACGGTACTAGGCAGTAGACATCCAATAGCAAATAAGAAATTTCTATGACCTCCCAAAGCTTATAATCCCAGGAAAGAGACAATATTAAATAAATAATTATGTACAGAATTTCTTTTCAAATTCTGTAAAGGAAAAGCAGAAGCAGCAATGGAAGCATATGAATAGTCATAATTTAGTGTATTTGTCTGAAAAGATTTCTCTGATGATATGATATTTAATTTAGGACTTGAAGAAGAAGGAAATGTTGGCTCAGGAAGCATTAGGGTGTTCTAGGTGGAGACAGAGTATTAATAGATGCTTGGGGTTTCTACAGATTGAAGGAGTTGGAGTCAGCCTGGCTGAAATAAATGAGCAAGGAGAAGTGTGCAACACAGATGTATGCTAAGGGCCTACTAAGTGATTGGCACTTATGATAGGTTCAGTCAGATTGGCTATTGTTATTAATTCAACATGATAGGCATCGTGGGTTTTGCTCTTCTCAGAGTTATAGGATGAAACTGGTAATTGCTTCTAAGAGGTTTAAGTGATAAATGAATATAGCATTTATTGTAGATTGTTAAGAAAGAGGAGACTGTCTGAGGGGAACATTGTTGTTCTTTGAAGCACATGTCATCCTAAACGAGGCATGTTCAAGGCCACTGTCACAGTCATGGTTTTTAGCCATCAGGACAATGGGCCAGAAAGAGACCTTTGCACTCACTGCCACCTCCTTGTTGTCCTAGATTCCTGTCCTTGTTCTGTGGACCCAGGAATTCCATCCTAGGTCTACGGAAGGATGTGCTCTGCACATCAGGCAGAGCAGCTCTGTTGCTTGCAAACTTGCAGTGTCGACTATTTGTGATGGTGATATTAATACTTTCCTGCCTCAAAGCAGATACTGCTTTCTAAGAGCTTGTGGGTCCCACATGTGATACAAACCCTGACCTGGTGGGAAGTAGAGAGCCAGAGGGAACTCAGGAGGATGGGCTGAAAGAGGAGGCTTTAGGATGGGACAGGGGAGGGTCGTGTTTATTTTGGATATCTTTTACATATTCAGAACATTTTTTTTAAGTTTTGTGCCAAAATCTATCACTCTATGTTTTTAGGTTCTGACAGGTACCAAAAATGTAAAATGATAGGACGTTAATTTTTAATAAATCCTCAGGAATAAATGCAATAGCTCATCCGTGAAGGATGACTGTGTTTCTTTCACTTATGAAGAGACCTTGATAATATATTAATGAGCAGCATAATGCTTACCCTTCAAGGGTGACATGCTCCATATATATGCAAAAGCCACATCACCCCACACTGAACTTTGGATAATGTCCAAATGTCCTCCCTCTACCTTCGTTGTGTGTCTCTCATCTCTGTTTGCTATGTGCTTGCTCTGGCACTGCGTGGGCATAAATAATAATGTCTGGGGGTTAAAGAATCTAACCATGTTCTGTTGATTGATCAATTGATCAATTTCTATTGATTACTAGAATGTTCTATTAATTCCATTATGATGTCTAAAGGGGAATCCATAGCAATTAAACAAAAAGACATTTGATAGTTTTTGTGGTAATTGAATTTGTAAATTTATTAGCTTTCAGTTGTTTACTTCCAATATAAGTAATTAATATTTCATGTTACTCTTTTAAATGGGAAAATGCTTATGGGATCATTTTAATTACGGAGCAGATATTGGTTTGAAAGGAAACCTCTAAAAGCCCTGAGTTTGTAATTGGGTAGTATCTCTCTTATCAAAAATGATGTGTTCTGATTATGTTTCTATTTCTTCAAAATCTCATTTCTGGACACAGAAGGTATAAGGATCTGTGCTTAGGTGTCAGCTGGGGAGGAAAGCACTGTGGTGTGAAGAAATCATTAAGTACCAGCTGAAATGATGTCAAGTGTAGCAGTAAACATGAAAGATGCCTGGTGGTCTCAAGGCAGGCAGGAGTCACTAAGATCAAGGCACAGAAGGTCAGAGAAGTCCTGGGGGTCAGGCAAAGGAGGGAGGGGATATCAGTAATGCCTTTGTCCAATAGAAAGACATTTTATGAGCCACAAATATAATTTTAAATTTTTAGTAGCCATATAAAAACAAAAGTAAGAAGAAATAGGTGAAATTAATTTTAATAATACATATATTTCTTAAATCAATATATCTAAAATGATGGTATTTTTCACCATTTGATCAGTATAAAATTATTAATGAATTATTTTACATTCTTGTTACCATACTGAGTCTTTGAAATCCAATGTATATTTTATACTTACAGCACTCTCAATCCTGCCTAGCTACTTTTCGGGTACTCAGTAGTCACATGTGACAAGTAGCTACTGTATTGGACAACACAGGTCTCCAGTATTCAGCTAGAAAAATCTTTCATTAGATGTAAAGAAGACTTTCTCAGCAACATGTGCAACAGATGAAAACTTCTTTCAAGCAGTAATAAGGAAAGGAGCTACATTATTAATTGATATGATGAGTTTGGCTGAGTTGCCTGGTGCCTGGTGGCTTCAGCCATGTAGTAGCAGGAGCAAGAATTTACTCCCTTTTGAGATTCTCTTTTGCATATCTGCTGTCACTTCATCCTCAGCTGTGACTTGTGCTCTTCCTTAGAGTTCTGTTTGCTTTTCTGTGGCTCCTTACCCAGAGCATGGTCACTACCATCCTGGAAGATTCAACGTCCTCAGCAGAGGAGGGTACAGCAAGGGCTGCCCTGCCTACCTTGCCTTACCTCAAGGGCCTCCTCTCCCTTCCTTTTATTCTTAATTTATCCTCAGCCACACCAGCAAATGACTGCTGTGTGCATTACACTTCACCAATAGTGTGAACATATCTTGAGCAAATTAACACAATGGTGGGAAGTTGAAGATGGATAATATATAGGACTGTTTTCAAAGTCAAAGAGAAGAGAAAAATAGAATTTTCTGCATTTCATTGGGTAGGGTTGCCAAATAAAATGCAGAATTCCCAGTCAAATGTGAATTTAAGATAAAGTACAAATAATTTTTAGTATCATATGGAATATACTAAAAATTTTATTATTTATTTGAAATTCAAATTTGACTGGGAGGGCATTCTGTATTTATTTATTTTCTAAATCTGACAACCTTTCTTCATGGATATCCTCAGCTTCTGGTGTGATTTGTCCTCAAAGTGGGAGCCCTTTCATTAAACTTTCTGTGTTAATATCACACCTTTCAGGAAAGCCCTTTTATATTAAGATTGGTCCTCTGCTCAGTCATTCCTTTCACAATTTTATAGATCCAGCAATTCACTGTGGAACATTTTTTAGAGTCAAATATCTTCACATAGTAGGGGGACATCTTATGATACCTTCTGAGCTTTAAAGTTTGAGGTCCAGTTATCTTTGGGTAAGTACCTCTCCCAGAGCGAGTTCAATATATGGCTGCTTCTACCTGCCATCTCCTAGCCTCAAGACCCAGTCTTCTGGGAAGTCTTTAAATAATACACACAGACACACACCCCTCATTCCACCTCACACACATCAAAAACACCCTAAGAAATAACTTCGAGGAACTCCACAGTCTAAATCCACAGTAATGAAGGGAAAAAGTGACTTCCTAAATCAACCTAGTCTATGAAGATTCCACTTTCCAGATGAAGAAAGAGCTTTCCAATTATTGTGTGAAACAATTTAAATTCTGCTTTCTCAGCCACCAGCTTTCAAACTGCTCAGTGGTCAACCTGAACAGGGAAAGGAAGTCTGCCTATGGGGGTCTGCCTGGACCAGATCTGCTACAGTTCCCTCCCAAATGTATATGTTTATGGGGGATGTGGTGAAAATCATCAACAACAACAAAAACAGCATCTCCTTTCACAGCTACCACTTCCTCTCTCCCCAGGACCTGCAGCTACCTGCCTCACATGCACACCTATACCCTGAGGATGAGGAAACAACTGCAGTTTTAAAGTAGCACTTTTCCCCCTATTTTTTTTATTTCATCATAATATGGGGGTACAAATATTGTTAAGGTTACATATATCGCCCCCACCACCCCTCCCCACCTCCGAGTCAGAG
>VBSM01003157.1:35328616-35344629 GCA_008086735.1 Cheirogaleus medius
CTGGAATCTCAGTTCTATTCCAAATATCGATGCTTCTGTTCTTGTGCCAGTACCCTGCTGATTTAACTATAAGTAACTGTTGATGATTTTATTCCCAGAATAGAAGGTCTAAGGCAAGTTATATGGCCTTTGTCTGTGATCCAGGATTAATTCCAGGAAAAACTGAGGAGTAGGGTGAGCACTTTTATTTCCCTACTAAACTCTTTTCATTCCTCTACTTACTTTCCCCCACCTGCCTTCATGATTCTGGCCTCCCAGCACTGTCCTCTGTCCCATTGTGACTGATCTCTGACACATTATTTACATATTACCAAGTGTTTCCAGATAAGGGTTTATGCCAGGAATTTGCAAAATTTTATATTATGGACCTTTTTGAAGATCTGATGAAGGTGAGGGATACTTATGCTAGAATAAGTGTCTGCAGATGCAGGTGTGTGTGTGTGTTGTGTAAGGGATTATTGACTTAGCATAACAATATTAAGAAATAGATGAGAAGAGCAACAGTAGATAAAGCAAGAGAATCACATTTTGCTCATCCCTAGCCTGTGGTCTAAAATTGTCAGTTTCTCTGTAGAAGACCAATGGCTAAATCACATCGTGGAATCATGAAACACTGGTCTTATATGCATGTATAAGCATGCCTTGTCTCACACATTTTGAGGCAGTTAGAGAAAAATCATTAAAAGGTTGCTGGTTCTGTGCACCTCACTATATATGTAAAATTTCCAGTCTCTCTTCTCTACCACCAATTTGATTGTGAAGAAAAGCAAAATATAGAAACTCTGTGAAGAGAAAAATAAGCTTTCCCCCAAAAAAGCACTTCCACGCATTTTTGGGGGGAGGTAAAATATAAAGAAAATAGTTGGATTAGTTGTACAAATGTACATATACCTGAAAACCTCAGGCTGGTTTTCTCCAGTATGTGGTAAAACTTTGTTCTTTCTTTTCCAACATTTTATTATAAAAATTTTCTAACATATAGAAAAGTTTGTAGAATTTTAGAGTGAATGCCCATAATTTCACCAGCTACATCATTAAAATTTTACTGAGCTAATCACATATCTATCTACCAATCCCTGTATTTATTTATCTATCCAGCTTATTTTTTAATGTATTTTGAAGGAAATTAATTACAAATATTACTACACTTCTTCTCAATTACATCAGCATGCATATCCTTGACTAGAGTTTAATATTTGTTCAAAGTTTTATTTTTTTCTTTTTAAAAGTATTCTTCTTTTACTACATAGTTATAATTTCAGATGTTGACTTTCTGTCCACCCAAAAATGTGTAGCCCAAGGTGATCTGAATGATTCATGGCTCCCTGGGGACTTCTCTGGTGATGTAGAGTAACTAGCCAACCATCAAAAATTTGTTGTCTGTCTTTTGGGTAGAGCTGTTGCTGGGAAGAAGGTGCCGGTCAGGGTCTACTTTCCCCAGTATCTTTTGCATCCAGATGAGGCTATGCTACTAGATTTTGCCAGTGAAATATAAGTAAAAAAAGATACGTGTCATTGCAGGCCTAGATGGCAAAGTGAGGAGTCTTTTTATTTATTGGTAGAGACGGGGTCTTACTATGCTGCCCAGGCTGGTCTTGAATTCCTGGCCTCAAGTGATCCTCCCACCTTTGCCTCCCATTGTGCTCAGATTATAGGAGTGAGCCACTGCACCCAGCTAGCTTGGGTTCTTGAGTCACCATTTGAACCTGAGCCACCATTTGAAGCTGAAACTGTGATGACATTTAAAAATGAACTCTATTTTGCTAGTCCAGAGAGATTTGAGGTGGATTGATATGGAATTTACCTACCTTGACCTGTGAAAAAAGTGATAATGATATGGGCCAAACTGAAAGTGGTGTCTAGAATAAGGCCAGGATTCAAGGCTAGTGCACTGTGGATGTAGATGGCAGAGCTCAGGTATGGGTGGGTTCAGGGCTGTGGCCCTGGATAGAATATAACAGAGCAGTATCATCCATTAAAATGTGCCGCCTTCTTGTTAACCTTCACATCCCCACAGCTCTCCAACCTCTTTCCTGACTATTCCTTTTGCCTCCATTCATCCTGATTAGAAAATCTCCTATGTGACCTCCTGAACTGAGAGAATAAGTTGCTAGTTACTGACAGTCACAATGGCATTCTTTCCACCATGCCATGACTGACTCCTATCTCTGTATGGCACTATTACAATAATATGTCTGTTGGCTTTCCTGCGCCCTCCCCCAAATGCTTAACAGTATAATTTTGACCCAGCTTCCTGGGCTTCCATTTAGGATTAAATATTCTTGAAATCCAGACCTGCACCTTCCCCAACACTTCCTTCTCTATCTAACTTTTTCCCCCTTTAATCAGGATATGCTCTCTTTCTTTCTACTAACATTTGCCAATAATCCTGCCAAGTCCCAGTGACATTCATGATTTTATACAGATTTCATTGGGTTAAATGCCTCAAGTTCATTTTGTTTATTGCCCATAATTGTTACAGACACTCTGAAGTTGTCAGATTTACCCTTTGATTCTCTTCTCTGTTATTTCCTTTTATGAATTACTTGGCATCTTCTCCATTGCTTCTTTTTTTTTTCTTTCTAATTCATACCTAATAACCTCGAAGGGCAGTGTTTTATAGTGCAAGCTGGGCATTTTCCCCCTCTTTCTCAAATTTCAATTGAAGTCTCTCTTTATCCCTTTGGCAAGTGTCCTAGAAAACATATTCTTCTCAGGCCCCATGAGATAAACTCTATTCCTTGCCAGGAGCATTTCATTTTGGTGTCATAAGTCATGCTCTGAAAAAAAGCACATCCTTTTCTTTGACACCATCTCTATAGCCAGCTGTTCATGTCTCATAACCTTTAGTTGATTCTAAAGTCACGACCTTTAGCTAGAAAGAGAAATGAAAATCTCACCTCTTGCCTTAAGCAATTTTGTTTTTATCCTAATAATTTGTAGAAACTATAGACACTTTTGCTCATTTTAGTAGAATAATTTGATCCCCTATTATTTATATACAGGTACAGATAACTGTTCTAATTAGGTCAAAGAAATTATGAGCATATGAAAAGCGTTGTATACAATGAATGATTATAGGGTGTAGGTACAAGGTGGGTAAATGCTGAGGGTAGGGTGTGATGATATATGGAGTTAGTAAGCTTCAAGCCCTATTGGTGTCTAGCCTAGTCCACTTATTTGTAAAGTTCCTGCAGTCTCATTGAAAGATAATTTAAACCTTATCAATAATTGGGTTCAGAAGTTAACAAATAAGTTTGGTGGCCATGAGAAGGTAGTGGTCATGAAAGCCAGATTGCAGGTGCATGATGTAGACAAATAAACCTCCATGAAGGAAAAAGTCACCCAAGCTAAGAAAGTTGTTGGGCATGGTGGGTCAGACTAAGCAACTAGATCTGAATATAGGTAGAGAGAAGCAGGTCGTCATAAAACACTAGGTTGAACATAAATTATTAGCTCTGTTCTCTTAGAGGTACTTAAGTACCCAGAGGAGAAGGGGACTCTATGATAATTCTAAAGTAACCCTCTCATTATGGAGCATAAAGTTTCTGTGTTTGTTTACAAAAGGGAATTTGTTTGCCTATTGGATGGATGTGTCAGTACCTGAGATCAAGGGATAGCAGTGAGGACAAGAACTATAGATAGCAATAGCAAAAACAAAAAACAAAACCCCTATGTCAGGACCATCATGTGAACAGATAGTTCCACTGTCATTAAAGTTACAGGCAAAGCAATGGTGGAGAATATCTGAGATGAATGAAAAAGAGAGCCCCCCAAACCGAAGGAAAGCAGAAGTTTCCATGTTTTAAAAAGATGTTTTAATCGGGTGCATGACAGACACACAGGCAACTGCCTTTGAAAGAAGAGTTTATTACTCACAGTCCCAAGATGAGAAGGCACGTCATGCCATGCAAGGCCACAGGGAAAAGCACTGGGATTACTCAGGAGGCATAAGGAGTGAGGAGAAAGCATGACTGTGAGACTTTATTACTATAATGGTGGGAAGTTGTTAGGCAGAATGTCTGCTATCGGGCAGGAAGTAAAGCTCAGATGTTGGAGTTTGTAGTTATTATAGTAATAGTTGGTAAACAATATTATCTGTTAACATGGCCCTGTGATACTGAATGCCAAATTATGAATTATAGGATCTCAAGAATGATTATTATATGCAAAATAATGGTCCAAATTGTCTGACAAACACCACTTTGGTGTCTGTGGAGAGAAAACAGAAAAGGAAGGGGCTGAGAAAATATAGAAAAGTGGCCTTAGGAAAAACAGAGAGCCTCCTACTCTTGGGAAAGAGAGAACATCTTGGTAACACCTGAAAACATGTGAGTTCGTAGAGCCTTGATAAGGTCTCTCATCTAAAAAATACATTTTACCAATCTGGGACTCTTAATGAATTAACACCCACATTTTGAAAGTAGAAATACCCTGGCACTAACTCAGTAATATAAATGTTAAGGCATTTATCTCATGAAGACAAAGATAAAAGAAGGAAGAAAAAGTAGTTTTTCTATAACTTGGTGAGCCTTCTAGAATATGCCAAAGGAGGAAGTTATTTGTCCCTTCATCCTGGGATTTGCCATCCTAGTAGGCAGCAATATTATCTGAACATTCATAGACAGTTTAAATCAGTACAACTTGATAAAAAATGCGGAATGATATATGCATAAAAATGTCCTGGGACTGGAAGAATAAACATCATAATAATATCAATTGTCTCTAATATAAAATGTTAATACAATCAGTTTTTTTATGAAGATAAGTTATTTATAGAGTTAAAATGAAATAATAAGTGTCCAAGAGTAGTAACAGAAACTCTGAAATAGAAAAACAATATGTAGGTGCTAGTTATATGAAATATTAAAACATATTATAAAAAGGTTATAATTAAAATGGCACGATTTTGGTTCATGAACAGATAAAAAGCCAAGAGTACAGAACATATTTCTAGAAATAGACAAAATGCATGTGAAATTTTTATATATATGTAGCATCTCAAATCAATTGAGAAAAGGTAGAGTTTTTAATACAAGATATTGGGATAGTCATTTGAAAAAGATAGATCAATTTCTCACATCATATACCCAGAGAATTTCCAAACGATGCTATGATATTAATGTAAAAAAATGAAATTATACATGTCACAAAAAGAAAATATAAGCAAATATCTTTATGATTTGGGAATGGGAAGATTAGAAAAAGCCTAAATATGACTGGCAGAGCTACATTCCTTTTGAAGTCTCTGTTCCTTATTTTTCCAAGCTTTTTTTAAATTTCAAAATATTAAGGGGGTACAAATGTTTTTGTTACATGGATACCTCTTATAATGCTTAAGTTGGGGCTTTTAGTGTGCCCATCACCTGAATACTGTTCATTGTACCTGATAGGTAGGTTTTACCCCACCTCTCCTCCCCCTCCACCCTTCTTGATTTCCAATGACCTTTACATCTCTTTGTGCCTGTGTGTGCCCATCAATTAGCTTCCAATTATTAGAGAGTACATGTGGTATTTGTTTTTCCATTCCTGAGATACTTCACTTAGGATGATGGTCTCCAATTCCATTCAAGTTGTTGCAAAAGACAATATTTTATTCCTTTTTATGGCTGAGTGGTACTCCACAATATGTGTATGTATGTATGTATACACACCACATTTTCTTAATCTAGTCATGAATTGATGGGCACTTGGGTTGATTCCACATCTTTGCAATTGTGAATTGTGCTGGAATAAAAATTTGCGTGCAGGTGTCTTTTTGACAGAATGACTTCTTTTCCTTAGGGTAGAAACCCAGTAGTGGAGTTGCTGGGTTGGATGGTAATGTTACATCTCAAGGAACTAGAAAAGAGTGAGCAAACCAAGCCCAAAACTAGCAGAAGAAAAGAAATAACAAAGTTCAGAGCAGAACTAAATGGAATGAAAATCAGAAATATAAAACACAGAATCAAGGAAACAAAAAGTTGGTTCTTTGAAAAGATAAACAATATTGACAGACCTCTAGCTAGATTAACCAGAAATAGAAGAGAAAGGACCCAAATAAACTCAGTCAGAAATGAAAAAGGAGATAGTACAACTGATACTGCAGGAATACAAAATTTTCCAGCAGTAGAAGATGCCCTTGTTCCCTGGCTCACGGCTATTTCACTCTAACTTTTGCAGTCATCTTCACATCTCCCTGGCCCTGACTTCCCTGCCTCTCTCTTATAATTTCTAATTAAATAGGGCCATCTGGAATATCTCTCCATCTCAATATCCTGAACTTAATCACATCCACAAAACCATCTGATTTTGTCATGTGAAGTAACATATTCACTGATTCTGAGAATTAGGACATTGATGTCTTTGGGAGGCCATTATTCTGCCTACCATAGTCTTCCCTTGGGCTCCCAAAGATTCACATCTATCCCACATGTCACTATATTCACTCCATTCCAAGGTTTCCAATAGTCTCAACCCATTAGAACAAAGACTCCAAGTCCATACTTTCATCTGAATTTCATCATCTCAAAGTCTCAAATCTCATTATGTAAGTCAAGAAAAGGTTAGACTTTGGGTCTTATTCATCCTGGGTAAAAAATTCCTCTTTATCCATGGATCTATAAAACTAGAAAACAAGTTATCTGTTTCAAAAATACAATAGAATAGCACTTTTAGACATTCCCTTTCAAAAAGGGAGAAAATGGAAAGAAAAAAGGAGTCATAGGTCCTAAGCAATTTTGAAATAAAACTGGGCAAACTCCATCAGATTTCAACATCTGTGAATAATCCTCTGTGGCTTTATGCTTTGCCCTCTTGGCTCAAAGACCTACCCATAGAGTTTTTCTTTCTTTTATATGAAGGGCAGCATATATTTTTAGCTGAGTTGTTTTATCAGCCTGTTTTCCTGCATGTAGAAATTCAAATGGGGGGATTGACAGCCTTTTTTTTTTCTTTATTTTACTCTCTCTCTGTCCCTTTTGATCCAAGCTGGCAGTATTCCTATTGGTATAAAATTCTCAAGAACCTTGTAGATCTTCCCCTGCAGACTTAATCCATTAAAGGAGAGGCTCCACCATAGGTGTATTCTGGATGATCTCACCTCTATCCTGGCCTCTGTTGAGTTGACTAAGGGAATCTGTGAGTAAAAAGCCTAACTACATACATATTCAACAACATGAATGAATCTCAAATGCATTATGGTAAGTGAAAGAAGCCAGACTCATTTATATGATGTTCTAAAAAAGGCAGAACTATAGGGATAGAGAACAGGTTAGTAGTTACCAGTGATTGCAATGGGATAGGGGGAAAATTTGATGGAATAAGGTAGCACAAGGCGATATGGAGGAGGCGGGATATTGATGGAACAGTTCCATATCTTGATTGTTTTGGTGTTTACACAACTCTATGCATTTGTCAAAACTCATAGAACTGAAGATCACAAAGAGTGAAATTTACTGATTCTACATTTAAAATAAGCACAAAACAAAAGACAGGAGACGTCTAAAGACGGGGATTTAGAATTCATATTAGATGATGTCACTTTCTTGTAAAAGTTCCAGAGAGAGAGAGTGAATATAAGAGGAGAATAAGCTATTTGTCTCAGGAAAATATAATTTCCAATTATCCCTTTTCTTTCTCAGCCTGTTTCATGCTTTCCCAGGAGTGCAGATCCTATAGAGGAAGCTCAGCACCCATGTTGCAAGTTCCCTGTAATGAGCTCAGCTTTAAAGCTGAACTTTCATTTCTGAAGCTTTAATACAGAATTCAACAAAGCTAGAGTTTCACTCTCCATTTGAAGTGTGTAGCATTCGCTGACCTTTTATTCATTAATAATGGAATAATTTGGATACCACACTACAAGTTACTTGAGGATAAGGTCTGCTTCTGCCTCACTTTGATTTTCTCCAACTTCCTACTACAATCCCTTGTTAATAGTTCAGACCTTCAATATATTTACACTGACTAAATGCATCTGTCAACAAACATTCTCCCTTGAAAATGCAAATACTCTACAGGCTTGGGAATTTTTTTTTCTTTAATACTGTTTTATATTTCTTATGCTTTCTACAATAAGCATGAATTACTTTTATAATTAGAAAAAAAGCAATAAAAGTTATTTTGCAAATGCAAACACATCTGGGAGGGTTGTTTCAACCTTATTGCTTTTCTTGAAACAATTGAGTTCTGTTGCACAGAAAGAGTGAATTTTGATTTGGGAAGGGTAAAATAAGTCATTTGAGAATAAGAACTAATTTTGGGATGGGGCTTACAGCAGCTGGAGGATACCAGAGGTTGATAGGAGGAGGGACAAAGATGCAGAAAAGGAGTTAGAAGAAGGGGTCTGAAATAAACTTTTATATTTTTAAAATGTTTTTTTTCTGGTGCTACTACATTAATAATAATAGGAGGAAATAATTTTTCTCCTTCCTCCAGACTGACTTGATTCTTGGGAGCAGTAATCCAGAAAACCTCATATTTATTGGAATAGCTAAGACTTGAATCTAGGTCCCCTGACCTCCAGGCTAATGTTCTCGGTCTTGCCTTGCCTTGCCCTGCCCTGCCCCGCCCCGCCACACCTCACCTCACCTCACCTCACCTCGCCTTCCCTTCCCATTTACTAAATATTACATTTTTCTGACTTCTTACATTTCCAAGCACCAGATAGAGCACATAGAGAGGTTAAGGAATGTATCTCTCAAAAGAAAGACCTACTAGGGTGAGCTCAGCAATGGTGTTTGAGGATACCTGGAGCTAGAGAGGGGAAAGAGCAGGCTGGGAAGTGAACATTGTTAATAATAGTGTAATTCTAAGTTCACGAGTAGGGAAGCATTAGTCCCAGGGAAGTCATTTCAGGGAAAAAACAAGGTAAAACACAATAAGGACTTTTTATTAATAATAAAAGCCATTCTAACTGGTACAAGGTAATAGCTCATTGTGGTTTTAATTTGCATTTCCCTGATGATTAGTGATATTGAGCATTTTTTCATATGTTTATTGGCCATTTGTCTTTCTTCTTTTGAGAAGCTTCTGTTCATGTCTTTTGCCCACTTTTTATAGGGTTGTTCATTTTTTTTTCTTGCTGATTTCCTTGAGTACTTTCTAAATTCTGGTTATTAGGCCTTTAACAGACATGTAGCTTGCAAATATTTTCTCTCATTCTGCAGGTTGTCTATTTGCTCTGTTCATTGTCTCTTTAGCTGTGCAGAAGCTTTTTAGTTTAATCAAATCCCATTTATTAATTTTCATTGCTGCCAGGATTGCCATTGGGGTCTTTTTCATAAATTCTTTGCCTAGGCTGATAACCAGAAGAGATTTCCTACATTTTCCTCTATAATTCTTAGGGTTTCCTGCCTTAGATCTAAGTCTTTTATCCATGTTGAACTGATTTTCAAGGTGGGACTGTGAATTAGTACAACCTCTATGGAAAACAGTATGGAGATTTCCTCAAAGAACTGAAAGTAGACCTATCATTCAATCTAGCAATCTCGCTACTGAGTATTTACTCAAAGGAAAATAAGTCATTTTATCAAAAAGACACCTGCACTTGAATGTTTATTTGAGATTATGAATGTTTATAAAATTCACAATTTCAAAGATGTGGAATCAACCTAAGTGCCCATAAATTCATGAGTGGATTAACAAAATGTGATGCATGTACACATAAGAGTACTACTCAGCCATAAAAAAGATGAAACAATACCTTTTACAACAATCTGGATGAAACTGGAGACCATTCTCCTAAGTGAAGTACCACAAGAATGGAGAAACAAACACCACATGTACTCACTATTAAATTGGAACTAACTGATGAGAGCACATGTGCACAGAGGGCAGTAAAACACAGTGGAAAGCAAATGGGGGAGCAGGGAGAAGGGGAGGGTAATAAACCAGCCTAATGGGTACGATGAACATTATTTGGGTGACAAGCACACCTATAGCCAGGACGCAAGCATTAAAAATAGAATCCTAGTCCAGGTGTGGTGGCTCAGGCCTGTAATCCTAGCACTCTAGGAGGCCGAGGTGGGTGGATTGCTCAAGGTCAGGAGTTCGAAACCAGCCTGAGCAAGAGCGAGACCCTGTCTCTACTAAAAATAGAAAGAAATTAATTGGCCAACTAAAAATATATAGAAAACGTTAGCCAGGCATGGTGGCACATGCCTGTAGTCCCAGCTACTCGGGAGGCTGAGGCAGAAGGATTGCTTGAGCCCAGGAGTTTGAGGTTGTTGTGAGCTAGGCTGATGCCATGGCACTCTAGCCCGGGCAACAGAGTGAGACTCTGTCTCAAAAAAAAAACAAAACCTAAAATATTGGTACCCCCTTAATATTTTGAAATAAAAAAAAAGAATAAATCCAATACACAGTACAGGTATAATTTCTGATGTTACTGCTTAGGCAGGGGCAGGACTTAATACAAGGGCTGGACCATCTGGGGAAGAGCTGATCTAGAGCCAGCATTGAATGGAAATAGTTTCTCAGAGGGCCAGAGGTGTTTCAGATGGTATTGCAGATGGAGTCCTGATAATGTTTTCTCTTGAATACAGTTAGATATATCATTGATTTGGGATGACCTGTGTTTATTTCTATAGTAAGGCTGAAAAATAAGTCAGTGTGTGAAGGTTCTTGTGGCCCTGCTTTCTCAAAATCACAAACCTATAATGACTGAGACAAGATTCAGATTTAGTGAATCAGGTCAGATTATTGACCAGCTTTTCCATATTGGCAATTCAATACAGATCCAGAGCACAGGACTCTGATGACCTGGTGCTAAAATTCTTACTGTCATTTAGGGACAATTATTCCCACATTCATAACATATTCTATTTTAAGAGCTGGTCATAACATTCAATTTTAAGAGCATATTAAATAAAAACTCTACTCTTGCTTTTGCTTGAGTTTGAAGGAAGAAACTAATAACAACACTGAGATAAATGCTAGCATTGTGAGACCGAATTAAGTTATATATCAGCCAAAGAGAAATCTCTTTTCTCTCTTTCTCTTTTTCTCGTTAGCTGAAATCTGTGCAAATCTGGTTCTGTATCTTCCATTCCATTTGGTGTCTGTAATTCTGCTATAGCCCATTTATTTACTCTCAAACTCTACACTCCATTTTCCTTTAGTTGGGAGATGGTTTCTTAATGACAGGATGGCTAACCAGGATCCCAATATGTAATCAAAATGCATTCTTGGACTTCCACTATTTTTGATGCTGTGTCAAGACATGTTCCTCTGGTGAGTCAACATCATGATCCTCTAATGGAAGCCTGAGAGTTGGATGAAATTAATGCCTCATAAGAACACAGTGTCAAACCTGGACAGAGAGGGGTGTTATACAGTGTGAGAATCTCATGATGCCTCAAGAGACGAAAAAGGACCAATTTCCATTAAAAAAAGACTCGTCTCCTCAGAGCTATCAAAACTGCCATGACTAGACATCTTTTCTATTTTAAAGATCTCATAGAATCTGTCATGGAAAATGAAAATATATAGAAATCCCAACATCTGGGAAGACTAAGTTTACCACGTTTCTACCTAATGTCTTTTTCATTTCCAGCCTCTCCAGGTTCCTCTACAAATGCATTTCCTTGTTGATGGAAAGCCTCCTGCCCTTGCTTATTAGCATTAGTATATATTTGGTGGATATGTGATCGAAGTTTCCATGATTGTTATCTGATCCTGGATAGATCCTTAACCCCAATGTAATAGAAACTTTTACTAAAGCAGTGACGCTCTAGGTTTACTTATCCTTTCACTATCCCTGAGAATTCATTCTAATGAATATTAGTAATCAAAATATTTCATCATTATTATTAGGCTTGTGTAGGTAGAAAAAAACAGTGAGAACTACTGCTTGAAATATAAAGGAGGAAGCCATTTTGAGACTGGCTTAGTATAGCAGAAAAAGGGAAAGTGAGACGAATGGGGACATTCAAGTCCTTCTGAGCACCTGCTGAACGTATATTGTTTGAAGAGACTGGTAATCAGCAGTACCGAAGGAGGTGGGCAGACTGGTGGGGAATGACGAATCAGCCAGAACAAGGTGGTGGTTCTTTTGAATAATTACATAGCAGTTGGAATGATGAGAGCAGAGAAGGGTCTAAGATCCTGATTACCTGTGTGGCTCGACTAGGTACCCTTGCCCCTCAAGTTCTCAGGGGTATACCAGATGATCTCTAAGGAGATCTGACATTTTATTATCTATTGTTTTATGAGCATGCCGACTTTGCATATATGTAATTTTCTTTTGTTCCTGCTCCATTTGCTAAGTAAAATGGAAGTTAGCCTCCAGGGAATACTAGAACGGCTGCTTTAGATCCTAAATGACCCATATGTTCAACTTAATTCAAAAGAATAAGCACTTACTGAGTGACGACTATGCACTTGATAGTCATATATTAAGAGTCCAATAGGATTCAGAAGAAATATATGGCCTGATCTCTTTTGATAAGGAACTAATAATCTAATTGTGATTAAAAAAAATAGTTAAAGAAGAGCATGAGCTTCTAATAAGATTCTGAATCAAATATAATCAAACTATAAATTAGACCATCCACTGGAAATTGTTATACAGATTCATTAGGCATTCCTTAGGTTTATATAGTATAGGTGTTTCTTGACTACCATTTAATGAGTCCAGAGTGCCATAGTTTGAGGTCAGGGATCACAGGGAGTCAGGGGTGAGCAAGAATGGGTTTGCCACAGTACCTTCAAGTGCTTGTGAACACAGCAGCTGAGTTTATCTTATTGGTAAAATCCGCTTTAACTTTCCCTTTTGATTCATCCTCAACACTGTGTCTGCCTCCCTCACCTCAGCCCCAGGTGAGGACATCTGTTAAAAACTTTGCATTAAAAACCTAAGTAGAAACTTGATAATACAAGTTCCATCGTTTAGCATCAGATAAATTCATCCAATTAAGGGCTTGAATTTCTCACACCATTGCTTACATGTTATTTATAGAGCTGGTATTACTTGCAATATACAAATTTCAAAGAAGAGAGAATGAGGTTGAATTTTTAAAGACTGGCTTATTTTTCTTAGAATTGCTATTGAGTTAGTCTTTTAATTAATGTCTGATATGCATAAGCATTTCCATGTAGAAAAAAAGTGGGAATCTCTCAGAATGTAATTGGGGAAATCCTCAAGTCAGATGCTTAGGCTAGAGCTTGGTTCTTTGAAAATGTACCAAAGAGAATATAAAATTCTCTTTCTTCCTAAGTCATACAGATGGTGTCAGGAATGCTGGTGGTAGGTGTGAGGGGATTAGTACATGTAATAACCTACTTTTGTCACTCTCCTGTAAATTACGACTGTCCTATAAGAGAAGCTTTGGGTATGAGTTATTCACATATCATTTAGGAAATAGACTATTCTAGTTGAACTAGAGGAGCCATAGAGAAGAATTTTATAGATGACTAGGTAGGCAAGAGAGAGTAGTAACAGGACAAAGAATAGTGTAAGACTTTGAGACACACCCATATCCTTTTCAAATTTAGCTGATCCCACTTGCCACCCTCAGCAGAGCAAATCTTATGTGATTTTTTTTTCTCCATGAGAGATTGTTTCAAGGAGACCAAGTCTATCTGTTGGACCAAGCCATTGCAATTCTTTCTCTCCAGAATTTGAACTAAGAGACACAGAAAAGGTGGTCAGTTATTCCTAGTTATTTCTTGAGTTAAAAGGACAATTGGAATTGAGGCAGCAATCAACACCACTCCATGTGAGATACATGCAAGCATACATTTTGAGGGAGCAGAAAACACAGAAGTAGATGGCATGTGACTGCAGAGAGGGGAACCTAGCCTATACTGGGAGGGGGACACAAACTGGTCAATAACAAAGAACAAGAGAAAGAAACAGAGGGTGAGCACCCCAAATCAGTTCCTAACTCACCGGTTCTCAGCTTCAGGTCCCATACAACCTGACCATGATTAAATTCAGGGTGATGGTATCACATCTTTTCAATAACCGTATCCTATGACTTTGCTTTTGCTAGTCTGAATAGGTTATACCCCTTGCAACCTTACTATATGGCTAGAAAAGAATACAGTGAATTACGAATAGGGTTAGAACTTAAAACTTAACCAAGGCCTCCTACCCTCTAAGCCAATGTTTTTCCCACTGCCTCCTGCTGCCAGCTGCCCAACCACACTGCCTATAATTTCCTTTCATCCAAGGTTTTATTTGGTTGTTTTCTCTTACTTAGTAAAAGCAATTTTCCACTAGAGTTAAAAATCTCAAAAAGCATTAATAGAAAAATCTCATAAGGGAGATAATTGATATATAAGGAGATAGAGTCCAGATACCCATTTTCTCAAACAATAGGCTGCTTTTTAGTAGTTTCAAATTTTCTTAGGAGCAGTACTGCATTTTCTTACTTAGCTAAACTGCTGAATGTGTTTTTTAAATCTACAAATAATTTATCTAAACCTCTTATATTATCATAATCATTATTCTTGAGAACACACTAAATGAAAAGAAAAAAAAAAAGATTACAAAGCATTATGCATGGTAGACTCCCAAATGTCTTTTATAATTACGTAATTACCTTTACGGGTGCTCTTATTTCTGTGTGTGTGTTTGAATTACCACCAAGGGGCACTTACTTCCAATGTGAAAAACTCCTTTAGTATTTCTTATAAAGGAGATCTGCTAGAAACGAAACTTCCCTCAGCTTTTGTTTATTTGGTATATCTTTATTCACCTTCATTTTTGACAGTAGTTTTGCTGGATATAAGGTTATTGGATAAGAATTTGTTTTTCTATTAGCAGCATTTAAGTTGTCATTTCACTGCCTCCGGCCTCCATTGTTTTCAATGAGAAATCAGTTGTTAATCTTAATGGGGATTTCATTGTTTTGTCTTGCTGCCTTTAAGATTGTTTTCTCTGGCTTTCAGCATTTTAATTATGATGTATCACAGCATGGATCTTTTGGCATTTTGCTTACTTGGAGTTTGTTGAGCTTTTGGATGTATAGGTTAATTTTTAGAAATTACTTCTTTGAATATTTTTTCTGCTCCTTTCTCTCTACCATCTCCTTTTGGTACTCAGTACTTGTACCTTAACACAATGGTGTTCCACATTTTTCTAAGGCTCATTTCCTTTATTATTTTCTCTTTCTGTTCTTCAAATTGCATAATCTCTGTCTATCTTCAAGTTCTTAAAATTTTTCTTCTTCTACTTCAAATCTGCTGAGTCCCTTTAATAACTATTTTCATTCAGTTACTATACTTTTCAACTTTCCAAAATTTCTACTTGGTTCTTTTTTATTACTTTTATCTCTTGAGTGATTTTCTCTATTTGGTAAGGATTTATCTTCCTTTACTTCTACTGGAAGGTATAAAACATGTTTTCTTTTAGTACATCAAATATGTTTATTACAAATGCTTTAAAGTCTTTGTCTGCTAAGTCCACCATCTGGGCCCTCTTATAGTCTGTTTCTGTTGTCTGTATTTTTTTTCCTATGTATGGGGTAATAGTTTTCTATTTTCCATCATATTTTGTAATTTTTATTGAAAGCTAGACATTTCGAGTAATATATTATAACAGCCTTAGATACTGGTCCTCTCCTACTTAGAGCTTGTTTTCTTTTATTTTGTTTGCTAGTTTATTTGTTTAATGAGCTATTTTGGTGAAGTATATTTCCCCAATCATGTGAAGTCTCTGATATTACCCTTCTGAGGGCACAGCATTGATCATTCACAGTCACCATGGGAAGGTAGTTGTTTTAGCAGACCTCTCTTTGTCTCTTTTCCTGGAATCTCTCTTAGTCCATCTACCTCTGTCAGTATGACACTCAGCTGTTAGATTCCACTAATTTATGACTTATTACTCCATTGTTTTCAACAATGTCTTTGGGCATTGTTCCACAATCTTATCCAGTTGAAATCAGACACCACTTCCAAAGTATTTATTTATTTATTTTTCCACCAGTCTTTGAGGAGGGCTCTTTTTAGCTGTCTCTTTCACTTATTCTCTCTGGTAAACTAGTCTATGTTCTAGATTATTGCTTTCATAAAGCCATCAACTTCTTTTT
>VBSM01003157.1:35344639-35377126 GCA_008086735.1 Cheirogaleus medius
TCAGTGTTTTGCCCAGCTGGAGTGCAGTGGCATTATCATGCAACCTCAAACTCCTGGGCTCAAGAGATCCTCCTGCCTTAGCCTCCAGAGTGGCTGGGACTACAGATATGCACCACCATGCCCAGCTAATTTTTCTATTTTTTGTAGAGACAGGGTCTCACTCTTGCTCAGGCTGGCCTCTAACTCCTGAGCTCAAGCAATCCTCCTGCCTTGACCTCCCAGCTATCAACTTCTTATGAATTGTATACCACCAAAATCTAGGGTTTTTGTTTTGTTTTGTTCTATTTTTTGAGAACACCCTTAGATTTGAACTTTTCTATCCTCTTTTCCAAATAGTCAGGTTTTGGGGGAGAGATATTTGAAAACCTTTGTTCTTATGGACTTCTTTCCTGCTCAACATCTCTACTCTTTAGATGGGGGTGTGGACAGTGACCTACTTCTTGGGATGCTCCTGCTTTAGAAAGAGAGTGTATGGGGTGGCAGCAATAGACTCTAGTCTTTTTGGTTTGCCTCTACTAGTTGGAACTTCTACCATGTGAATGAGCTAGAATGAGAGAAATCAGGGCCTCAGTACCCTTTGCCTTCTGAGCCCATCATAAACCTACTGTATGAGCAGTGGCTGGGTAGAATAAGGGGCCCCCTGACCTCTCAGCCACACTCGCCAGAAACTTAGTCTCTGAAACCTGGAGGTAGTTGGGGAGGAGTGAGAAATGCCAATGTCCTACTTTTTCTGGTGAGACACTGTATCCCTTGATTAAGAACTGAAGGGATCTGGAACCCTATCTTCTTGGTCACACTCCTCCTGAGTGGGCTTCCATCATGTTGAGCTTAGGTGGGGAGAAGGAGTGGGTCTGTGGCACAAATACCACAGACTCTAGCTGTTATTAGCAAGATTTAATAGAATTTTTGTGAATAAACATTTATTTATTATCCTAATTGACAACATAATTGTCATAGCTGAATTAGAACAATCTCAAGAAACTTTTAATGGATGTTTTAAAAATAATTTTCACCAGTTATGGTTGTTTTCATTGGGGATGGGGCCACAGAGCTCCTTACACTGCCATTCCAGAAGTAGAACTCCAATTTTTAATGCTTCAGAATTTTACACATTTCTGTAGTTTCTATCATGACCATTTATTACTTGTATTATCAGATACAGTAAAGAAAAAAACAAGGTCAAATATTTAAGGTAAAAGGTTTTTCAAAGATAGAGAAAAGTAATGTTAAGCAGATTTTATTTCTTTGTTGACTAGAAAATAATCATATTTGAAATTCCAATTATTTGCCTACCAACGGATTCTTCCAATCAGCTTGAAAAGCACTGGTTCTCTTAAATATTCTAACTCCTCCTTTGCAATCAATTCTTGCACCAAGATGTTGCAGCTTTTAGTCATGGCCCTGTCTAAAGCAGAATGCTAATTGTTTTCTTCATTTCATCCAAATTGAGAATTCTTGAGGTCTCCATAGTGTTCCTGCTCATCTTTGGGCTCCATAGAATGCATCATGATTATTTACCTGAAACAAAATTAATTCAGAATTGATATATGTTCAAAACTGTGAACAGTCTGAGATTTTACCCTACTTGCAAGTTAACAAGTTGGTGTGCTACAGTTTCAGGGATGATGGAAGAAAACGAGATTCTTAGATCAATGATAAAGGACAGTTTACTACTCATGGCAATAGCCATCGCCAGATTATCAGCATTTTGCTTTGGTTCTTTGAGCCCCAGTTCCTACAAGGTGACACCATGTAGGCCAGGTGACTCTTGCACACCAGTAGGTTGCCTTATAGGAGAGGAACCCCAAGTTTCTGGGACCCAAATCTTCTATAAGGGACAATCCTGCCTAAACTTTGCATCATCATAAACTGGATAGTAAATGATCCTGCCTTTTGCTACAGAGGGAGAGTCTACCTCTGTCTTCCAAGGTTGTTTGCTATATAAACATCCTTAAAAAGATAGTCCAGAACAAAGCTAGTCAGTAGTGCTTGTGCATACAACATATACATAAATGAAAGAGACCAGCGGAAAATTGCCTTTCAACAATGTGAATCAATTAGGTTTGAAGTTACAACAAAAACCTAGTTAAAAAGCAACTCTTAGAATTGGAAACTTCTTTGGAAAAAGTGTTTCATATAGTTAAATTTTCATATAACTGAAGCTTATACTTGCAAATATCAAAATTTGAAAGGATAGATATTAATATTTGTGATGAAAACATGCCAAAAATATATAACAAATTCTTGTGTCATCTTAAAAGCTGATAGAAACACTACAGACATTTTTTAACATGCAGGCACAAAATAATAGTCATAGGCTGTCCTGTAAGATCACTGTGCTCTGGGGAGATCCTACTGGTACTTGTATAAAAGTCTCCCTAGAGCCAATATGACAACACCCTAGAGTAGGAATTAGCTAACCATCTAGCCAGACTCAGGAGATTAAATCCTCAGAGCCATCAGTTAGATATATAATTATTTTAGAATCAAACTCAGGACACTACTTCTAAGAGGAATAGAATTCTAGGATCTTATACCTTGCCCATGGAGTAGTGGAAAGTGTCTTTACAGTATATTAGCCAGTCTGTGTTTTAAGTATAATACTAACTTCAATCAATGAAAACCCATGAATAACACCCATTATGCTGAGTAAAACACACTGATTTCACCAGTAGGGGAAAAAAAAAAAACATTTCTAACATTCAGTATGCTAAATAACAAAACCTCCAGTGTGGATAATAGTTACAAATGTTTAGTGACAGAGTCCTTTCATATTAAATGCTAGAGAGCACATTCTTGATTAGGGCAAAGACTGCCCTTAGAGTGCAGAGTAATACTCTGCACTGGACAGGTATACTCACTGTCTGAACTGGCATACAGTACAAGTTATAGGCCTCCTAGCAAGGGGTTACTTTTAATTCCATTTCAGCTGAGGCACAGAGAGGGTAGTGGAGAATTTGCTCAGGGTCACACAGGTAGGAAATACGAGACCTACTTCAGAGTCAGCATCCACTTTTGTTCTGTGCTATAATTCATTGCTGGGTTCTGCTGCATCCTTAAATTTTCCCCATATTTTGTCTCTACCAAGTGGTCGATTTTCACTATTTACTTCTTTTATGGGTCTCCTTTTCCTATTTTGACTAGTTAGCAAATTTAAATTTGCTGGGAACTGAAAATCCAGATATATGAGTTCTTTGAACTTTTTGCCTTAAATTGCTGTCAGTAGGACTGAATGAATGAGTAGGACCTGGACTCGGTACTGGGGCCCTGTGGAAGCTGCTTCCAGGATTCCTAAGGGCTGTGGAAATCTGTTTTCTCCATAAGTGCTTTGTGACTGTGTTTAATTTTAAGGTTAACGAAGGGGGCAATGGGAGCAGGTGATGGTTGGGTTGCGCTTGATGACTCCGGCTCTATTCGGGAGCATGTTTCTGTGGTGACCGGCTGGTATTGTGTAGGGATAATTATTAATTCCAACTATCAGCAGGGCCTCAGCCAGATTAATCTCCATATGGCAGGGAGACACAGGAGATCCGAGTGTAACCACCGATATACACAGGTCCTAACCTTATCTACATGCTGGCACAGAGCGTGTCAGTTTCTAATTCTTCTTTGGGAATATATCATTTGATTCATGTGTGAAAGATCAGTGAGGGAGGAGTATAAATCCCACTTTTGTTCAGCCTTCTGGGCAGTTTGAGCCTGCTAATTTCTGCAATACGCATGATGTATGGCAACCTCACAGATTTACAGTCTCTCCTCCAAGTCAAAATTAAGCAGGCAACCATTTATTAACTTTTCAAAGACAGAGAGCCATGTTCTGGTTAGCACTACAAGTTTAGAGAATTTTGATGAGTAAAAAGCCCTTCTAAGTCTCTTTACCCACGCTGTTGATTTACAGGCATGTGCCACAATTACGTGAGTGTTGGAGAGGGTGTTTTTTTGTCTATTCCTCCTCATACCCATATAGCTTATTCTCTCTGGTCAAATATTTCTTTATCTGACAGATCTTCCCTGACGACACTATTGAAAACAGAACTTCTCCACATCTGTGTCATTCTTTCTCACTTCCTTCCTACCAACTTTATATACCTTCATATAATTTATGGCCATGTGATATAAACTTATATGCTGGTTATCAGACTCCTTCACTGAGAATTTAAGTTCAATGACAGCAAGAACTTTGTCTTGCTCATGGCTACATTCTGAGAACCTAGAACAGTGCCTGGTACATATTAGGGAGTCAATAAATATTTGATAAAAGACATTGAAATGGAATGTTTACAAAGTTACTTTTCCTCTCTCCAGTGGCAATGAGGAAAATGTAGTTAATATCATTCAACATTCAAAGTAAAGAATTTTAATTTGCACAGTGCTGTTGGCAGAGGATATTTCATTTAACTGCCATTAGCCCTTGTCCTGGAATGACTCCATGCTATTGAATTGCAAATATTTCTGCTTCTACTTGGAAGAAGCAATAGAATTGTGTGGTAGCAACTAAATGTTTCTTTCTTTCTTTTTTTTTTTTAACATGCAATTTGCTATCTATAGAATAATCAGATTATCCTTAATGGCAAGACACAAATAATAGGCATTTTGATTAAGACAAGTTGGAGAAAGGCTAAAAGCTAATAAAAGTAAGAAAAAAATGTGTCAAATTAAGTAAATTGACTACATAATGAGAAAAATTTTAAATTAGTTACCCACTGGCCCCAAAACGAAACATTAGTAATGTTTATTACTGGAAATCTGCAGAACCGAAAATTAATTATTCTTTTTCTTTAAATCTTAATTTAACCAGTAGCCATAACAATACAGCAAACCTTTTAGGGAAGAAGATCATTATGAAAAAGACAGGTGAGTTTTGCCCAATAACTCTTAGATACTGCTAATGTTACCAAACACACAAATTCCACAATATGCTCTTTTCCGGAACCACCAATGTTGATCAAAGAATTCCTTTTAAGTCTCCAGTAGAAAAGGCAGAATGTTCACTTTTTCAAGATTCATAGCTGAATTCTAAAATCCAATAGGATAGTAGCTCCCAGGATATTCCGTACTTCTCCATGTTTTTCACCCATGGTATGGTGGAGCTCTGAGTGATGTAAACATTTATATTGTCCATCAGCCAAAGAAAAATGCACACAAATTGAGCCACCCACACTTTAAGAGGCCATTGTCAAAGGCTATTTCAGCACAGGTTTCTAAATTCCTTATGTTGTTGCTCTCACATAAAAGTCTTACCTCAACCCGCATGTCTCTCTCAATCTCCAACCTGCCCATCCCGAACCCCATCTTTAACACATTGACTGCCACACTAGAAAAACAATTTTCCCTGGGGCCATAGTGTTTTATTAAAACAAAACGATCCTTTCTAATGTGTTATTTTTTATTGTTTTCTATGCATGAGTTATATGCAATGCAATACACATTTTTAGAATTAAATTGTCAATATTAACTGTAACATTAAGAACATCAACAAGTAAGATTTTCACAAACCAACTGCAGGGTTTTGCTTCGCAAGGCCCCGGGCTTGAAACTAGCCTGAGTTAAATACAACTCACATGGCAGTCATGTATTAAAGTCAAACTCAGTTCAGCCTCTCAGGAAGCCCTGTCTAGCTACTCCAGCTCATGGGTCTGAGTATTGATTGGCATATAAAACCATAATAGTTATCATAATGATAATGATGATGATGATGATAACAATAAACATTTATTAGGCTCTTAAAATATCCTAGGAACTGGAGTTTAATTGCACTATTTCATTTGACCCTCCCAATACCCTATCAAGTAGATATTATCATTATTCACATTCTTGCAAATGAGACTTAGAAGGATTTGTTAATGCCTGTGGCTGTTCGCTAGATAGAGGTAAAATCTGCAGTCCAACTAAGGGAATTCTCACAATACAGAACTTGATTCAGTGCTTCCTTATATAGGCATATCTCAGAGATATTGTGGGTTCCATTCCATACTACCAAAATAAAGCACATATTACAATAAAGTGAGTGACAATTTTTTTTATCTCCCAGTGTATATAAAAATTATGTTTATACTATAATGTAGTCTATTAAGTGTGTAATAGCATTATGTCTGAAAAAAAAAAAAACAATGCACATACCTTAATTTAAAAATATTGGCCAGGCTCAGTGGCTCATACCTTTAATCCCAGCACTTTGGAAGGCTGAAATAGCAGAATCACTTGAGGCCAGGAGTTTGAGACCAGCCTGAGCAACATAGCCAGATCCCATCTATACAAAAATTAGAAGATTAGCTAGGCATGGTAGTACATGCCTGTAGTCCCATCTACTCAGTAGACTGAGGCAGAAGGATTGCTTAAGCCAGGAGTTCAAGGTTACAATGAGCTGTGATGTGCCATTGCACTCTAGCCTGAGTCACAGAGTAAGACCCTGTCTTTGAAAATAACAACAACAAACTTTATTGATAAAAAATGGTAATGATCATCTGAGCCATCAGTGAGTCCTTATGTTTTTTGCTAGCAGAAGCTCTTGCCTTGCTGTTGATGACTGCTGACTGATCAGGGTGGTGGTTGGATGGTTATGGCAATTTCTTAAAATAAGAAAACAGTGAAGTCTTCTGTATTGATGGACCCTTCCTTTCATGAAAGATTTCTCTGTACCATATGATGCTGTTTGTTAGCATTTTACCCACAAAACTTCCTTCAAAATTGGAGTCAGTCCTTTCAAACCTTGCTACTGCTTTATAAACTAAGTTTATGTAATATTCTAAATTCTTTTTTTTCCTTTTATTTCATCATATTATGGGGTACAAATATTGTTAGGGTTACATATATTGCCCCTGCCACCCCTCCCCCACCCCACTATGCCATAGCTTCAAGTGTGTCCAACCCCCAGGTGGTGCGCACCGCACCCATTATGTAAATATACACCCTTCCCCTCCCCCCCCACCTACCCACTACCTGATAAAAGTTTTCTTTTTCTTTTTTTTAAATTTTTTGACTTCATTTCAACAATGTTCACAGCCTCTTCACCAGGAGTGGATTCCATCTGTAGAAACCACTTTCTTTTTTCATCTATAAGAAACAACTCCTCATGCATTCAAGTTTGATCATGAGATTGCAGGAATTCAGTCACATCTTCAGGCTCCACTTCTAATTCTGATTCTCTTGATTTTTTCTATCACATGTGCAATTATTTCTTTTTTTAAATTTTTTAAATTATTTATTTATTTCAGCATATTATGGGGGTACAAATATTACGGTTATGTGTATTGCCCATGCCCTCCTCCCTCCTCGAGGCAGAGCCTCAAGCATGACCATCCCCCAAATGTTGCAATTATTTCTAACACTGAAGTCTTGAACCTTTGAAAGTTATCCATGAGAGCTGGAATAAACTCCTTCCAAACTCCTGTTAATGTTGCTATTTTTGACCTATTTCTGTGAATCACAAATGTTCGTAATGACATATAGAATAGTAAATCTTTTCCAGAATATTTTCGATTTACTTTGCCCAGATCCATCAGGGAAATCACTATCTATGGCAGCTATAACCTTTCAAAATGAATTTCTTAAATAGTAAGGCTTGAAAGTAAAAATTACTCCTTGATCCATAGGCTGCGAGAATGGATATTGTATTGGCAGGCATGAAAACAACATTAATCCCCTTGTACATCTCCTTCAGAATTCTTAGATGACAAGGTGCATTATCCGTGAGCAGTAATATTTTGAAAGGAATCTTTTTCTCTGAGCAGTAGATCTCAATAGTGGGTTTAAAATATTCGGTAAACCATACTGTAAACAGATGTGCTGTCATCTAGGCTTTGTTGTTCCATTTGTAGAGCACAGGCAGGGTAGATTTAGCATAATTCTTTCAGGCCCTAGGACATTTGGAATATTAAATGAGCATTGGCTTTAATTTAAAGTCAACAGTGGCATTAGCCTCCAACAAGAGAGTCAGCCCATTTGGGGAAGATTTGAAGGCTTCTTTCCTTAAACCTTATGAACCAACTTTGCTAGCATCGAACTTTTCTTCTGCAACTTCCTCACCTCTTTCAGACTTCACAGAATTAAAGGGAGTTAACACCTTGGTCTGGATTAGGTTTTGGCTTAAGGGAGCATTGTGGCTGGTTTGATCTTCTACCGAGACCATTAAAACTTTCTTTATATCAGCAATGAGGCTGTCTCTCTTTCTTATCATTTGTATGTCGACAGGAGTAGCATTTTTAATTTCCTTCAATAACTTTTCTTTTGCATTCACAACATGGCTAACTGTTTGGCTCAAGAGACCCAGCTTTAGGCCTATCTCAGCTGTTGGCATGCCTTCCTTAGCAAACTTAATCATGGCTAGCTTTTGCTTTAAAATGAGAGATGTGTGACTCTTTGATTCTCTTGAACATTAGAGTCCATTTAGGTTATTAATTGGCCTAATTTTAGTATTCGTGTGTATATAGGGAGTATTCGTGTAAATAGGGAGGCCTGGGGAGAGGGGGAAAGATGGGGGAATGATGGTCAGTGGAGCAACTGGAACACATACAACACTTATTAAGTTTGCCATCTTAAACGGGTGCAGTTTGGAGTGCTCCAAAACAAGTACAATAATAACATTGATGATCACTGATCACAGATCATCATAACAGATATAATAATAATAACAAATTTTGAAATATTGTGAGAATTACCCAAATGTGACACAGAACTGAAGCGAGCACATGTTGTTAGAAAAATGGCACAAATAGACTTGCTTGATGCAGGGTTGACATAAACCTTCAATTTGTAAAAGTGCAGTATCTGTGAAGCACAATAAAGCAAAATACAATAAAATGAATACTTGTAGTCACTGTTGTCTCATGTGGTCATTTTTGCCTGCCAAACTCGATTGTAAGTTCTTTTAAGGCAGGAGACTGACCTCTTTGGTATACTGCTTAAAGGTTTTGATGATGAGAGGTTTTGATGATCACCAAGTGGATTTCAGTAAATAGTTGAAGATTGATTGATAACGTGTTCTAAGACTATTTCCTTTTTCAGAGTCCCAGAGGAAAAATAACTATCACATCTTGTTTATCCTTTCCCTGTCTTTCTGTACTTGAGAGTCTCTTGAGGCAGTTTCTTCACTAACAGAAATGAATGTTTGATTCGCCCAAACTCAACATAAGGCAGTGCTTTCTCTCAGCGACTTAATGGCTAGGCTAGATAATGCCTGTTCCTTTATCCATTTCTCATAGAAACTACTTAAAAGAGCTTTGGTCTACCAGGAGGCTGATCTATGCTAGTCCCTTTATTGCTCTGCAATCAATCATAGAATATTTGAGCTAAAAATGACTGAGGGAAAAATCCAATTCAGCTTCCCCTTCTTATAGACAAGGAAACTACGATGAGTTGGCCAAAGCAGGTACCTTGTTTTCCTATAATCAGTCTCTGGCTCCTTCTCCTGCATTATTATTGAGCTACTGCAAAAAGCCATGATAGATACTGAATTGGGGCTTATCCTCTGACCCCAAAACGTAGACCTCTATGCAAAAGAAATATTGACAAAGCAAGATGACAGGTAACACTCCCTTAAGAGTTCAGAGAAGGCCAATTGTTCTCAACAGGATGGCTAAGAAAAGCTTCTCAGAGAAAGATACAATTGAGTTGGGAATTAAGGTTTTTAAAAGATTTTGACACAGGGAAAAGATGAATGAGAGTTCCAGACTGAAGCAATATAGGAGTGGTACAGCCAAAGCTATTCTTGGGAGCCATGAGAATATTTGAATGGAGTGCAAGACCTCTTGGGATAGGGAGAAGCAAATTTCCCCTGCTGGAGATCCTTGCCTTTGGAAAGCAACCCTAAGGAACTTGGCAAATGGAAGTTATGCAGGTTTTTAAGCATGAAGGTGATACGACAGAGGTGTTTCATGAAAATTAATCTAATTGTGGCTTGCAAGTTGGACTTAAATGGGAAGAAACTGGAAGCAGGCCCACCAATTTAGAGACTACTTGAGAGATGTTACAGAGCCTGATTACCTCAGAGTTCCCACACATGACAATGAAATCAGTCAAAATCTTATGAGTCAGAGAAATGAGGTTTAATTTTTGATCCACATTATTTTTCCAGTAAATGGAAAGAGGATTTTTTTTTTACAGGGTAGGCATATTAGACATGAAGATGCTCCGCCCAGATCCCCTTTCCTGGAATGACTGGATGCTTAATGTCAGGGAGTACGGTCACCAGGCAGTCCCAGTTCTCCAGTGTAGGGTCTGCCTCGGCAGCTGAGAGCCGCTCTAGCTCATGGCATGACTTCTTGAGATGACGTGAGGCAGGGTGTAAAACCTGGCCACTTCTGCCTGATGCTGGTCATGATGATGAGTAAGACTTGATTTAGGGCTCCTAGCTGGGAAGTTCGAGGCCAAATGGGGTCTGCATTGAAGTTCAACTTTTCCCTGTGCTCAGTTCTGCTTTAACCCCTTCCTTTCATTGGCGTTGGTCTCTAACATATATCTTGCTACAAAACTCCATTATAGTATATGTGTCCAGAGAACTCAACTTGCAGCAAGAGGCAAGAACAAAGGTCAAGAGAAGGCAACCCATGGCTGTGTATGATACTGAAGCACATGCTAGTGGCACTCTCCTGCTTCCTATCTGGAAGGTGGTTAGTGTTAACAATCTGATTGGAAAGAGAATTAAGAGAATTGTTTTTGCTTTTGCCTAGCCCTTATATAGAATTAATAAAAAAAAATAATTTTCACTTCACAGAAGTGGTGGTGGATAGTAGGTTGTGCTGATGAATCTACAGAAGTGGGGGAGGGATATATTAAATCCTTCTCTAACTCCCAAGCCACCTCTTGCCACTGCCAAAAACATTTCTCCATTTTTCAAAATGATAGCCTTTACTTTTGTTATTATTCCGTGTAGAATAAGGATGGACTGGATTAATATGCTTCATGTTGCAACACCTCCTGGATCCCATGACTAAGACCAATGGCGATTTAGTTGTGTCATACCACACAGGCTCGTAGCAGGTGTCCTGGGGACTGTGCTCTACTTTGCCCACATTCTGAGACTTGGAATCTTGTAAGAAAAACTTACAGTGCTATTGACTTCTTCACCCAATTATTTCATTTGCTATCTACCAGGCTGGTGGTCATGGAGGAGGGAAAAGGAGAGTTCTGAAAGGTCTCACATGCAAATTAAATGCTTTAGTCTGGAAATGGCACAGGTGAATTCCACTCACACTCACCTGTCAGAAGTCCTCATGTGGCCTCAGCCAGCTGCCTAGAAAGTACAGTCATATTATGATTTCAGAAAAGGACAGACCTAGAAATATTTGGCAATGACCACAAATAACTACAACATTTTCATTTTCTCTCTCCTTTTCTCTAATATCCTGCTTCTATTATTTTCCACTTGGCTGCCTGAGCTTTAAGCTTGCCAGCACACCCACAGATGCTGCTGAGGGTCTTTAAGAATTTCCAGGGATTGAGGATCACACAGGCTTCCCTCTCTGCCTATAACAGGGTTTTGTGTGTGCAACATTCTTTACAATACAAGGTGAGGGGGAAAAAAAAGAAGACTATTTCCTTGTAGAATTGAGACGGGTATTTGCATAGCAACATAAAATAGGGAGAGGAAAAGAGTTGGGGGTAGGAAAAGGTATAATGGAAATCCCATTTTGGTGTTCATTATAATGTCACTCCTACAGTAAAATTACCTCATATCCCTGACAGAGATTAAAGGTTTTACACTTCCTGGTTATCAGCAACAACTCCTCTCATTAACCATTCATCTTACCACCTACGCAGCCATTTAGCCAAACGTATATGTAAAATTAAAAATAAATAAAAGAACTAATCCATAAAGGCACAATGGCATAGGAAGGCAAGGGGAGGGGATGGTAGACATGCTAGGAAAAATGAAAAATAATATTAAACCCATATTTCACAAGGCACAGGAAAGAGATTTCTCATTAGCCCATCCATCTCATTATCTTCCCAGAAGACATTTCGGTATTCACTTCAAAACGAAAGACAGTTTTCTTCAAAAACAAAGACAGTTTTTAAGGCTCACTTGTAGGTTCAAATATCTAGAGAAAAATGCATGTTTTGTAGAAATGTTTACCTTTACCTGTGAAATTGATTCAAGCTAGTGATTAGGAAAGCTTTTTCTTCAAACACCAGAGATCTAAACTCTTTCAGTATCACTGAGGGTAGAACGATAGGAAAAATGCCTGAATTGCAATTAGAATGATTCCAGTTGGAGAAATGAAGGCATTTCTTGACTGAAAAGATTGTGCAATGGAGTAGTTTATGATAACGATAAGAACGACCACACACTGTGAGCCTCTGCTTACTATTAGTATATTCCTAACACTGGGTGGAATATTTATATACATTATTTTTAATTCTCACAATGACTCCATGATGTGGACATGTGTTAATATCCTAGTGTCCAACAAAAGAGGTTCAGAAAAGCTGTGCAACTTGCCCAGGGCTACACAGACAAAATAAAGGTAGCAGAAATGAGATGCATTCCTAGGTCTGAGAAAAATCTCAACTATCTGTTGAGGCAGGTGGAATTTATTCTTCTTAATAGTGATGATGATGATGATAGCAATGACCATCAATAAATAAGTAAGCACTTAACACATGCCAGCCTCTCTCATAAGGATCATTGATTGATGTATTAACTCAATAAATCCACAAAAATCCAATTGAGTGGCTTGTTAATAAACCATTTCATAGATGAAGAAATGGATGCAAAAGTAAGAGAGGTTAAGGTAGTAGTGGTAGTTAGATAACTTGGGCTCACTTTGATTAATCCTAACTACCTCTGGGACTATAGCATGAGGCAAACTTATAGAACTACGTTCTCTCAATCTGTTTTTCCTCTTTGCCATCCATGGCCAATACCATGGCTTATAAGATGCTGTGAAGAGTGGGGGTTAAGCTTGTGAACTCTGGAGCCAAACTGTCTAAGTTCTAATCATAGTGCGGTGGATATTAGGGAAAGTCCCTTTACTAGTTTCCTAAGGTTGCTTTAATAAATCATCACAAACTGGTTGGCTTAAAACAACAGAAATTTATTCTCTCATAGCTCTGGAGGCCAGAAGTCTGAAATTAAGATGTCAGCAGGGCCATAACCCCTCTGGAGGTGATAGAGAAGAATCTACTTGGGCCTTTCTCCGAGCTTCTGATGGTTGCCAACAATCCTGGTGTTCCTTGGCTTGTAGACACATTGAGCCAACCTCTGCCTCTGTCCTTACATGGCGCTTCTATGTGTCTCTCTGTTTTTAAACATTCCTCTTCTTATAAGGCCACCAGTCATATTGGAGTTAGGGGCCACCTTAACCTCATTATACCTTAATTATACCTGCAAAGTCCCTATTTCCAAACAAAGTCATGTTCCCAGGTTCTGGGTGGATAGGAAGTGGGGGGGGAGTTGTTATTCAACCCAGTGAAGTTCTTAAAATTCTGTATCTAAGTTTTTCTATGAGTAAAATGGGGATAAAAATTACATTTATGTCATAATGTTGTGAGACTTAAAACAGGTAAAGCACTTAAAGCTCAGCACAAAGCAAATGCTATTCACGTGTTAACTTCTTTAAGTACATGACTAATTTCTATTTGAAACTTGATAGGATAAGGAATGATGTTAGGTCTGGTCCTATTAAAAATAGTTATGTGCATTTTCCCCTAGCCATTGTATTTTCCTGTAAATTAGTATAGCTGATGGCTAAAAGTGGTGCTTACAAAACTTGGTTTCATTGCAGCAAGGCAGACTTTGATCCTAATCAATGCAACAACAGAGTAAGATCAATAGACAAGTCATTCTTTAAATAGTGACATAAAAAATACTAGACTTTATTCTATACCTTTTTGGAAGGAGAGTATTCTTCCTTTCCTGTTCTTCAGTTTATTATTTTTCCTCTTTTCTCTGTCAATATTTTGCATCTTGTGAGGTATGTGCAAGATATCAAAGGGAACTTTTGCTGTGGCCCAAGCATAAAAAATTATCAGGCTCTCACAGCAAATACGTGAACTCAGAAAACAATTGCATCTGCTACTAGGAGTAAAATAAGATTTCATTTTGGGCTTGCTAGTAACCCAGCCTGAAACAAATTTAAAAAGATTATCCAATGGTATAGAGGTTTATATGTTTTAAAAATAAATCCTATAGTCAGCTCAGTGGCTCATGCTGCTTGGTATTTCTTATTAAGCCCAATGAATGATAATACTTGATTGAGTCAATGTTTATTTGCAATCATAGTCTTTGTAACTTAAGAACTGACAGATACTTAGAGTATCCAGGGCCACCCCCTCATTTTACAGATGAGGAAATATTTATTTATCCACTTTGGTTTGTAATGGACAGTGATATATGAAATGCTTCCCTTCTTCCCTGGCCATCACTCCCCCAACAATTCCTTTCCATTCTTAAAGCTGCCAAGGTAGCACCAAATATGTATAGGTGGTTTTTAGAAAACAAAAGTTAGATTTGGTATAATAGAAAAAATGAAAATAAACAAATAAAAGACCTACCCATCCCTTGCAGTTAGAAGAAGCTGGAGAGAGTTTAAGGGAGTCAAATTCAATGGCATAGTGTAGTTTCTGAGTGTTTAAGTAGAGTTAAATCTTGCTGAGCTGAAGTTCTTTTGGGTTTATATGAATTAAAATTTTCAAGTTTAGAAAAATGATTTTGCAAGCTCTAATTTTGCTCAAAGTTGATTTTATGTTCAATATTACTTTTGGCAGCACTTCTACAAATATTTTTAAAGATTAATAATGCTTTGGTGAATTTGAATTTTTAATGAATGCATATTTTGTTAGCATTCCCTTTAACCCTAGACATAAGTGTTGAAGGTTTTGATTTGTTCATGAAGTTGTCACCAAGAATTTACACTAGTAATTTCTGGGGTAAGTGAATGAGGCATTCCACTTAGGCTCTGTCCTAAAAGACATTATAATGCAGTTATGACAACTCAGACTGACAGTCATAGAAACAATAATGGAGAATAATAACACAGAGATGACAATAAAGTGCTCTATCTTATTTCCTTTCAGAGAGGGGTTGCTGTTTGCTTTTAAATTAGAAGACCGACTGCTGGGCTGCAGAAGGAACACTGAGGGGGTCAGTCACCATTGTGGTTGACCTCCAAGGTTGGTACTGGCTTTATCCTTATCTGTCATGGGCTATATGCGCTGACGTTTCCTCACCTGTAAAATATGGAACCTGGTCCCAGAGAACTTTATGTCTCTTCTTGCTCTGATAGTCAGGGTCTGTATCATGCTGGGATGTACATGGCCATAGCAGAACAGCTTGTGGTGCTTTGTGAATCTTCTTTGATCTGAAAACATGACTAGCAAAACAAATAAGCAAGTCCACTTTGATGGAAGTGGCCCAGGCCGGTGAGCCAGCTGTGGTATGTTTTCCAATAGGGTGTATTATAAGAAAGAATTTATACTGAACTTGGAATAAGGAGATCTAGATTCAATTTCTGGCTTTGCTACTTCCTGGGAGGGTCTCCTAATCTCTTTTGGTTTCAGTTTCCTTAACTATAAAATGAGAATAATACCTTCCCTAGTCACCATTAAAGGTTTTTATGATGAGCTAGTGAGATTTGTACTTGAAAGTCATTTGCAAGCCATACAGTGTTCTAAGCTCTACCTTCTGTTCTAGAGATGTCTGGATCGTGAAGAACCCAGGTATCATTTTAGGAAAGAACATCAAATTATCATTGGCTCTAGCCTATTCCTCACACAAGATCTAGCTACCCTAGTACCCCACATAGCATAGTACCCTACAAAATATCTTGAGAAAACTTTTAAAAAGAGAGACATCACGAACCTGTATATTGAAGGCTCATGTGGATTCTGGTCATCCTCTGATAAGTATTGTTCTTAACCATCCATAATGACTAGGAAGAGGTTGTTAATCTTTCTCTTCCTGTTCTTGGCCATAAGGACTTTGTCACTTGCCTTTGAATATGTCTTTAGCTATGAGATCTCATCTAGCTTAAGAAGTTTCTCCTATCTCTTCCTATGTCTTTAAAAGCATTTTGGCCAGGTGTGGTGGCTCACGCCTGTAATCCTAGCACTCTGGGAGGCTAAGGCAGGAGGATAGTTCAAGGTCAGGAGTTCGAAACTAGCCTGAGCAAGAGTGAGACCCTGTCTCTACTAAAAAATAGAAAGAAATTAATCGTCCAACTAAAAATATACAGAAAAATTAGCCGGGCATGGTGGCGCATGCCTGTAGTCCCAGCTACTTGGGAGGCTGAGGCAGAAGGATTGCTTGAGCCCAGGAGTTTGAGGTTGCCGTGAGCTACGCCGATACCACGGCACTCTAGCCTGGGCAACAGAGTGAGACTCTGTCTAAAAAAAAAAAAAGCATTTATAAGTTGAATTCATTTTTTTGCTCAATCTTATAATAAAAGCATTATTGAGTACAACTATGTGCTTGATACTCTGTTGTGTCGTTAGAGTACAGCTTTGAACTTGACAAAGTCCTGGTCCCCATGGACATTATAAACATGAAAAGACATCACTAGAAGTGTCTAACTTGTCAGGACTACTTGGTCCTATCCTTAGTGTACGTAGGGAAAGACCCTTCTATCCCATTCCTTCAATGTACTCTTTAATTCTCCCTTTCTCTTGAAGCAATGGGGAAATTTTCTCTTTGTTTTTATTCTCTGCCACAAATTTTTTTTTTTTAAAGACTCAGGGAATAGCTATTTCTTCAGAGATTGTGCAACCAGCCTAAGGTGGAGACCTGATTTGCATTTATTCTCTTTGGAAATGATAAACTCAGCCCCAGAAGTGGTTCATTATCAAAATCAAAGAAAGGAATCTGAGAAACAGAATTCCCTACATTCACTAGATAACATACATTTACCTTGTTTCAATTTATGAGCATGGCATCTCTCTCTGTAGATTGACCTTGTCCAGGAATCCTTTTGTGTGACCTTGTCCTGTCCTTGATATTTAGTTGCCATTGACAAATCTCTGACAGTCAACACCTATGGTAAGGCCCCACCTCATAGCTGCAAATGAGATTAAAGCTACCACAGCTTTGAAGAACAAAGTTGGGAGCCTGATGCAGTATAATTGCTAATCATTCATGTTGATTAGTCTATTGGAGAGAGAATGAGTCAGCATCTGTCACCCTCTGCTGTCCAATAGGTAAGAAGATGGTTTGTGCTGGCAGGAACACCATGAATCTCATGTATCTAGATGAAGTGGAAGTGACTCAGAGCCCAAATTAAGAAAATATATCAGCCCACAACAGCTGCATTACCTCAGCTAGCTGGATTCCTGAGCCAGCACCAGGGTAGGGTAATCCATGTCAGTTGGCATTTGATTGCATTAGATGAGCATCTACTCAATCCCCCTCTCTTTCCCCCCGCCCCCCTCTCATCCTAACTAGCTTTACCAGAGTATAATTTATATGGCATAAATTCACCTGTTTTATTAAGTGTAAAGTTCAATAATTCTTAGCAAATTTACAGATGTGTACAATCATCAAGTCAAACCCATTTAGGACATTTTGATTATCCCCCAAAGATCTCTCACATGTGTTCACAGTTAACACACATTTCCACCCCCAGGCTCAGACAGCCAGTGATCTACTTTTTGTTTCTATAGGTTTCCTTTCTCTGGAAACTTCATATAAATAAAATCATATATTATGTAGTTTTTTTATGTTTGACTTATTTCACTTAGCATAATGTTTTTGAGGTTCACCCACAATGTAGCATGCATCAGTAGCTTGTTCCTTTTCATAAATGAGTAACATTCTGTTGTATGGATATATTATTAAAAAATAAGCAAAGAATTTAAAGAGACATTTCTCAGCAGAAGACATAACTATGGCCAACAGATTATATAAAGAGAGGCTCAACATCACTAATCATCAGGGAAATGCAAATTAAAACCACAATGAATGGGTATTATTAAAAAGACGGAAAATATCAATTGTCAACAAGGTTGTGGAGAAAGGGAACCCTTGCACATTGTTGGTGGGAATGTAAATTAGTACAGCTATTTTGGAAATAGCTATACTATTGCAATACAGAGATTCCTCAAAAAACTTAAAATAGAATTGGCATATAATCCAGCAATCACACTTCTGGGTATATATCCAAAGGAAATAAAATCAGCATATTGAAGAGATATCTGCACTCCCACATTCATTGTAGTATTATTCACAATAGCCAAGATATGGAAACAACCTAAGTGCCCATCAGTGGATGAATAGATGGAGAAAACGTGGTATATATATACAATGGAATACTATTCAATCTTTAAAAAGAAAGAAACTCTGTAATTCGCAACCATAAGGGTGAACCTAGAGGACATTATGCTAAGCCAGGCACAGAAAGATGAATACCACATGATCTCACTTATATGTTGAGTCTAAAAATTTCAACACATAGAAGTAGAGAGAGTAGAGTAGCAGAGGCTGGTGGGGGTGAGATTGGGAACGGTGTGATATTGTTCAGAGCACACAAAGTTTTAGTTAGACAAGATGATCTATTCTAGTGATCTATTGTACAGCATAACTATAATTAATAATAATATATATTTCAAAGTTGTTAAACAGTAGATTTTAAATGTTCTCACCACAAACAAATGATAAATATGTGAGGCGATGAATATATTAATTAGTCTAATTTAATCATTCCACAATTCATACATGTGTCATAATATCTCATTGTACTCCATAAATATGTATAATTATTTTTGTCAATGAAAAAATATAAAAACTAGCCATTCTATGCACAAACTTTTTGTTTATAATGTTAAAAATACTTAAGAATATTTCCAATAAAACATACCTCATTCCTCATCCCACAAAATCATTCTTATTTATTCTTTCAAAATTGGACTTTGAAACAAAGTTTTAATTTATTTATGAAACCAGAAAAACTCACAAAATAGCTTTTGAATCACCCAGACCAATGACCCCCCCCAAAAAAAATTTAGTGAGAGAACTATATCAATGAAGAACCAGGAAAAATTTTATAAGTGACAACCTAAGAAAGATTAAATTGTTATTTGGCATTCTGGGTATGAAGGTATCTGGAGAGTTTTACTTAAAAGGACAATGGCATTCTAAACCTATTTCACTCTTTAAAATTTAGTTTAAAAAAGTAAGAATTTTATGTTTGTAGTATCCAACTAAAAGGCAGTATCTATTTGGCTTACCTCATAGGGATATTAACCATCCTTAGAAAACTGTTTGGAGCAAGTGATGATTTACTTTGTATAGTTCTTGGATGGGTCCAAACAGATTTGAGACCACCTTCTATTATTGCTAACTAATAGAGGCCAAGCTATTCCTACCTTCACATCATCAGATTTTAAGCAATGTGTGTCCTGCCATCCATCATAGTCAGATGTAGACAGAGTAAGATGAACATCATCCATTCTCCCTGCCATCCCCATCCATCACTGCCTTGGGGAATTCCACAGAGCCTAAGGAGGAGCTGTGAGCAGTGTAGAAAATGAACCCAGAATGAGAACTTGGGAGATTTGTGGGCTTGCCCCAACTGTGTTGTAAAAATAATAGAATTTTAGAATGTTAGTGTTAACGGAACCTCATAGATCATCTTGCCCAATGCCATCATTTTAAAGATGAGGTTCAAGTGAGGAAGTGACTTGACTAGCACCTTTTTCAAACCATCAATTATTTATTGAGAGACAGATAGAATGAAGTGAGAGGTGTGCTCAAATCCAAATCCTGGACTCACAATCTTGGACACTCCACAGAGTGGTGTGACTGTGTCTGGGGCCAATTAATAACTTCTCTTAGGCTCTTAGTTTTCAGCACATTAAAGGGGATACTAGGAGCTCTTGCCTGCTGTCAGGGTTATTGTGGGAGCAGAACAAATGGAGGTGCACCCCCACTTTTCTGTGCTTTGCTTTTGGTCATCCCTTCTGTCACCCTGACTTTTATCCCTCTGTTTTATTAATTCCATGTCATAAAGAGCTTTTGCCATCAACCCCTTTTTAAAAGATCATAGAAAGCATTAAACCTAAATGTAGATGTCACCATGTCCTATAAAATGTTATACAAATATGATAGGTAATTGGGGACTTGTCTACCATTGTTTGATAGACTGTTGCATCCCCTACTCAGCCATCGTATCAAAATTGTAGGGGGTGTGTGTGTGTGTGTGTATGTATTGAGAGTGGACAAAGTAGAGGCAGGTGGAACAGGGAAGATACATGAAGCACTGAGGCAGAGGCAACAGAAATTTTGAAATCAACCTAACAAAGGGACAATGGAGAGAGACTAGAGTTGGAAAACAAGCTTCCGATTTCATAATCTAAACAAAAACCAATTCTGACCAAATCACTCTCATAGAGATTAAAAAAAAATAATACATAGATCCGGATATTCCATGCTACCTCTTTTACCCAAACTTAACTCTGTTTACCAACTTGCATGATCCAGTACCAACTCACAAACATCCTTCCTGTGTCATGATAGAATATTGTGGTTCTTGGAAATGTAGCTGGCGCAAGCCCTTACAGATGCGAAATACCTGTGCCACTTGTCACTAATAGAACTGAGCTTCCAATGTACCTGTTTCACCTGAACCAGTTACCATGTGGCGTTACCACAGGTCGGTGCTTATCAAATGGGGATCCGGTTCTTGGTGCTTAACTAGGGCTTTAAAGCCACAGAGCAAGTATTCGCAGAATGTTAATTTTGGTTGAACATTTAGGAAATCGAGGAATTAAGTTATTTAATAATTTAAACTTTGATATAAAATGGATATATTCCAGAGTAGCATGCAGAACCTATCTGCTTTCAGGAAAAACAACTAAAAGAAATTCCCCATAAGCAGCTGCTTCAGGTAATCCTATAAGCCCCCGGTAATAGGCTTGTGTTGCCGAGGGCCATGAGGGATACTTCTCTGCCAAGGTGGAGAAGATCTGCTCTGGGAATCCAGGAACAGAACAAGAGGCGTCCCTTCAGACTCGTCATTTTGTCACCTGCAAATTGATGCGTGAACTGAGTTACAGTTGTAAGTGACTAGAACCAAAAGCAAATACAGCTGAGGCTGGGCTCTCATCCTCAGAGAATGACACTCTACAGAGCCCAGCAAACTATGTGCATAGACCTGACCCTGTGGACCGAACAGAGCTCAGGGAACTCCTGATCACAGCATTGATGACTAACGCAAGCGTGATGGTAGCTGGTGGGAGGAGGTTCTTTTCAAAAGCCCTCATGTTGGCCTCATGTTGGCTTCATGTTGGCCTGAGTCATTGTAGCTACTGTCAGCTTAACACTGGAGTAGAACAGACTCAATCAAAAAGTGAGACTGGGCCGGGCGCGGTGGCTCACGCCTGTAATCCTAGCACTCTGGGAGGCCGAGGTGGGCGGATCCTTTGAGCTCAGGAGTTCGAAACCAGCCTGAGCAAGAGCGAGACCCCATCTCTACTAAAAAATAGAAAGAAATTAATTGGCCAACTAAAATATAGAAAAAATTAGCCGGGCATGGTGGCGCGTGCCTGTAGTCCCAGCTACTAGGGAGGCTGAGGCAGAAGGATCGCCTGAGCCCAGGAGTTTGAGGTTGCTGTGAGCTAGGCTGACGCCACGGCACTCTAGCCAGGGAAACAGAGTGAGACTCTGTCTCAAAAAAAAAAAAAAAAAAAAAAAAAAAAAAAAAAAAAAAAAAAAAGTGAGACTGCATCCCTAGTGTGTTGGTTGTTGCCATAATTATTTATTGTTAAAATTAGTTATACCTCTTGATATTTGATGAGCCATAAGAAAGGCAAACAGGGTTCTCTTTAATCTCAGTACCCTTAATTTTAAGGCCATCCTTTACATTGTATATTGAACATTCTTACCAAAGTTGTGAGCTTATTTTGCTTACGTAGTGCACACATACACATATACACATACATCTAACTGCAAAGAGAAACGTTTAGATTTATTATTAAACATGTAAACCTCAGATAATAAAACCTTATATATTTTTCTCATTTTTATATTTTTAAATTTTTATGCCCTAGATTATTTCATCTTGCTTTTTATAATCATAATCACATGTAAGATGAAGATTTCTGAATTCATGTTAATGTTCACAACTTCTGGAAAGAGTGCATATCTAGACATAGGCCAGTAAGTTTTTGGTCAGTCCCATACTGTGTTTTAAAAATGTTTATTTCTTTGTGCTTACACCTTGATAAATTCTGAAATGTTTTTTCTCACCCCTTCTCGCTTCCTACAATCTTTCCCACATTTCTAGTCACATTGTAATTGTAATTCATTTTCTAAGATTTGAGTATTAATATATCTGAGTAGAAACATATCACAGTCCTTCTAAAAAATAAGGGCAAATGTAATGTGGTAATATAATATAAATGTAATATGGTTCTATAATATGTCATCAAAGGAACACCAGTACTGTCTACTCAGATAAAGTTCACCCATACCTTGATTGTTCCTTCTGAATAGTGGTTTAAGACTCTTTTTACTCAGTAATGATCACCATCCACATAATATGAATTTAAGAACAGATGCTATTGAAAAACACTCTGGTTCAAATATTGGCAAATACAGCTTTCATTCATTCATTCAATAGTCATTATTTGAACAGATACCGTTGTGTACAGAGAACAGTGTTCAGGGATAAAAGACAATCCCCTGCTCATACAGTTTTCCATCTTTTGGAGAGGATAAATGAATGATGCACATACAGTTTATAAGTTCACAACAGAGCCAAGTGCCAGGTTCCTGTAGTAGACAGCACATAAAACTGTGCTATAGGTCAGTCCCCAGAAAGCAGACTCAGAGATGGATATTTACATGAAGGAAATTGCCTCGGGGTTAACACCTACAGGAAAGTAGAGGGTGTAAGATTTAACAGAGGGAGAGGTTGAACTCTGAAGCAGTCAGAACTCAGCTTTCATGTGATACCCCATGCCATGGGGAGCTTTGTAGCCAGGAGAGCCCTTCAGAGTTGCCCCACCCTTGTGGCAAGGGTACTGGGCTTTAATGCCCTCACCTCACTGTGTACCAGGCACTGAACAAGAATTACCTTCTGGGAGGAAGTGTGGTCTGGAATAGAACAGAGATGGCTTTCTTGGCTTGAAGTTAAATCCCATAGAGAAACCCAACTGAGAGCTGTCACCCACCAACCACCTACAGGTAAAGAAATGGGTGTCTTAGTCCTAAAAGGGGATCTAGGCTGCACACGATGGGACCCACTACACCTATGTCTGCTAGCTGCTCATACAGATACTTACCCTGCCCCATCTCACCCAAGCTAGTGGTGAGAATTACAGGAAGCACCGTGGGTCTATTATGCAAACACATGCAGCCTGAGAGAGAACAGCTGTTTCTATAGAACCACTGATGGTCTTCAAGGGCTGATGTGTGGATTAAATTCAGAAGCAAGAAAACACAGGAAAAGCCTTTTCAAAAACCACCAAATAAGCTTATTTTCCAAAATTACTATTCCATTTGACTTCTTTCCTTTCCCTCCTCCCCCACCCAAATTATTTCCATTTCAGGGTACCATGATTTTCACTTAATGATCGGGTTATTTAGGTAAGAAAAGTCTTTCCTTTCTTTATGTACGTATTCACCTGTGTAATTGAATGGTCATAAAATTGATCCTGATAGAATTCATAATACTGTATAGGGCTAAAAATTTCCTAACCAAACAGTCTTATTTCCTTGGTTTTTAGAAAAAGATTTTCATGTTTTCTTCCAGGAAAAAAGGAAAGGGAGAAAATGTACTTCAAATGCTAAAGAAATATGTTCTTTGTGTAGAAGACTAGTGTTTCAATTTTAAAAGACTTTGAGACTATGTCATTTTTTTTTTAATTTGGTAAGTTCAAGTTCAAAAATTTAAAGTAAGTTTAAAATTTAAAATAGCATGAAAGTTCATTTAGGTATGTGTTCAGGTGTAACTCAACTACCCACTGCTAGGTGCTGCTATAAGTGCTGTCTTTGTATAACTCTCTTTACTTTTACTCAACCTCACCCCAACTCCAAGATGAATCTGTCCCTTTTTCTTCCCCACCTTAGGGGACTGGGGCAGAAAAAGGAGGAATAAGCTTGGAGATGTGTGACAAAGCGAACCCAAATTATAAAATAATAAGTAAAATAAAGGAAGGGCTGAGATAAACAGTGATAATGTACCATAAACTAAGGGGCAGAGAAAATCAATTTATATGTACCTGAGGTACAGAAAGAGAAAGGAAGGAGGGTGAGAGAGAAAAAAGAATGAGCCTTATAATAATAACACAAAGAAAGGAAAGTCACTGTATTTATTTGGATTTGGTATTATTCACAGTGTCAAGCAGAAACTGAGAGTAATCATTTTTAGAGAGGCAATAGGAGAGAACAAATTTTGGAGGAAAAGCACATAAAAATAAAAACAAGTCATTATTCATTTATTGTATGAGGTCTTGATTTACTTTTATATAATTTTCTTAATTTTCGCTCTTAGAATTTTCAGGGTTTTTTTTTTTAATTTTAAGATCATTATGCACTGAAAAACATTGAGTTTCATTTCTAATTTCTAGAGAGAAATAATTAATGCTACTACCAGAATCCCTGAATTTATTTTTCTTTGAGGCCCGAGCAGAGACCACCCCTTCAAGGGCCTGCCACAGTTAGCAATTGCTGTGAAAGGAAAGAAGAAAGAACAGAAACAAAAAAACTTGGGATCTGTGATGATGAGTTTCTAGTGTGTCAGCCTAGCTAAGCTCAAACTGTTTCCCAGGTTTCCATTCTCTGCATAGTTCTGGGTTGGTGTGGGCCACCAAAGATGTTAGGCTCAAGAGGTGGAAGGTGGAGGTGAAGCCTCATTCTTTCTATGCTCTGGAGGCCCGTGCAAAGAATGCGGTGCTGTAACAGCACACCACATCCTGGCTAATCTCCTGGCTCACCCTTGGAAGGGCAGCAGTCAGACTGCAGTTCCTCCAGCTCACTCTATATCTCTTCCTCCAGATTTCCTGATTCTGAGACAAGATAAGTGTTCTGCACACCCCTTTTGTCTAAGTCAGAGGCTTGGAGGAGTGAGTGAGTGATTGATTGATGCAAACTCCAGTTGGTCCTCACGGCTCACCCTCACAGTTTCCAGTTTATCTTAGCTTTCTCTACTTTGCATCCACCTTCTCTTCCCAAGTTGTCTGCTCTGTGGACATTAGGATCCATTACCAGATGCAGAAACCAAAGCCTCACACAGAATGTGTAACCAACTTTCTCAATCACTTACGATCAGATTCCTAAAATCAATCTTCCTTCCTTCCTTTTTTAATTCTTTCCTTTTTTCCTCCCATTCTATCTTCCATCTACTAGAAGTTCTGCTCATCTGATTGAATCGTAACCTGATAAAGAATTTGGAACTAGAAGTGGTTCAAGAGGAAAACTGGTGACAAGAAGGTTTGGGGAAGAGATGTGGATAGACTAGATTGGCAGAAAGTACACATCTATTTTTTTCCCAATGTGAATGCTTACTGAAGGGCAAGGAGGATCTTCATAATCAACTGAGTAAAATGACTCATTCTATGAATGTCCATTGCTTATATGCCTAGTTATCTCATTCTTCCCAAGGGCCCATGAAAAAGTGGCCATGGCGGTAGGGATAGAGATTATGTTTGGGCTCCACAACATGGTATTTCATTAACCAAGGCCAATCTGGTTGCATTCATTGTTGAATGTCCAATCTGCCAATAACAAATAAGAATACCAAGCATCTATTAGAATAGCATTCTCTGGATCAACCAGTCAGCTGGTGGTGAGTTGATTGTGTAGGACCACTTCCATCATGGAAGAGGCAGCACTTTGTTTTCATGGGCATAGACACTGTGGATGTGGATTTCCCTCACCAACCCATAATGCTTCTGCCAAAGCCAACATCTCTGGACTTATGGGATACCTTATTCACTGTTGTGGTTTTCCACACAGCATTGCTTCTGATCAACACACTCATGTTAAAGCCAATGAAGTATGGCAATGTGCCCATACCCATGGAATTCACTGGTCTTACCGTATTCTTCATCACTCTGAAGCAGCTGGCTATATAGAGTTGTGGGATAGGGTTTGAAGTATCAGTAATAGTGCTAACTGGGGTGGCAATACCTAGAAATCTAGATAATGTCAGATACGGTGTGTTACATTCTCTAATTTAGAGACCAATATATGGTGATATTTCTACCATAGGCAAGATGGCTATGGAAGTGGGTCCTCTCACTATGAACCCCCTGTGAAAGCAAAATTTTTGCTTCCCTCCCTGCAACTTTTGGTTCTGATGATTTAGAAGGTAGTTCCCAAATGAAGAATGCTTTTACAAGAAGACACAACAATGGTTCCATTAAATACTTACACTGGAAGTTCGGATTGTCCTCTGAATACTTTGGGCTCTTAATACTAGTAATTAATAGGCAAAAAAGAGGGTTACTTGTACTGGCTAGAGTAATTTATCCCGTTTATCAAGTAAAATTGGATAGCTACTTCACAAGGGTAAAGCAGAACTCTGAAATACAAATGGTTTCCACAGGTGCCTTTTAGAACTCCCATGCCCCGTGATTAAAACCAATGGAAAACTAAACAACCCAAGACAGTCATGATTGCTAATGGTATAGACTCTTCAGAAGTAAAGGTTTGGGTCACTCCATCAGGCAAGACACCACAGCCAAATAAGGTGCTTGCTTAAGGCAACAGGAATAAAGAATGAGTAGTGGGAAACGGTGGTGAGACATACAAGCTATGGCTATGGGACCAACTTCAGAAACATGAGAAGTTTCTATTAATCTTGGCCAGTCTTGATTTTTCTTGGATGGGCGTGCTCATGGGTCTGTGATCAGCTGGTAGTTTGGCTGGGATAGCAGACTCTGCTCCATGTGCTCATTCATCCTCTAGCAGGCTAGTTCACCTTTTTTTCATGGCAGTGGCAAGATTCCAAGTTGAGCAAGAGAGAGGCTGGAAACGTATAGGGCTACATTATAATTTCCGTGAGCCCAAATTCAGAGCAGGGAGGGGAGTACCAAGTTTCAAGACAAATGGTATGGGTACAGGGAGGCCCCTTCATTGTGGCTGTTAATGTAATTAGTCTACTGCCAAACCCTTAAAGCTTATAAAGTGTTATACGCTAGGATAATGATAAATGCGTAGTCCTAGAAGACATTCTGAAAGGTTTTTAAGCCTTAATTAATGAACCCCACAATTCATCTTCTTAGAACTTGCTTCATTTTTTTCACTTCATTATTAAAAAGTCAACCAAATATTTTCAGTGCCATCTTTGCATTTTAAATTATAATGTCACTCGTATACTTTATCATATCTTATCCTTGCCTTCATTTTCCTGATTATCCTTAATGTTGACAAGAGAAAGTTTGGGGATTTTGGTGGTATACCCAAAATATATCATTTTCCTGAGAGCCACCTCAAATAAACACATTACCTACATAGATTTTGTGCAGATTCTATTCAAATGTAGCTTCAAAGACAAATCCTCTATTTTTTTCCCATTTATCTAATTTGAACAATATGAACTTGCCAATTTTCAACCTTTTTTGATCTACAAAAATGGCAATTTCATGTAGATCAACCTATAGATTACTAAACATTTTTAGTTTTCTGCTTTTGACTCAAAGTCCCAAAGATGTCTCCTGGCATTTACTACCAGGCAGGGCCTCTCGTTTTTATATATTCCTTTCAAAGGCAGGTATGCCCATGCCTGGCTTACTTAGTCGGCCAGCTCAGGCATTAGGAGATTGAAACATTTCTATTAACTGTAGGATCAAAAGTTGACAAGAGGAAGCTAGTAAGCAAAGAAGGCACTAAAGTTTCATTCTTTCTCCTGTGAAAATGTCAATGTCCCCTGGAGGCATACATTCATTTTATTCTTTTATTGGTGTTTGAACTATACTGGGATAATAATAGTCTGATATTTAAGGCAGTTTAACATGAAAATCTTCCTGTTGAATAGTTTCTCTGTGCTGGTTAGCACTTTATGAACAACTTTATTAATTTTCAAAATAGCACTTATAAATCTCCTTTGCCTTCTCATTTGGAAAGTGGAATAGGTGAATGGGGATATGTGTGGAGGTAAATCCAAGGAATGAGGTGGGCATAGTAGGAGTGGGAAGTTTTTACTTTTTCTTTTCTCCACTCTCACTCTCTCTTTTAGTTTCATTATACATCATCACTATAAAAATAGACATTGAAACATATTGTGTTCAAGCTGTAGAGGAATCTTAACAGTCCTCCATGTTGATGACCCATTTACTAGAGTCTCCTTCTAGCATCTTTTCCAAGAGGTATAATCATGTAGCTGATACTTGATATCTCCCAGGCTGCTCCCAAAATGTAAAGCATTCCAATCTATTTGGGTATATCTGATAATTTAATAGTTTTCCTAACTGAACCAAAATCTGCTTCTCTGAAACTTTCATCAGTTGATCCTATTTTTCCCATTGGAAGTTTACTCAGAAAAAAAATTCCATTTTATTTGCATAGCACAGCATTAGAAATTGTGGTTTTGTGTAAGTGCAATCAATGGGCAAGCTCTCTATATAAATATGTGCTATTATTAATATTATTGTTATTGTTTCATGTTTTCAAAGTCAATTATTTGAAATCAGCTATTAATATTAGGTCAATGAATAGAATAATGACCTAAGCCTCTCCTTATAATAAATTTTTTAATTAGATGAATTTATCCAGCTATTATTCATTCAGACTTCATTGAAAGATATATTTTTAGATGCTTTTTTTCTAGAAGTGTAAGTTGGGTTTTACTTTTTCAGAGATTAATTCCAAAGGTAAATATAAATAAAAGTAGATCAATAAGTTCAGTTAAATATTAACCTATCCTTTGTGTATTTCAGGTGATTTATCTTACAAAAATATGATTTACATACAACTATTATGACTATTTTTATTAACAGAGATTGGTATAGCTGTAACTAAATAATTCTTTTAATGCTTCAATCTTTGTTATCAATGGCGTATCAAACATGATACCCATTTACTTAGCAACCCCATAGTTCTGTACTAGATAATAAACTAATTCAGAAAAGATTCAGATGAGGTAAGAATAAGTTAATAATATATATTTAATGACATTACATATTATATTCTTTCTGTGGTTCATCTGAATATCAGTAGCACTTATTTTGAGAAGTAGTTTTTTGTTGTTGTTTCACCTCATTTTCCCTTATTTGTCATCATAATCTCTCTCTCATGTTATTAGTCCCAGGTCATGAATGCAAAAACTGAGTGGCTGAGACACAGTAAGACTAAGTCGTCAGCACGAGGTCACACAACCAGCAATTGGCTTATCTGTTTGAGCCCATACCACTCGGCCTTCAGTTTTACTATTATAGAAGTCAAAACTGAAATAGAAAGATCAAGAATTGATAGAAGGTTATAGAAGCTGGAAGAATGCTTATCCTGGTGGGGAGAGGGGGATTGACTGAGAAGAGGAATGAAGGAAAAGTTTGAGTGCTGGCGAGGTCCTCTAGTATAGCCCACAGGATGGTTACACAGATGCACAGAGATGCAAATATTCATCATACTATACAGTTAAGATTATTTTACCTTATAGTAAGTACTTTTTACCTCCATAAAAAAATTTTATTAAAAAAATATATCATCTACATGACTTTGATCTCCCTGTTATTCTGACAGAGCTCTTGCATTGCTGGGATACTCTCAGTTTTCTCAAAGCCCTTGAAGACAAAATCTAGCATTGACTTAGCTGACCCACAAAGGAAAAGTTTTCCACTTGTGGTGTTTAGAAACGAGTCTCACTCCTTTGTTAGGACCCAGAAGGCTGTCTAGAGCCCTAACCCTTGGCATGCTTGTGACATGGGCTGGTCCATTTGTGGAACGCTCAGAGGTCCCAAGTGCCCTTGGCTGCTTTCGGCTGCTCTGTGTCCTCACTCCCGACCCCACCCCACAGCCTGCCTACATCCTAGATTTATTCTCTCTTCCCCTTCTCTTGAAGAAAATACCTTGTGTGAATCAAATTATTCTGGTGATGTGCTCAGGTTCTTATTAATGCGTGCTGAATCTGCTGCACTAACTCACCTGATCTTAAAGACTTCCAGGCTGCCCTGTCTTATCTCTGCTCCAGAATCCCACCAGAGTGATCTTTAAAATAATCCAGTCAGGCCGCTTGCCAAGGAAAAGGCATTTCCTAAATTCCCACCCCCTAAAATTGGCTGTCTGTAACTGACTAGACAAAATACAAATTACTTATTTAGCACCAACAAGTTTTTAATATTCTGATTCTTCTCAAAATCATCTTCTCTATGAAAATCCTTCAATGTATCCTACTTATGATTCACATTAAACTTGTCAAATCTCCTGTATTAATTATTGTATTAGTTTCCCATGGCTGCTATAAAAACATTATGCAAACTTGGTGACTTAAAACAATGGAAATGCTGAAATCAGGGTATCAGAAGAGCCACACTCTCTGTGGTTGTGGGAATCTGTCCTTTGCTTCTTAAAGCTGCTGATGGCGGCCATCATTCCTTGGCTTATAGCCTCATCACTCCTATCTCTGCCTCAGTTGTCACCTTGCCCTCTTTTCTTCTTTCTGTGCCAAATCTCCCTCTATTTCCCTCTTATAAGAACACTAGTGATTCCATTTAGGGCCCACCTGTATAATCCAGGACAATCTCCCCATCTTAAATTCCTTAAACACATCTGCAAGGTCTTTGCCATATAAGAAAACACAGGTTCTGGGGATAAGGATGTGGCCATATCCCTGCAGACCATATTTTGTCAACTACACTTACCTATTGCTGTATAGCATATTATCCCAAATATGAGCAGCTTAAAACAATAACATACATTATTTCATAGTTTCTGTGGGCCACAAATCTGGTTGTGGCTTGGCTGGGCCCTCTGGCTCAGAGTCTTCCACAAGGCCGCAGTCATCACAAGACGTGATTTGGAAGAACCAACTTCCTGGTTCACTCACTGTTCATGGGTTGTTGGACTGTGGCCTCAGGTCTTCATGAGCTATTGGCTGGAAGCCTCTCTCAGCTCATTGTTTCACAGATCCCTTCATTGAGCATCTCACAGTATAGAAGCTTGCTTCATCAGCAAGTGAGGGAGCTAAAGAGCATGCTGGCGAGACAGAAGCCACATCCATCACCTTGCCTTGTTCCATCTGTAAGAAGAAAGTCACTAGATCTACCTCACACTCAAGGAGAGGAGATTATACAGTGGCATGAATACTTGAAAGTAGAGATCATTGGAGCTGTGCCAGAACCTGCCTACTCTAGCTCTCCAAATGTGGTATGACCTTTCTTGACTATGTGCTTGAGCCTCAGTTTTCTCCTTGTGTTGATCCAAAGCCATCTGCATGGAGAACTCTTCCACAGGCTTCTATGATCTCAGATGCCATCTCTATAATGAAGCCTTTGTCCAAACAACATTTGAATTCCAAAGCATTTTTTTTAAATATAATATTTTTTATTTAATTTTATATTTTCTTTTTCTTTTTTTTGTGCACATATCAGTGTCCAACCAAAGCATTTTTTTATACCTTCATATTGCCCATGATTGTTCACACATTTTCTTCTCCCATTAAACTGGGGATTCTTTGAGGTCAGGGGCTTTGTCATCTTCCTTCTGTGTTCTCAGTGCCCCTCCAGCATAAACTCTCAATAAATGGTTTGAACATTAGTTCTTTCCACAGTTGCATAATTCGATGCTTATTTGATTGAAATGTGATCATTGAACTTCGTGTAGTCACAGTTTGCCTTGAAGAACTTGGCTTAATCTATTGTACTGTAGCAGTGTTTCTTCAATTCTATTGTACAAATAAATCTCCTGGGGATTCTGTTAAAATGTAAATTCTTATGCTTGAGGGCTGAGATGGAGCTCATAATTTGAAATTTCTAACATGTTCCAAGTTAATGCCCATAACTGTTTGTTCAAGGACCACATTGTGAATAGAAAAGTATAAAGAAATAAGGGGACAAATGTAAAAGAAGTCATAGAGACAGATATTTGAGTTAAGAGTAAGGGGATTTTCTAATAATAAGATCTATATAAAAACTGGATGGGTTTGCGTGTGTGTGTGTATGAGTGAACTAATTAATGAGTTCATTATCACTGGGCTAAATCAGATATGGGTTGTAAGTCCAATTTTTAGGGACCATGTAGAAGGAACTCAGAAAACAATTAGTATAAGCTGGTGTTTTCTCAATGTACTCTGTAGGATGCGATGGTTCTGTGGAGGTCCTTAGAACATCCATAAGCAGCAAAGAAAACCTGCAGTTTTAACTTTAATTTTATATACTTTCCCTATTGAAACGCCTTCAATTGTATACATTTTACCTATTAAAGTTCTGTGTAAGATTTAATTTTTAAACAAGTTTAGTTGCTTAAAACACATGCATACACACCATACACATAAAAGTAAACACATGGCACCAGAAAAGTTTCTCTGATTCTATGTGCCCTGATCAGAGAACCATAGTCAAATGTTAAAGGTTCCTCAATGAACAGCTTCTCAAATTTGATATATAGAAGTTATTTCCAGG
>VBSM01003157.1:35377226-35416489 GCA_008086735.1 Cheirogaleus medius
AAAAAAAGAAGTTATTTCCAATCCCCAAACCTTGATTCAACTGCAGACTGCAGTTAAAACTCAAGATCTACCAACAATGTCCAAGTGCAAAATAGATCAACACCTCTTTGAGTAAGCGAACAGACTCAGAGTCCATGGACCATAGAACTGTGTGTTTTGTTCATGGGAGAATCTCTTGAGATGTCCTTCATTCCAAAATCTATCTATTCTTATTTTATAGACAACTCTAAGAGACAACGTGACATAATGAAAGAAATAATAAAGTGAGAATCCAGAAACATGGTTGGGATTCAGTTCTACCAGAAATAACTCCTGTGGTTTTGGTCATCTCTTTTGCCCTCTCTGGGCCTCAGTTTCCTCCTGAAAGTGTTCTTCCAAATCAAGGATAGGCAGAATTTTTCTGTAAAGGACCAGATAATAGATATTTTAGTCTTTGTGGGCTACACGATCTCTATTACAACTCTTCAACTCTGCCATAGGCAATATATAAACAAACAAATGAAAAAATGTGACTGTGTTCTAATCAATCTTTCTTCACAAAAACAGGTGGTGGGCTCCATTTGGTCTGTGGGCCATACTTTCTAACTCCTGTTCTACAAGACCAATATGTACCTGCCTTACTGTAATTTTCCACTAAGATATTAATAGATTACACTGGTTTGAAATGCATTTGCTTTTGAACAGGAAACAGTATCTTAACTCAAAGGGACATGATACTACAAAAGATTTTCAGGTAACAGGGTCAGGCAGTAGCAGAAATATTTTTGATCCAAAGGTATTTGGAGGGCTCTGAAATTATGCCTCATTGGAAGTTACTTGCCCTGTCTATAGGTAAGGTCAATATGGTTACTCAGGGGGAGTCATTAGCATTTTGAGGTGTCTTTGAAGCCTTTCTGGGACTGCTCACTCACCAGGACAGCTGAGAAGCCACAACAGGAACAATGCATCCCGTTGTTGGAAGTGTAAATAATGAACTGACTGCAGTAGTTCTGCTCCATAGGGCCCCATACTGACTGCTATTCAATTGTAAATATCCCCTTTCCGCTGATGTACTGGAGGGCAGAGAGTCTTTGCTATATATTATGCTAAATATTCCCTGGAATCCAACTGCAAGAAGAGAGGACAATGCAGGCGGCAAAACCAACCCATTAACTTGCTGTACATCTGTTTCTGTTTCCTCATAACTCAACGTGCTAAGACAGCTCATGCCTTCCCTTTGAGACACATGAATATTTTTATAGGTATGGAATGCATATATGTGTATACAAATATATTGCTATTTGATTCCTTCAGTGGCACCTTCCTGGAGATGAAAGAGATCGACTTATGCCATTTGTTTTTCCCTGCAGTGTTTTTTCTCTTTCACTTGGTCTTGTTTTGCTTTAGCTGATACTGAGGCTTTCCCATGAGAAGCTATTAAATAGCTGGGGAGATATTGCAGAGATCCTTAAATTAATACCCATTGTACATCCGGTGTCCAGTGCTGTCACCAAGACCCTGGCTTGGGTTCCTGAACAATTAATTACTGCACTCTTTTCCTGGATGTGATATTTTATTTGTCAGTTTCTAAGATTGATTCTTGTCTCACTTCTGCTATTTTGAACTTTGAGATTCTGAACTCTGAACTATGGTGTGGCACTCTGCGTCATGTCTGTTTCTGTATCCATCCATGAACTTGATTTCCAGGCTCTCGAGATGCCTACTAAACTTTTCTTGCTGGCCATCAGAGCAGAACAGTTGTTCAAAATAGTAAATTTACAGAGCTTCAAAGTTTAAAGGGACCCTTGAAGTCATTAATAACATTTAAATTTATAATGAAGGCTGTGGGGCCCAGAGATGTTGCCTGATTGGCCAGAGTCCTCCATATGTCACTCAGATGTCAGTGACATCTGAGCCTCTTGCTCCCTGCTATCTTCTTCTTCAGGCAGTTCACTCTGCTTCAAGTGTATTTGGGGAAAAGCTTTGTGTTTCCTGACATCCTGTCCTGACTTTATTCCAGCCAGAAATGCTGGGTCTTTGGGAGCTTTGTTCCCTACCCTTTAAAATGTCATCAATTCAAGGATGTGTTTGTCACAAACTTTTTAATGTCCAGATAAGATAAAAATGACAATTTCTCAGTACAGAATAAGTTAAAAATGGAACACAACTGTGGACATTCATACTGTTAAGAAGCTTTTAGTCCTTCTGTCCTTGAAAAATTTTTTATTGTCTTCAGTTTTAATAAACCCCAGACTAAAGACATTGCTCAGGCATCTCCTATTTTTATTACCAAGAGTCCCTTCCAATCACCCCCTTCTGGAGTTTTTCCAAATGTCCTTAATTCACATTCACTCATGCAGAGCAACTGAGCTCTCATTTGATTTCACTATACACAGAAGAGCCTAAATTTTTGTTCCCATAGTAGCCTATCAAACCATTTTGATAAACCAGGCCACCTAACATAGAAATTAAACCATTCCCTTAGCATGTGAGGAAACTTGTGAGTTTAAGTAGTAGCATTGTTTTCTCTCTCATACTCAGAAAACAGCCAGAGAATTTAGACTCAAATTTCAGATTTCCTTCATTTTTAAGTCAATGTTTTTGAACGTTTAAAAATAAATATAGACACTGGCTTTGGGGGCCAGAAGGAAAGGAATCTTTATCTCAGTTCTCTGTAGTGCAAGTATAGACTATGTTAAATGGCATGTACTTAAACAATCTTATGTTTTCTTCTCCTTAAGTGCTTTTCCAACTTATTCTAACTAAAAATAAAGTTAGCAGAGGACTCATGAATCAGCTTAACCTATTTTCAATTGCAGTTGCAGCAAAATGTCCTCTCCTGAGGAGCCGTATTGTAGAGGGAATATTTAGTTGGGAGTCTCTATTCTTGGATCCCATCCCCAGCTCTGCAAGTAACTTAGTTGCATGACTTTGGTTAAATTATTTTACCTGTTTGGAATTCAATTTCCTGAAGGAATACTTTGGCTGGAAGAAACAGAAAAACAGAGCAACAGCAGTTTTATCAAATAAAGGTTATTCTCTCCTGTAACAAGGCATCTGATCATCACCATCCTCTGCTGTGGTTTCAGCAGCTCAACGGTGTTAAGGCCAGCAACTCTGCAATTCTCCTGGCCTCACCTTATTGTGGCAGAACTCAAGTTGTAGCTCCAGGCATTAGGTCTGCATTTAGAGCAGGAAGGAATGTTAGGAAAGCAGCCCTCTGCATCTCTCTCTCTCTACTTCTCTCTCTCTTCAGCAAAAGGAAAAGCCATCTCAGAAGCTCCCAGCAGACTTTCAGTCTTTTGACAGAATCACATCAATATCCCAGCTGCAAGGGAGGCTGAGAAATTATGTACTTAGCTGCTCCTGTCTCTGCGGTAGAGGCAGGCAGAAGAAAGGGATTGTGATTACGTTGAGTTGGCTAACCTACCGTGTCTACCTTACCTTTCTTATACATAAAAGGTAAAAGTTATACTAGAAATGATCTCTAAGACCTCTCACAGCTCCAATCACATGTGAATCTCTGAATAGGGAGAAAAAATCCAGTATGGAGCACCACTTTTATGTGCATAGCAATTCCTGGTTTCTATTCAAATTCTCTCCTCAGAAATACCTCCTCTAATATTCTATATACAGATTGGGAAAAGAGTTGGAGAAAAACTGATACATTTCTCATATTGTAGCACAATGTCACCCCCAGAAGGCAACAGAGGAGGCCAGTATTCACAACATAATGCTGTTTTGACAGCTCCAGGAAAGGATAAAAAATACCTATTTAGATGGAAATATACTCCTAAGAGAGGTAGCACACATATTGATATTACATAATAGTTTTTGATTAAAGTTATAGTGATGATTTCAGATTTCACAAAATTTTAAAAATCAAGAGAAAAAACATTTTTATTTTTAAAGTTCCCTTTTAGTCTCATTCACGTATAATTTTACAAGACTACAGTCTTACATGTATACCATTTTATGCCCTGATTTTTCTACTTAACATGAACAGATTATTATTATTTTTATAGAAAGTGGAGTAATAGAAAATGGAAAGAACAGGAATGACTACAGAAAATTGTCCTAAGAAAGTGAATAGACAGGGGCGGGAGAATTCTGAGGTCTTGATGGTAACCTTGGCGCCTTTGTCACCGTATCCAAGTTTTTTGTGTGATTACAAAGACAGGGACATAGGAAAGCAAAGTGAGCTATGGCTGCTAAGACACGTGGGATTCTCTTCAGGAATCCAAGATAGATACTAAGGTCCTACTACCTCTTGGCTCTTCTTAAGCATTTGATATAGGAAACAACTTCAACCCACTGTGCTCATTTCCCTTTGGAGTCAACAATTGTTTTTATGAAGAAAACTGCTTCATAGCATTTCTTTAGAAGGTCATGTTTGTTTATTGCATATTTTAAGCACATCCCAAGGGGAAAAGAGCTCTCTGAAAGGTTTATGGGGACCAGGCAAAGGGCACAAAGTGTGATTTCCTCATTGAAAGATAATAGAGAGTGGCAGAGCCTGTGTCAACATCAAGGTGCCTAGCTCTTCTGCTCAAATCTTTATTTGTTTAATATTATATAAATTCCTGGGTATTCAGAGCTCTCTTCAGTTACACAAAGGTTGCAAACATCGAATCTGAGTGTATGGGTTTGCTCACAAAGCACTGTGGTTTGCCCTGTTTGATACGTATTACACTGACATCTCTGATACTTTTTCTGGATATAGAACTGCACAAGGTGCAGAAATGGTAAGTTAAATATTTTAGGAATCATTAATGCAGTTTACCAAAGATGTTCTATTTCTCTTCCTTTAATGTACACAATATGGTTGCATTTTTTTGATTTCTTTGTGTGTGGTTGGGACAATTTCACAATTTCACTAGGGGTTTTGTTTTTTGTTCTGCCAAATGAGTCATGGTTCTATGTGGTGAATATCACTTCCATGCTAAAGCATTTAGTTATATATTGTCTATGTAAGAGTTTTTAGAGCTCTGCTTTCTTCTGGAACAAGCAACTAACAATGTTCATCATGGTCACTACTCCATTAGTCTGTGTTCATGAGTAACTACAAAGAACAGCATCCTTGGGAAAGCTCTGATTGATAACAGGAGTGGTAAATATACCTTTGCTATTAAGCCATCCAGGTTTACAGAATATTTGTTACCATATCAAAACTTAGTGTATCCTGTCTGATAAAGCCTTCTTCTGAGATCTTTTTCCTCAGGCCATTAAGAAAAAGTGAAATTGTGAGCACCATATCAGAAGCTTAAATATAGATGTACTCAACAGACAGGGAATTAGACCTGATCCTGCCTACTGCTGCTAATTAGTTATGTGACCTACGGCTAATTACTTGGCTATCCAATGATATCATCAGTTTATATAAGAAAACCTATCAAGGGATAATAGCATGCCTTTCCTTTTATTTGCCAGTTTTCAAGAAAATAAATTGGTTCCCTGCCACCTTTAGAAAACAATTACCTCGAGTCTGAATCCATTGCAATTCTTTCCCTTGTTAAAGCTCAAAATGTCTGATATAGAAGTCTCTTTATATTGGCTCCTCAGTACTGTGGCATCACCTAGTAGTCTTTGATATGTCCCATGCTTTCTGATGTCCAGTTCTTCTATGCCCCAGCCAAGAAACAGCCATTTCTCCATGAGGCCTGAGTTTCTTTTATTGGGAAATGAATTTTAAGCCCAAAGTCTGGACATGGAAGACTTACCACTAGTTCCTCTGTTGGTATCTCTCTAGTAATTTTGGTTGTTTGAAGTTTGCTCTCTGGTAGATTCCTATGGAGACCTTCTGGGGACAATAGGACGGTTATATGAATTATTGCATGCTAGTAACAGTCTGTGTCTTTTATATTGGAAGGGCAGCTTTGTTTGTTATAAAATTCCTGTCTCACATTTTGTTTCCTTGTATATCTAAAATATGTTGCTCAATATCCTTCTGGCATAAATTGTATGTCAAAATATCTGATGATAATCTGATGATTTTTTTTCTTGTAAGTCACAAGAACTTTTTACCTAGATGACCAAAGGATTTTTTTTTTCTTTAAAGTTCAGGAATTTTATTAGGATGTATCTTGGTGATAATTGGTAGTCTCAGGTATATGGTATTCTCTTTCAGTGTTTTCAGTATTTTTTATTTTTCATAAAATTGTTCTTCATCTATGGTTTTTAGTAGTTATTCACTTTTATTTTCTTCAGAAAATCCTATTTATAGGTTATATCTTTTTGCTTATCTTTAATAATTGTCCATTCTCTAAAATTATTTTTATCTCTATTTTTGTTGATTAATAAAGTTTTCTATTCACATTCTGTATCTCTTTTTTTTTATTTCAGCATATTATGGGGGTACAAATATTACGGTTATGTATATTGCCCATGCCCCCCTCCCCCCTTGAGACAGAGCCTCAAGCATGACCATCCCCCAAACATTGCACATCTCACTCATTATGTTAACATTCTGTATCTCTTAAGACCTTATTTGTTGTAATCATTCTCTTTTATGTTCCTTCAATTTTAGTCTTCCTTTTAATAATATAGTTTTCTTTTATTTTTAATTCTTGAGTTTATACCTTACTTTGGACGTTCCGGTTTATGTTGTTCTTTATTGTTTTCTATCATTTTTATATATACTGTAGCCAATTTTGACAGGTTTTTTAACGGTTTTGACTCAGCCCCTTTGAGTATGCTTTTATGACATTCATTGTCTTCAGGGATATTATTATGTTTCTTTTCTAAATCTCTCTCGTTTATTTTCATAATAGCATTATATACAATTTGACCTCAAGACTTTTCTGATGCTCACTTCATTATTATATTTTAGTTTTTCTGAAATAGTAGAAATGCATTCAAATCTGGTAGCTTTTCTTCACAGAGCTTCTTCTGTTGCTTTTGTATAAAGTTCAAAACTATGATTCTGAGATTTCCTGGTTCTGTTATCCACCTACACACACTTTTAACTTCGACATTCTCATTTCTTTCTAGATTGTGTCCCAATCCTGCTCTATCTCGATTCTCTCCCAGCAGCTTTTTCTGGGTGTGGGATAAGTCACTGCTCCAGGACCCTCCCTTCTTTCCATGGGCCACTCCGTAGTCACTACTACTGGAGTCCTTAAATTTACCTGCCACACTTTTGAGTGAAGCTTGTTTTCTTTTTTGGAGTTCTCTTAGTCTCAGGTACATCATATAACCTGTTGATTCTCTCTACTTTCACCCACACAGATACGAATAACACACAAGACTTGTGCCATCACTGTTTCATCCCCACATTGGGTTCATGCAGATGCTCCATCACCCAGCTCTGCTGAAAATGTTGTACCTAGATTTTGAGTTTGCTGCCTTGTTTCTCCTTCTATTTTTATGTGGGGATTTGGGAAAACCGAAGACTATGCATACCACAATGGTTATCTTTTCAGATTTCCCCATCTATTAATTTTTCATTCAAAAAAAAAATTTTTTTTTACCAGCTAGCATTATATAAATGCTAGGGATATAAAGGTGAATAAAATGTTGCATCCAATCTCAAGGAACTAGTACAAGATTGAGAAAAAGCTTTGAATTCTGTGGCATTTTTCACTCAGTTTGAAAATTTAATTTCTGTTCGAAGTACAATGTATATATTGAAAAGTGCACATGTCATGAGTGTACAGCTCAATGAATTCTCACAAATTGAACAAACCCATGTAACCAATAAAGGAACAGAATATTATCAGTATTTTGTCAGCTTTCCTTTAGTCGCTTCCTTTTCTTATTCCACGTCTGACTAACCCCTCAAAGCACAGATTAGCTTTGCTTGTTATTGTTCCCTTTATGAATGGAATTATACAATATGTACTTTTTGTGTCTTCCTTTGCCCAGCATAGTATTTGCTTTCATCATCAATATTACAGTAGGTAACTATAGATTGTCCTCATGTCTATATACTGTTCTCTGTGTGAATATTTATCAATCCATTTATCCATTCTACTGATTATAAATAAGCATTTGCATGTTCCACTTTTGGGATATGCTGAATAGTGCTGCTGTGAACATTCTAGTATGACTGTGCCTTTTGACAAACTAACGTACACATCTTCGTGCAGTCTGTACCCAGCTAAGAGTGGAATTGCTGAGTCATCGTTTATGCATATATTCAACTTCAATAGGTACTTTCAAACCTTTTCCAAAGAGATTGTCCTGCCAGTTGCATTTTCATTCAGTGCTTGGGAAGTGATATAAATGATCTGAGGAGGGAAAAGCAAATTGTCTTTTAGGAAAATTGTTTTGGGAGTTTTTTGTAAGAGCAGTTGGAAGAGGAAGACAATAGAAGTAAGGAAGCTTGTTTTGACTACTCTAGAAAAGAATAAGGGATTAGAATATATTAAATGGAATATAGGGAAAAGTATGAATATGAGTCAATGTATGCTGGTAGAATCTGTTAAACCTATGTGAGAGAAAAAAGTAATGACAGTTTGCATAGCCAGGCATCCTCAAACTAAGGCCCGAGGGCCACATGCGGCCCGCCAAGGACGTTTATCCGGCCCGCCAGGTGTTTTTGCCGCCGCTGCCTGTCCTGCTTAGCAGCCGCCTCGTCCCGGGCCCAGAGTGCGCATGTGTGGAATGTGCGCCACACTCTCCAACCGCCCTCCAATAGTCTGAGGGACAGTGAAATAGCCCCCTGTTTAGAAAGTTTGAGGATCCGACATCTAAGTGGGGTGAGGATGGTGAGTTCAAATGCAGAAATACCTCGGGGCCCACCTACATGCAACTCTATCCCTTGCTCTTATTTTCCTTTCCTGCAACTCTTGAACCAATTATCTGGGCTGCCTGGAAACATGTAAATCGATGAATAAGGGACTGCATTTTTTTTTTAATGCTTAACTAATAATATAGTGATTTCAGTAATTCAAGGTCCCAATAATATAAAACACCCATTGAGAAGAATCTGCAATTACTGCTTCCCACTTCACACTACTGTATCATTTGTATTTTATGTCACACACAAAAGTTCTTTAAAGGAGCTAATCGAGATTGACAGCGCCTGGGCTGCAGCTCTTCCCTCTGAAGCAAACAAGTGAACACCAACTTCTTTATGCCTCGACAGAGCGACACCCACCCAGATCCCTCTACTAAAAGCCAAAATCTCTAAATGGTAATGGCCTAGTTGCTGGGCTTTTTCCCTGCCCACCCTCTATGAATAGGAAGGAAACTCTTCCCTGAAGGCCCGAGGAAAGGCCAACGACACCAGCAAACTCCCCACATCATGCAGACATCTCATTCGGGGGCTGCGCCTTTTTATTTTCTACAGTTTTCTTCAATTTTCTAGTACTGAAGAAATTTGCATGTGAACAGACTCTTTGCCTCTTATGGGCCCATCTGTTCCTGCTGTTAATTTTTCACCTGGAGCTCTAATTATAACTGACTCCAGACAGAAATGCCTGTGACGTCACTGTCAGGAGATTAGGGCTTCAGGTGGGAAATAAGGTGCTGGAGCAGATGGACATTGTCTGAGCAAAGACCCTAATGTTTTGTAAATATCTACTGTATAAGAATGAGAATGAAAGGAAATATTGAAAATGGAAGCAAGGAAAATAACTCCTAACTACATTGCTCCTTTTTTTTCTTCGCTTTTCTAACTTACCACATGGCAACAGTAGTACAGTTATAGAAGAAATTTGCAGGGATTAGACTCACACTTTTAGTAACTTTGGCTTCTCTGGGGTCCAGCCTAGTGGAGTAGGACACCCACTCGGCTTACAGGTTAACAAGAGGACTCTCCCATGACATTGGCATCCTACGAGTAGCCAATGCAACATCTTGAAGACCACTCACAGGAGCAAGCTGCCACATCTCTCCCATCCAAGTACTAACCAGGCCTGACCCCACTAACTTCTGAGATTAGATGAGATGGGGCACGTTCAGGGTGGTATGGCCACAGACCATCTGTCTGCACTGTAAGCATATTCATAATTCTCTCAGATTCAGCCCTACTCCTATCTCATTAAAAATCATGGGGCCCATTGTTATAAGAGGCCAGAGGGAAACATATCTTTCTGTAGTGGGTCTATGCGATATGGAGCTTTAGCCACACAACTCTCTAGAAAATTACCTGAAATATGCAGCTCCTGACAGTGTGTGTGCTAAGAATATACAAAGTGCTTCATCAAAGATAAAATACATACCCAACAAATACAGAAAAATGAAAAGGGTTTAGGAATAGATGGAAATTTATCACCAATATAGAAGGGAGATTAACAATTTTAAACTAGTCTCCAAACAGTGAAATACCCAACTTCTAGTTAAATCCTTTATCCCTTTGTCATTCTGTATTTTTCTAACAAAATATTTTTTCTTTGACTTGTTCCATTGTTCCCATCAGCTCATAAACTGAGCAGAGTAGACCTGTGTAGGTCAGGAAGAGCTAACACAAGGCATCTAATTAATTGAAGGGACCTTGCTTTAGTCTGATTAAGAATCACATGTATATTTCCAAGAGTAAAGTTCTGAGCAGGGTATTTTTAACTAAATGAGTGGGACTTCATGAAGACACCTAGCCTCACAAAGAATGGGTTATCTACAAGCAGACATTGCCACCTCCTGCTCTCTAGAGTTCCAGTGAGTGGAATAAATAAGGATCCCTTGTGTTTTTGTAACCAGATCCATGGACAGAGTTCAACGACTCCTGTGTGTTGTTCTTTATTGTTTTCTATCATTTTTATATATATATTATTTTATATATATGACTTGAACTTTTGAGTTTGTTCCCAGAAATGATGGATTTTCTGTAAGACAAAAGAGTTGAGATTCTGAAGGCCCCAGTGCAGACATCCAGATGACAGGATTCACCATCCACCTTGACCTGCCCCAGGGCACATGGCTGCTCCTTATAAAGCTCATGATCTCCATTAGTTGGGGAAATGGGTTTGAGGCAGCTTCTCCCATTCTCCCTAGGACAAGATGTCTTTCATATTAAAAATCCCTTTATTCTGTGACAATCCTCATTGTCTCAATAATTGGATCTCTGTGCAACAAGCAAGTAGACCTAGGCTGAAACCCCCTTGAAGTTTCCGTAACGCCCTGGCAGGGTTTGGTGCTTACTCTGATGGCAGAGATAGGCAAGCAAATATATTCAAACAACATACAAGTTCTCAAGGAAGCTGGTTTTTTAAATTCTTGACTGTCAGAGGAGAAGTTGCCAATAAGGAAATGGATTTCAACAAGTGAAAGTGAATCAGCAATGACTAAATGATCAACTTTTTTGTTTGATTCTCCTGCAGGATGGCCCTGAGGTTCTCCTTCTGGTGGGATCAGTTGGGTTTAGATCTGCCTCTTATTAAGGATGGCCAAGGTCAGAGCAAGGTTGCCTTTCACAGAAAGAGTATATAATCGTGTTAAGGTTTCCTCTTACCCTTGTGGGTGGATGTATCCTTTTGAGACCCACGTATAAAAACCAGGCACATGCTCACATTTGAAATGTATCATTGGAGTCCACATTCAAATTGTTGTAATATTATCAAGTTGCATCAGATAGCTTTATATTTAAAGACTCCTGACTTCAACTACTAATGGGGGTAATTTCATGAACAAAGATAAAACCTTTTGTTGTAAAATGATATTTGCTTGGGTAGCACCTAGACCACAAGCAGAAAGGGCTTATTTTAAGGATCTCTTACCAAGGCAGGTCTAGAAATGTGGACCTACATGGACAAGCTCAGAGGCAAGCAGACATTAGTAAACCCAGGGAAGGAGACTTGCACATAGAAGTACAGAGGGAAAATCATCTTTGGAAAAGAGATGGGACAGTTTGTTTTTGATAGTGGCTAATGCCTTGCCTTCCTAAGAGCCTTCCACTGACATATAGCTGAAAAAGTCCTAAGTATGAGGCCTAGGATCATATTCATACAAAATAGTAGGAATACAGAAAATGAAATTCTCTGCCTCGAGGGGGGAGGGAGGGCAAGGGCAATATACATAACCGTAATATTTGTACCCCCATAATATGCTGAAATAAAAATAAAATAAATAGAAAAAAAAAAGAAAATGAAATTCAGGTAAGCTTGATAATTTCAATACACAATTTTTTAAACCAAGCCAAAGGGTAGAAACTTTACAAAGTTTAAGTAAGCAGATATACACACATGAGATTAATTTTCCACTGCCACTGTTGAAAGAACTGGATTATTTTGCCAATAGGTTTCCTTATATAACCACACAAATAATAGACGATGGTTTTAATGTGATCTTTCTCCTCTCTTGTTCTTATATCCACTTCAAGGTGTTATAATAAAATAGTTCACATTTCTGGTTGAGAATCAGAAAGAGATGGCTAGTCTGGTAAAACGTAGACTGGCCTGAGACTTTAGATTTCCCAGGACTACTTCTCAGAAAATCAGTGCATTTGTTTCACTGTCTTGATTTGGAAGCCTTGCCTTAGAGGAAATATTTCCAATTTCTTTCATATAAACCAGAGCAGGAGATTGGCCAACCACAGCTCTATGGCCAAATCAGCTGACTGCCTGATTTGTAAATAAAGTTTTATTGGAACCCAGCTACACCCATTATTTTATCACTATTGTCTATGGCTGCTTTCATGTCACAATGGAAGAGTAGAGAAGTTGACATAGAGATCTTATGCCCTATATTTGTCCCTTTCCAGAAAAAGTTTGTCAACCTAGAGGAGATATCTCCAATTTCTGTCACTAGAGAGTTGGCATCATTAGAGAGCAGGGAACTCATTTTGCCATTTTTGAATTCTCCTCTGTGATATGGTAGAAAAGATTAGGATTTGAGGGTCAGAGATCTGAGTTCAGGCTGGGCGTAGTGGCTCATGCCTGTAATCCTAGCGCTCTGGGAGGCCGAGGCAGGTGGATCGCTCAAGGTCAGGAGTTCAAAACCAGCCTGAGCAAGAGCAAGACCCCATCTCTACTAAAAATAGAAAGGAATTAATTGGCCAACTAAAAATATATATATAAAACAATTATCCGAGCATGGTGGCGCATGCCTGTAGTCCCAGCTGCTTGGGAGGCGGAGGCAGGAGGATCGCTTGAGCCCAGGAGTTTGAGGTTGCTGTGAGCTAGGTTGACACCAGGGAATTCTAGCCCAGGCAACAGAGTGATACTCTGACTCAAAAAAAAAAAAAAAAAAAAAAAAAGATCTGAGTTCAAATCTCAGCCTCATCACTTATTGTTTTTATGATTATGATAGGTGGCAGACTTCTCTCAACTTCTGCTGTAAGATGGGTTTCAAAATGCTTGTTTCACAGGATTGTTGTGAAAACTTAAAGGTCCCTATAAATCTTGGGCACTGTACATGAATTATTTCATTATTCTTCCCACATTGCCATCTTTATCCAATCGCAACTTTCTCTGTGCCCCACCTGATTTGAAATTTTGGAAGACATTGTGTTGTTGCTGATTGTGTTGTATAATTCCTTAGTGAGAAAGCTAGAACAATTTATTTGAAAGGGGATTTGTTCACCTTTGTTCTGGAGAGATCTCAGGGATTTAAGCAGACTGCTAATGCCTTTTACAAAGGATTGGCCCTAGTCATCATGTGCTAGAGGCTTTCATAATTTATTTTACAAAAGAATAAATCAACCTTGTTCCTCTCCATTAGAAAAAAATGAAAGAAAAACAAAGATTTAGTTCCAATATAGGGGGTTCCTGGCTTGGGAATTCTGCTCATCGGAAGTAAGTCTCAGCACTGTTGTGAAAAATGCCTCTAACCAAATATCTTGTCACCTTTCTTGTAGGCATTTGAGTAGAAATCAAGATAGAGAGCAAACTATTTTTCTTGGATATCTGCATAATGATCCCAACTCAGTGAATCTGCCTCAGCAATTTTGTATGTAGTAAGTAGCTGAGGATATTCTAGAAGGAGCCACAAAATTATGCCCAGTTGATCTTTTATGATGGCCTTTAAACATGTAAGTGCTCCAGGTTTCTTTTTGCAGAGTAGAAGCAGGAGCTAAAGCACTTATCCAGTGGCAGAGCCAACTTCATCTCGATACGTACCATCTCTGTATGCGACCTAAGACAACTTGCTTATTCTCACTAAGTTTTGTTTTCCATTTTTATTAGATTATCTAATTGGCTCTTTACACCACTTGCAGACATTTGTGTACTGCCATAGAGTAAATAAATTTTCAAACTATAAAATGTGTGGCCAGTCCACAATTAATAAATGGGTCTTAATTATTTTGTCTTAAAGTTGGTTGGTAGGAATTCAAAAGTTATTTTCCCATAGAAGAATATTATGAAGCATGGATAGGTTATTAACTTAGACTCTGTATTTTATTTCTCTAGAGAGAATGTAGATGAATATTAAAATTCACTGAAAGCCCTGTTTTTTCATTTATAACGCTATTTCTCTATAGAACACATTTAAATTTTCTAGTTTCCGTACTGTGAACACAATTGTTCTCAGCATAACTCCTCCGCCTTACAACAGGTGAGCGTCAGGGGTGAGAGCAGCTGAGGTCCCCACAATAGCTATGATGGAAGTGGGGAAATGAGGAGTCAGTCAGTCCATGGCAACCACAGCTTGGTTGGGAGGGCTCAGTCCCCAAGCCTTGGGCATCTTTTTTTCAACATGGGTGAAGGAAGTGGCATTCTAAGCCATCCCCCAATGAGGGCACGAAGAGCTAAGAAAACTCTAGCAGTCTCTTCTGAGGTGAGACTATAGGAGGGGAAGTATTTGTATGAAAGAAAGATTTGTTAATTGTTGAAAGAGGCCGGGTGTGGTGGCTCACGCCTGTAATCCTAGCACTCTGGGAGGCCGAGGGGGGAGGCTCTTTGAGCTCAGGAGTTCAAGATCAGCCTGAGCAAGAGTGAGACCCCGTCTCTACTAAAAAAAAAAAAAAGAAAGAAATTAGCTGGACAACTAAAAAAAATATAGAAAAAATTAGCCAGGCATGGTGGCACATGCCTGTAGTCTCAGCTACTTGGGAGGCTGAGGCAGGAGGATCGTTTGAGCCCAAGAGTTTGAGGTTGCTGTGAGCTAGGCCGATGCCATGGCACTCGCCCAGGCAACAGAGTGAGACTCCGTCTCAAAAAGAAAAAAAAAAAAAGGAAAAAAAAGATTTGTTGAAAGAGTATCATGAGTCTCCATATTAGTCTAAGTTCTCTGTTTTATTAGTTGTTTTATCTTCAGCCTAACGAAATGCCAAACAAATAGGAGACTTTTCATAAATATTGAATTGTCCTGGAAGATTATCCTTGGAAGAGTAAAAACAAGCCACTTTGGATAGGGTCTGGCTCAAACAATCCTGCTCAAATTAATATTTTACTTTCTGGAGGGCTGTGAGTTTACGAAGGTTTACAAATCCTCACATACTGTGGTACACAAAAAGCCGGGGTAGGAAGTGTTGATGGAGTAACACTGTGCTAGAAGTTGCAACACTCTGCTGCTTCAAAACAGCTGTCTGGAAAGTAGTCGAGCAGAGAAGATAAAAGCACACATTTTAGAATCCAACAAAACCAGATCTGAATTATGGTCCTGTGTGACACAGCCAAGTTACTGTTTTCTCAAAAACCTCCATTTATTTATGTATAAAAATGGAAATACTTTTAGAAAGATTTACTACCACGTTGGATTGTAGTGAAGATTAAATGAGATAAAAGATGTAAAGTGGCTAATAAACAGTAAGAACTGATTAAATGCTAATTTATAATATTTCTTAATTTAGGAATACGTTACCTGAAGACAAAATGAAAGCATTCCTATAGACCCTGAGACCAGAAGACTCACCTGGTCTGGGGATCAATTTCAAAGCTCTTCTACCATGTCTGATCTCCTTTGAAAGCTGATCAGAGCCATTACAGCTAATCAGGATGAGAGATAGAGAGGCAGAAGTGACAATCACGTGTCTCCCTGTGGGTTTGTGTTCCACGGCCATTGTGATTGTGCTTCAGGCTGCTCTATTATTAGTTTCGGCTGCTGTTTCTCCTCCAGCTGTGTGTCCATCAGGGTCCATTGCAGAATACCAATCTGTCCTCACATAGCACGATGGCAGTGCACCAGTCTATTAAAAAATATTCCCAGAACCTGAGGCTCCAGACAGTCTCAACTCTCAGCAGCCTCGCTGCTTGGAAGACATTGTTCTGTAAGTCTCCATGGTCGTCTTTGTTATCTGCCTCTTATCAGTTGTACTTGCAGGTTGTCACTCTGAACTTACTAGCCCACAGCCAAACCTTTGACAAAACATTCTGGCTTTTGATAATATTATCTGTGTCCTCAGCAGAGAGAAGTCAGAGCCAGGTATCTTTGATTTTGAAAGATTATGATTTCATTCATCCTGGAAAGACACACAGGTTATCTTTCATCCCCTGCCTTGAAGCCATGGTCCTGAAGTCAAATGTCATTGCCTCACCTGTTACCTAGGCCAAGACCTTTTCATCAGCTCTGTGGTATATGATGTCATGATATAAAAGTACCCTATGCTTTTTTCTGATTTCTCTTCCCACATCTGAATTCCCTTTTCATTAATACATATCTTACACATTTGTGTCTATTTTACCCTCTTCCCAGCCCAACCTCCCTTCATTGGGAAATAGTATATAAACACATGTCTGTGACATGTGGAAGAGACTTCATACTTCAGGCTTCTTGCTTTCCTAGAGTATTTCATGTTCATTTCATACTGCACAATCTTGGCCTGGATGGAGTGTTTATTCCTGTGATTCTTAAATCACCAATATGCTTGTGAGTTCCTCCTCCTCCTTCCTATTCTATAGTCATCTGAAAGAATTGGACCAAAAAAAGCTAATTAACAAATATTAACAGGTCGTGTTGTGGTTGCTGGGAGTTAGTTGAACTGAGAGGGAACTGAGAGGGAAATAAATTTCTGTAGAAGAAAAAGGTAGAGACGACAGACTTGGGGGATCAGACTAGCATAAGAGAGAGGAAAAAATATTGAAAGCAAATATGGATACTGTTATGTTCCTAAGAGCTGTCATAAGCTCTTTATATATATATGAACATTTAATTCTTGCACTAACCGTTGAAGTAGATATGTGAATGAGAGGACTGTAGCTTATTTATGAAGAGTGTAGACTTTGGAGGCCAATTGCCTGGGTTCTAATCCTGGCTCCTCTACTAACTGTGAGGCCTGGAGAAATTTACTTAACGCTTTGGTGTCTCAGATTCCTCAGGTACAAAAAGCAGCTAATTATATTTACTTTGTACGGAATTAAATGAGTTAATACATATAAACTCTGTAGAACAGATCCCAATACATAATAAGCATTCATTAAGAATTAGCTATTATCATTAAAATACTTATGCATTAATAACTATATTCTTGCCTGCACAGCCTGGCCATGGCTATGGTATATTTCCCCAAGGATATACCAGCCTGACTGTGCAGTGTCATAGCCTTATGTCTGTGCATACCTAGAGGGCATTGCCAGCTGCCCTCTTAGTGACTTCAGAGGAGCAAGACACTCTCCTCCTCCTCCTCCTGCACTTCATGCATTGATAAAATCAAAAGCATCTTGCATTCTACTTTTTCAGTGGCAAAGTTTAGCATTTGTTTCAAGAGCCTTTCAAACTTTTGCATATTATTACCATAAACTCTTAAATCCCTTCTGTTACTAGAAGCAAATTGGGAGCTAATTAAATGTAATCTTTCTGGAAAAAAATCATGTTTGGGCTTTTCAGAGTGGGATGGGACTGTATTTTATAACTCCTTGCTGAGAATTCCCCACTCCCCATTTGGGACTCTTTCATTTATTTATTTGCTCAAGAAAAATACCTAGGAAAGTTCCCCTGGGAAGATAAACACACAGTGAAATAAAGCACATTTTTTATTAGAAGCCTTATCCACCCTGGTGCTCACCAGGCAACAAACTTTAATGGAAGTAAAAGACTGAGCCCATCTCTTAATTCTTTGACTTCTTGAATCATTAACAAACTGGTCAGCCATTACTCAAAATATCATTGTTCCTGTGTTAAGATATCTAATTCTTAATTGTAAGCTCATTGAAGTTACAGACCATACTACATATATTCTCCCTTATCATGTCTGGCAAGTACTAGACTCATCCTTTATCTGAAAAGCACATGACTTCCCCTTCAACCACCATTTCATAAAGCACCTCAGTTACTTAGAATTGTTCTGAAGACCCATATGCTTGAATTGGCTCCAGCAGGGTGGCTGACTGCCACCTCTCCATTCTTGTGGCACACATGCTCTAGTTATATGAGCCTCCTCTCACGATCTTGAAAGCCCTGGTAGCCCCTCTACCACAGGTCCCTTGAACATACTATTACCTCTGTCTCAGTATTCTTCTACACTCACTGCTCTCATTTTCACCATTTGCCCATCTAATTAGTGCCAATTCATCCTTCCAGTCCTTTCCTGACCCCTCCTACCTTGACCCTTCACCCTCTCTAAGTCACAGTTCTTTGATAAAAGCAATCAGAGAATTGTCTTCAATTCATTGAAGGCACTTCTCAATGTTTGTAATTAAACTTTCATTAATGCAATTACTTGGTTAATGCCACTCTCCTGACTAAGCCACAAACCCTGTAAGAGGAGGAACAGCTTTTGCTCATCATGGCATCTTCAGCATTTAACACAGCATTTGGCACACAGGAGAGCTGCGATAAATACTTCTGAGTTAATGCTCAACAAATATTAGTTTTTTCATTATTAAGGGCTTGGTTTTTATTAGATTTGTAGACCCAATAAAGTCTCCTAGAATAAGGATTGAATGTATGGTTTTATGGTGGGGTAAAAGTAGTTCCAGGCTGAACATGTCCTCTGGATGGATATGTCTGGTATGCAGTAGACAGGCATATAAAATAGGATAAGAGTCAGACTAGAGTTCACTGCATAGTAAATCATTCTGGTCCAGTGTGCACATGAGCAGAAATATCAGCACAAGCTGGCATGGACAAGGATAACAAACTAGGAATACTATTGTGGAGTACCCAGGGGTTGATCAGAGAAGAAATCCAGAATGTAGGCAAGAGATCTGAAATCTTGTTTAATGAGCTCATTTCCTTATTGCAGAAATAGTAGAGAGCTAGACACTATACTGATGACTGGAGATCTATAGTAAAATAAGTCTCTTCCTTAGAGTCCACAGTGTGTGAAGGTACAATAAGAAGGTGAATGTGTCTTCTCAAAGTTCATATGTTTAAATGATAACCCTTAATGTGATGATATGGGTGGGGGAGTCTTTGGGAAGTCATTAGCCCATGAAAGTGGAACCTCAAGAATGAGATTAATGGCCTTAGAAAAGGGACTCTGGAGAGGTCTTTCATCCTCTTTCCACCAGGTGAGGATGCAACAGAGATCAGCAGTCTGCAGCCTGGAAGAGGGCCCTCACCAGAACCCAACCATGGAAAGAGGATGAAAGAGCATCCTCATCTCAAACTTCCAGTCTCCAAAACTGTGAGAAATAAATTTCTGTTATTTATAAGCCACCCAGTCTAGGGTATTTTGTTATAGCAGCTCACACTGACTAAGATGAGGAGGAATTAATTACAATGCATTGTAGAAAATCCTGTGATGAAAATGCTATAAAACTTTGTTTTACAGTCTGTGGGCCTTATAGAAGGCTTCTTTGAGGAGATGACACCTGAACCGATCTGTGAAGCATGAGCAGGAGTTAGGACACAGGGGGTGGGCATGGAGGGAGGACATTCTAAGTGATGAGCAGCAGGTGGGAAGGTCAAAGATTGAAAGTGCCCAGAATGTTTGAGGAACTGGAAACCTCCTCTGGATGACCAGACTGTAGAAGGCAAAAAGCAAGGAGTAGGAAGAGTGTCAGTAGCAATAAGGCTGCAGTGGATGCTATCAGCTTGATTGGATGGGATTTGAGAAGCCATTGGAAGATGATCAATAGGCACACCTGTGATCTGATCTGTGCTTAGAAAGTGCCTTTACCATTAGAGTGGGAATGAATGAAAGAGGAGCTGGACTTGCATCAGGGAGATAATTTAAAAGTCATGGGTTATGAAAGTGACAAATAGTTGTGATAGAACCTAGGGAAATGCCATCTGAATTCCAGGAGAGGAGACAGACTTTAGATGTATTGAAAGAGATAGGGTCAATAGTGTTTGGCTGGGCTCAATATGGAAGGTAAAGAAGGACGGTTCTGATTTGGGCAATTTGGTAGATGATGATGCCACTTACCAAGAGAGCAAAAATGAGAGGGAAAGAAGATTTTGTTGCTTGGAGGTGGGCAAATTTATTTTTAAGTATGGTGAGGGTTGATGAGACTGTTCTCTGGCCCCGAATATCCATTTTCTCCTTTTTCTTCAAAAATGAATGCCCATGTTTTAGCTAGGTATGTCACAGCTTGCTTGCAGCTAGATGTGGCCATGTGATTAGGTTCTGGCCAGTAGAATATAAGCACAACTGTTGGGTATTCTTCCAGCAGGTGTCCTTCTCCTTGTTGTTCCTTTCTGCAGTCCCACAGTTGAGAATGTGGAGAGGTTGGCTTGAGCTCTGGAAGCTATCTTAGACCATGAGAAAGAAGTAGCATATCGAGGATGGTGGAGCAATGAGATAAAGTATCTTGAGACCCCAGTGATTATAGAGCAGCCTTTCCAGCTTTGGCCTATCCATGTGAGAGAAAAATAAACATTGATATTATTTAAGACTTGGTAGTAAATTCAGTCACTTATCGCTGAATTTAATCCTAATATATTCAGTCTGAGATATTCATTTAAGCCTCAGATAGTAAATTTAGTCACTTACAGCTACACCTAACCCTGACTAGTACACTGAGTCTGAGATGCCCATGCATGGCCACATGAAGGTGTCCGGAAGGCAGTCAGATATAGAAATATGGAGCTCATAGCAAGGGTCTACACTAGTAATGACAGTTTACACTCCTCATCATGCTACCAGCAGGGATGTGAGGCCTCCCAGAGAGAGTGTTTAGTGTGACAAATGGGTTAAGGATGGAACATTAGATACCACAAACATTTAATCAATGAAAGTAGGAAGAAGAACCTACGAAGAAGATTGAAAAGGAGATATCAAAGAGTTGGCAGGAAAACCAAGATAGAGAGTTAAGAGGGAAGGATAACCAAGTTGCCAAATGTTGCTCAGAAATTGTCAAGTGAGTCAAAAAACTTAAAAGTACCGTTAAGAATGATCAACCAGGAGATCATTGGTACTCCTAAGCATAACAGTATAACCAGGGGGAAGATGGTGAAAAATAATTGACTGACCAGGGAGTGGATAGAGACAAAGAAATGAAGACAACATGCATAAAACAACATCTTCTGAATGCTTGTTTTTAAGAGAAGAAAAGAAATAGTGTAGCAATAGAATGGCAATATAGCATCTAATGGGGATTGTGAACTGCTTGCTTTTCTTGAAATATTGGAGACACTTGAGCTTGAGCTTATGCTGAAATCTTGTTTAATGAGCTCATTTCCTTATTGCAGAAATAGTAGAGAGCTAGACACTATACTGACGACTGGAGATCTATAGTCAAATAAGTCTCTTCCTTAGAGTCCACAGTGTGTGAAGGTACAATAAGAAGGTGAAAGTATAGATGCTCCTACATGAACCAGCCTCTCTACAAGTCTCACTGTGATGGTCTGTCCTGAATGCAAGTGTCAGGTTCTGACCTTTTTCTCTTTCCTTGTTTTATACTCAATTTCTAGCAACTGGGTCTTGCCCCAACCTACTCCATTCCAGCCTCCGTCACCAAGTCCCACATTTGAGTCTTTGAACTGCTTTTCCTCATCCAAGCCACCCAATCTTCTTTCTATATGCCCTACATAATTTTCACTTAGGGTAGTCAGTTTCCTGCAAAGCATATTCAGCATTGTTGTGGTATTCCATCACTAAATCTATTAGAGAGTCTTGGCGGGGAAAGAAATAGAGACTTTGGAGTTTTACTCTTTTGGATTTCCTTTAATGCTTTTCCTCACCTCATCACTCAAAATCTACCAGTCACTCTCTAATTCCTGAGCCCCATAGGGTGGTTGCAAGGGAAATCTACCTGCTAGTGACTTATCAGCTAGAGGTGTGGTTCCCAAAATTGAGTGGGGTTCAGATTCCCACATGTCCTCGAGATATCCAAGGTCCTTGAATCCATAAGTACAGCAAAGGTAGTTGTGGTATAAACAAATGTGGACTTACTCAGCTGTTCTCCAAAGGTATGACCATGTTGTCACTGATACAATTCAAAGCCATTTAAAAACACTGGAATGAGGAGGTTTTGCCTTATGTATTTTATTTTTTCTGTATTAACAGAGAAGTATAACATACTAGTTTTAGATCCCAAGTGTTGGAATCTGAGAGATATGGATACATCCTGACCTGTTTTATACTTAATGTCTACATAATTTTAGGAAAATTACTTAACCTCCCAGAACACTCAGTTTCTTAATTTGTAAAATGGGGATTAAAATGTCTATACCATATGGTCGTTGTAAGATTTAGGGAAGAAAATGTGTGTAAAGCACTTTGTATTATACTTAGTACATATTATAGTAAGAACATAGTAAATAATGACTGTTATTGTTCTAGAAGTCAAAATAGAGTCATGTGAGAGTCCAAAACTTTTGACAGTAAAATGTTCATATCTCAAAAGGAGGTATTTTCATCGATTTCCAACTTTTCTCTACACTGCAATCAATCCTTATGTATCCTTTGTTTTATACCTGCAGGGTAAAGCTAATGTGTTTAACTCTTCTGTGCTAATGATTTAATTTGTTTCTCTTCCCAAGTAACCTTTGCATTGTAACAGGGAGACTCTCTCAGTGCCTTAATAAAAATAAGTGACTCAAGTTAAGAATTGCAGGCACCTGGCAGGGGCAGAGAACATGATGCCTCTAGGCAGGGTCCCCTCTCTCAGGGACTTTTACATCATTCCACACAGAAAGCTGCTTAACCTGCCTATGGGTAAGGCTGACCTTGTTCTATGGAAGAATAAATCTGTTCAAAATCAATACCAGCTCCTGTGGTTTTCAAGTTTTACTCCCTGCCTTGAGGGTGCAGACACACAGTAGGCACTCAATAAATGTTTGCAGAATGCATAGATTGAAGATGAAAGTGGAGGGGAGGGGAAATTGAGAGACTTATCTCAAGAGGTCAAGAAAATGTCTGAGAAAAGATCATTTGATTTCAAAGATGGAACAAGTACTTGATTCAACACACTTGCCTTTAATTTTCTCTCATTTTATCATTGTTCTATTGCATTTTAGTTAACATTTGCTTTTTCTTAGTCTATGACAAAGAATATAATAATGCCAACTAACCTCACCAGTCCAGAGTAAAAAAAAATAAGGCAGCTTATCAATTAGCAATAGTAATTAATATAGTGACTGCTAGTCTGCTGATAGAATACCTGGTCATGAAGCTAAAAAAATACTGTACAGTGGTATAAAAAGGATTCTATGTGTTTACATTGGAAAAGGCTCTCAGATATCGTCTAAATCAAAGATATTTTTTTATATTGAAACTTTCAGAGCATCTGAAAATTTGACTTTACCAGGAAAATGCATAGACGTACAAAATACTATGTATTGTTTTCAGGGAGTCATGAATTCTTTGAAACCTCCTAGAAAACCACAGATCTCAGCTTAATAACTTTTGATCAAGTACAATCCCTTCATATTATGTAAAAAGGAACTGAGCCCCAGAGAAGTTAAAGTCCCAAATCTAAGGACACACAGTACTTGCAAGTCCTGTACTAGAGCCCACAGTTCAAATCTTCCCTTCTATTATCCCAAGTTCTTGATAAATTCAAGTGAAGCTAAACATCTTGTGAAACTAAAAGCAATTTCTATTCCAGATAAAATTCTGTGGAGGAAGATAACACAATATCCTCCTTATCATTCAGGTAGGGATGGCCCAAACAGGCAAACCAGTTCCTTCTCTTTTCAAGCTATTCCTCCAGTCTTTGGAAAGCCCTGGATTTCTTTACCTCAAAGGATGCTTTAAAATTCATTTTAGTCATCAATTCTGCCCTCAAGTGGGGCTCCAGTTTACCTCATAATCACCATTAGAAGAGGTTCTTCTTTTTACCAAAAACATCATGTTGTTGAAACTGCAAGGGGATTTCAGTCTAGGTCTAGTTGCTTGTCACACAAAGATCCAACTATTGAGACAACAAGGATTGCCAAGGAAGAATGGAATTCTTTAGTAAGACAGCTTATCTTGTTGGGAGTCCAAGCCTCAAGTCTGTCTGCAGGACTAATGTAGATCTTGGGCTTTTTAATCAGGGGCCATGTGCCTTGGGGCAGATCAAGGAGGATGGTGAGTCCTAGAGACAGGAAATCTGCCCTGGAGCCTTTGGACTCTCAACTCCTTTTAATTGCAGAAATCCATCATTTCTGGGAAGCAACTCAAAAGATCAAGTAGTCAAGAGAAAGGATTATTAAAAAAACATAAGGATCAGGATCATTTAAATTTATTCATTGATCTGGTTACTGTAAAGTTTTCCGGTGGTGAAAGAAATAGACAGAGAGAAAGAGTGGGGCCAAACACCGTGGTTTTATTATGCGCTCCTGGAAGAGGTTCTTAGGTCCCCAGAGAGGGGGGCCTGAGAAGTCGCATCCATTTGAAGGAGGTGAGGTCTTTTATACCATTTGGGCTGGGCTAGGGACTTTTGGTGGGAAGAGCTGGGGATTTTTCCATTGTGACCTTGGTTGGTCATTGAGAAATAGGACTGATGGTATTTGTGGAATCTAGGAGCCAAAAACTTTTTTATCTGGGTGGATATCTAGGTGGTGTTGTTCTCAGCGGGGTCTGGTCTCCTTTTTTGATCAAGGGAGGGGAAGGGGGCCCGCCACCAGCCTTACAGTTACAATCAGAGAAGATTACAAGTCACCTTAGATGACCCATTTTAGGATCCCAAACCCCTGAAACTTAGAAATTCATTACTATATTGGAGTCTGACAACCCAACATGCTATGTGGTTTGTACTTACCTTGTTCTTCCCAAGCTTGTCTTGGTGTTACCAAAGGTCAGCACTTGTCCCTGAGGCTGCATTACAAAAATGAGGACAAGTGGTTTGAGGAGAAGGAAAGAGAAATTAATTAATTTGTTGGCAAATGAGGAGGTTGGCAGACTCCCATTTTAAAGTATCATCATCCTGCCTCTGAGCATAAATACAGAGCTTTTAAAAGGGAGGTTTTTGGCTTCAGGCTATCACTGTTCAACTACAGTTGATGGTTCTGATTTATCCCATCTTTAGCTAAGACAATCTTAGGACCTCTGCCTGGGCAATTCCCTTAAACCATCTCCAGTGGCACAAAGAACAAAGGACACTCCTTTGCCCCTCCCGACCATTGGCCTGAGCAGGGATGCAGGTTTTAATTCTCAGAAGAAGTGAGGGAGGTCTTAGAGAGACAGAAAATGTTTTTACTCTCTTTCAGGCCATTCCTCCTGTTACATTGGATGCTTGAAACTTAGAAAAATATTTTGTTTGTTTTAAATATTTCTCAAGTTACATTGATTAGAAAAATTTCATATCATTTCATTGAGTTCTTGAAAATTTTAGTTACTACTTATTCAGGCATTTGCTTTTTATTATTTTTCTAACACTGGAAAAATGTTTTGCAAAAGTATCATGATTTGTAAGATGTAAGTTTTGTCCTTTTATTCTGTAGGGTTGTTTTTGATGTGCCTAAACTGGTTCATTTATACTGTGGAATAGACATGTTTTTCTTCCCTATGATAACTGTAGATTTATTTTATTACTTGTTTTGTAGAGAATTTTGACCTGAGGTTTTGTATTTAGATAGCATTTGTGTGTGCATACTATGGGCATAACCCTGGGCTGTACAAAAATAAATCCTTGTTTCTGAAACTATGAATGTGCAGCATTTAAGTGCACATGGCTTTCAAGTAGTACAAACATAAATATGCAACCAAATGTGATGGAGCTGTTGTTGTTTTGCTCTAGGTCCTGTTACTTGTAGCACAAAGATCCAATTATTGAGAGAATGAGGATTGCCAAGGAAGAAAGGAATTTTTAATATGATAGATGTCTTGCCTAGAGAATGGGAGAAGCTACCTCAAATCTGTCTCTCCAACTAAGGGAGATTATAGGCTTTAAAAGGAGAGGCCATGTGCCTTGGAGCAGGTCGTGGTGTTTACTTGCCCTGGGGACAGGTTGTGGGGGGTGGGGAGTCATCAGGAAGTCTGCTCCGGGGCCTGCAGAATTTCAGCTCCTTTGTCTTGCAGAAAATCCACCATTTCTGGGAAACAACTTAAAATGTCAGGTAGTTAGTTAAGGGAGAGGATTATATAGGGGTCATTGAAATCTGTTGAGTAAAGGACAGGTTACAGAACTAATGGTTCTTGAGATAATCAACTTTTGACACAGAGAACATTTTTATACACAGATATATATATATTTTTAGCCTCCTAGAAGCCATTATTGAATTAAGGGGAGACCCATCTACACTTGCCCCCGCCCCCCAACACACTCACACACATATACACACCATGGCTGCTAATTTGTCAACTTCAAGGTGTAGAAAACAATGTCCCTATGAAGAACAGATTATGTTTGAAGGAAAGCTAACAGAAAGATGAGGAATTAGAGGTCATGCAAAAATAACATGTCAGTCATCAGTCTGGCTGGCCAGTAGCTACTGAGGGGGCCTGTTGGGAGTGGGGGATGGACACCAGTCTTCAACGCTGGGCTGTGAGGATGGGCTATAAGGAAAACCACAAGAATGTCTCGTTTATATTGTGCTTACTAAGTACCAGGCAGAAATGAATTCAGCATTTGTGGGACCTGAGGCTTATATGATTTGGGAGTATCTATTTAAGAAAAAAAAAAAAAACTGTAAACATGAAATTACAAAAGTGAATGTTTATTTAGAATGAGAAAAGAAATTATAACAAATTATTAATATATAAAAGTAACAAGTCTCCCAGAGATAAAAATCCACAAAAATAATATACCTTTTTTTAAATGAATTTATTTAACTTCCAGCCACACCTTTATAATCCTTTTGTAACCTTTTTTTTTCTTTTCTTTTCTTTTTTTTGGCTGCATACTTTGTCATCATCTCTTCCTTTGAATAATTTTACAATAGTATGTTTTTTATTGAGACAGAGTCTCCCTCTGTTTCTCAGGCTAGAGTTCAGTGGCGTGATCGTAGTTCACAGCAACCTCAAACTCCCAAACTCAAGTGATCCTCCCGCCTTGGCCTCCCAGAGTACTAGGATTACAGATGTGAGCCACTGCGCCCAGCCTTACAATATCATTTTTTATACATAATTTAGTATAATTTCAGAACCAAAATATAATTCAATCTTTCCCTTGGTAATCTTTACCAGCTTTCATGTGTTAGGGCTCAGGAGCTGATACTCCAAAACATGGTGTTTTGACATACTGAACTAAAGAAGCCTAAAGAAGCCTCAAGGTCTCTCTGACCTTGCTCCCTCACCTTCTCTTCCAAAAAAGTTGAAGTTCCTTTATCTGCTTAAGATCCAGACCCACCAAAGAAGAACAATTGTATTTTCTTTCCCTCCCTATGAGACCAAGAATGTAACCACATCTGAACAGACCCTTTTGATATCAAAGAAAACTACATACAGGTTAATCTGTGTACATAGATCCATTCATTCTCCCAAGTAATCCTTTATGGTCTCTCAACAAAATTCCTCTTCTCCCTCCTCCCATAACCTGTTTTGCCAGCATTGTATATAAGCTTCTGAACCTCTATTAGGGTGAGCAATCTGTGATTCTGCTCCTGTATACACCTAAAATAGACACGTGTGCTTTTTCTCCCCTAAATGTGAGTTGATTTCTCAGTGAACCTTCAGAGGGTGAAGGGGAGGTTTCCTCACCCAGCTTCCCTACACTGGTTTTAAATGTATTTCAGATACATATATTCAGATAATGTCCAAATTCCTTCCTTGCTCCCTGGAGCTTGAGAATTATATATATAAGACTTTTTTTTTTAAATCTCTCCACTTGGAGTCTAAGAAACCTCTCAAAGTCAACATACAACTGAACTCCAGATCTTGCTCTTTAAACCTTCTCTGCCCACAGGCTTCTCAGTTAGTGACAACTTCGTCTTTTCAGTTATTTATACCGAAAACATTAGAATCATCCTGCCTATCAGGAAACACTAGCTTTACTTTCAAAATATATCTGAAACTTGACCACTTTTTACCTGCTACCACCTTAGGTTAGGCAGAGCCATCCTCATCTCTCGCTGGCCTTGTAGCCCAAGCCTCCCAAGAAAAGGCCAGGCTGCTTCTAGCTTTGTTCCCCTGTGGTGGTTTTCAACACAGAAGACTTTAAAATGTAAATCAGGTCTTGTCCCCTCTTCTGTTCAAACTCTTCCACTGCAAGAAGCCAAAGGCCATAACAGGGCCTAGAAGGCTCTAGCGACCTGACCTCACATTGCCTATCTGATGTCTCCTCACACCCTCCCACTCCAGAACTGCAGCCTAGCTGCTTTCCAGGATGCTTGTTAAATATACCAGGTAAGGGACTCAGGGCCTTTATCCCAGTATTTACTGGGATTACTCCCATTCATCTTTCAACTATTTCCTCAAATTTTACCTTCTCAATGAAGAGGCTCTGGACACCTACTTAATGCTCCCTTAAGCCACCCACACCCCCAGCAGTCCACGGTACTTTTACCCTTTACTTTTTCTGCATTCGCATAGCACTAGTCACTTGCTAATATATTATGTGTTTGCTATTAATCATTTGATTGTTTACTGCCTTATCCCCCTACTAGAATGTAAACAACACAATGACAAGGAAGGATCTTTGTGTTTTCCAGTGGTATATGCCACGAGCCTAGAAATTCATCTAATTCTAAAACACAAAAGAAGATAGAACAAAAACACCTGAACTAAAGAAAAGTATCTCCAGAAGGTCACAAAGACAGCAGAGGTGGAATTTAAACCCGGAGAGCCCTCAGAGGCTGCACCCTTAAGCCATGTGCAAAATCGCCTCCTCGTGTACACTGGAGAGAAAGGTAGCCAATGGAGAGGGCCAGGGTGTGGCCCTGGAGACCGATTGCCAACTTCACCTGCAGGCTGGCTTTAGGTTGCTAACCTTTGAGTTAAACCCCAATCTCACAGAAAAATGTTCCAATATTAAATCTTCTTTCAAAAAAAATAAGTCATGTGTACATATATGGAGTATAGTTATACTTTATAATTGTTTTCCCAAGGAAATAGTGATTTTTCTCGCCCTTTGTTGTGTGCAGTAGTTGCTCCTTATCCTGGTTTTGCTTTCCAGGGCTTCAGTTACCCAGAGTCAAGTGTTGTTCAAAAATATTAAATGGAAAATTCTAGAAATAAACAATTCATAAGTTTTAAATAGTGTGACATTCTGAGGAACATGATAGAACCTCACACTGTTCTGTTCCATCCTGAACAAAACAGGAATCATCCCTGTGTCCAGCATATCGATGCTGTACATGCAACCTGCTCATTGCAGTACAGGAAAAAACAGCATATATAAGATTCGGTGCTACCTGTGGTTGCAGGTGCCCACTGAGGGGCTGGGAACATATCCCCTGAGGATAAGGGGGGACTGCTGTATTCTATTTGGCCCCTTTACATGGCTTAATTACCTTCACCGGAATAAATATGATATACGGGATTATCAATCTGTGCTTATGAGAGACATGAAAATCACAACGATATTCCCAAATATATTTTTATAATAACATGGTTTTGGGGGTCAAGGTTATTTGCATAATGCAAGAATCACCTGAACTCAGGTGGAAAAACTGCTGAGGGAAGTCAGTATATAAAGAGAGTATATGAAGAGAGATTTTATACAATCTGGGCATCAGAAGCTATTTGTGGCTACATGTGGCTCTCATGGTTGTCTTGTTTCATATTTTTTTGTTTCATATTTTTTTGTTGCTTGCAGAGTAGAGAAGGAAGTCTATAGAGTTCTGGGTTTAGAGAACTCTGTCAGGGAATGTGGTTCTGCTTGTATTTTCGTGGCTATCTATGTTCTGCCATGATTTGGAATCTCCAAAAGTCTCCAAGACATGGAAAAATCCCCTTCAGTGCTTGTGGAGGTGAGTTAGCATGTCTGCGTGCGTCTAGACTGTGTAGAATGCAGATGGTAATCTGAAGGTTGACTTGGAGAAGCACAGACCTGGTGGCAGGAAATGTGAGTGGAAAGGTCTCTACAGTCCATCTATAAAGTCACTCATTTGGTTCAAGAAACAATTATGGAGCTCAGTTTCTGCCAAGCACTGGCAAGACATTGAGCCTGCCAGGGCACACACCGTGAGCCCTGACACCTTCCCTCTGGACCTTCATGCCCATAGAGCAACTGTGCTACAGTGAAGTGTTTGCTAATCAAGGCCATGCTGGGGTTGCACCGTTAGTTCTTAAGCTATAAGAAGAAAGGGTTTGTGTTTTATTCACTTTATTGTGTCCCACATTGCCTTTAATCAACTCTCATGAGAATGGTAAAGGCATTTTTTGCACATGGAGGTGTTCAATAAAATCAGATGATGAAAGGAAGGAGAGAAGGTGAAATCAAGGTCTCTTGGTTATTACCTAATGCTCTGATCTGAATTGTAGGAAATATAAAACACTATATTCCTCACATGCAGGATGTTACTGCAAACTCTGGGAATGCTGGCACCTAAACCAGTAGTAAGAAAAAGAAGGAAAGTAAGTAAAAAACAAACAAAATATACTAAAATCCCCGGCAAACAGCCTAAGCATGATTAGACCATTAGAAAGAATGTTCCCTGATGGTGTAACCCCTCAACCTGTCTCCTTCTAGAAAACACTGTCTCTTGGGGTTTGCATGCCTAGGAGGCTTTGGGAACTAGATGGAATGAAGCAGAATACATTCAACAGGACCATAATTATCTCTCTCTCTCTCTTTCTTTCTTTCTTTCTTTCCTTCTTTCCTTCTTTCTTTCTTTCTTTCTCATTCCTGTGAGGCTCTGGAAATGTCATTGTCCTTGTTTAATGCAATACAGTGAGTGTGGGGCAAAGCTCCACTTGTGCCATGAAAATCCCTCAGAAGCTTGCAGCCTTAAAGTATGGAGGATGGAAAGGAGACTAAAAGTCTGTCGCATTGCTTGAGACAACAATTGCAACAACAAAACCCCTGAGATTCTCCCAACAATCACGAGGAAATGGCAAGGTGGGATGGATTCAGAAGGATCAGAGCAAGGCAGGAAACCTGGTGCTTTGCTTTTCTCATTACAAACTCAATCACCAGGCACCTTGCAGAGAAAGCTCACCCCTCATACGTATGCATCCACTGCAGAGGAGAAACTAGCATTTTCCTTACCTTTGTGTTTCTTTATCTATCACTTAAGAATGAGGGGGGGGGGAAGACGATTATTGAGATTAGTGAATTTTTTTCTCACATATTTATTATCCTTTTCCATCCCAATCATTTCTATATTCAAAAAGTAAACTTAGAGGAAGGCTAGCATAAAGAAAAGAACAGCCAAGCTGCTGAGGGCTGTTGAATTTTTAATCCCCTAACATTTTTCTCCCCCTTCTCTATTTATTGTGTATTTTCAAAGCCTTGAAGTAAAGGAATTGTCTAAACTCCATTCATTGGCAGCCTTCCAAAAAGCTTCATCTTGTAGCATGACTAGGAGAAAACCAGGAGTGAGTTTTTAGAAAATTTTTCTGGGAGTCAGTAAGGATATAAGAAACTAAATGTTTAGCATTGAGGTGAGACGTTAAAGTATTATAATTTAAATGATGGTTCAGTGATTAGAGCATAAGCAGTTCTCTGCTCATAAATCCCGGGCTCCTTATTCCTGTGGTCCTGTCCCACCTCCCTTGGGACATGCACCTGTGCTCCTCCAGGGTAGCAGGTTTTTTAGCTCTGTCTTCTTCCCCAGGCCATTGAGTTTTCACTTGTGCCCTCATTTGACAGACATTGCTGTTCTTCCTTGAATGATGCAAGGCTTTTGTTCTCTGCAGGGGAGAAGGGTTTAGGAGGGGCCCACAGTGATTGCTCCCCTCCTATGACTGCTGCACCATGATACCTCCTTTCTTCTCAATCGCTGCTCCCAGTGTTTCTCCTGAGCCCCCAAAAGTACATGGGGAAGGCTGCAAGTAGGTGCAAATTCTTCTTGGGCCTGCTGCCAGGGTTTTATATTCTCACACTAGCCCATACTCAGTCTTTAGCAATTTGTTTAATATTGTAACTTATTTCTCCTTACCAGCATGTACTGGGTCCAGCAGTATCTACTCCAGGTAAGGATGTTTGCATCGCACCTCTCCTTGAAGGATCTTGTCTTACATTTTGAGTTAGTTGGTTGCTCTGCAACCTCGGTTATCTGATGGAATCAAGAATGATAGGCAATTTGCAGATTGTCCAATGATTTGTTTTGTTTTGTTGTTAGATGGAGTCATTGATATTTCTAGCTTTCTACATTCTAGGTGGAAGGCAGAAGTCCACTGATGTGTTCATTGAACTTGATTTCAAGAGCTATATTTTAAATAAATGATTTAAAATTACAGTTCATCCAGAGAAGGGAGATTAGGGTAGTCCTGGAAGCTGTGGTAAAGTAACTAGAAACATCTAAACTGAAGGTAAAAGATCTAAGGGGAGAATCCTCTTCAAGTATTCTCAGGGTAGAAATTTGGGAAAAAGATTAGACTGGGTTTATAATGAGTGGAGATTACAAGGAAGCAAAGTTCTGCTCAAGGTAAGGGGAAAACTTCCTACTAAAGAGAACTATTAAAGTTGAGTGGAGTTTTGTTGAGGTCTTGATCTCCCTGTCTAACACTGGACATGACAGAGTTGAGCTTGTATAAATTTTTTTTTTGGGGGGGTGGGGTTAAAGATGGTTTTAGCATTCACATAGGAGTTTGTAACAGATGACTTTTGCAACTCATAATTATGAGGAATAGGTTTTATTTTCAGCCTCTCTTTTAAGTCCACTCTCAACTGTAGGGTAAGAACCCACTAACTTTCAGGTTCTTTTTATGTGGTTAAATGAAGTGTGACTTCTTAAGACAAAGAATATACAGTATAGTTTTGAGCACTTAGCAATTAAATAGAGCTTGCTATGGTTTGAACGTGTGCTTGCTATGGTTGAATGCCTAATCCCCAGTACAAGAGTAATGAAAGGTAAGACTTTAGGAGTGATTGCAACATGAGAACTCTGAGCTCATTATTGCAGGAGTGAGTGAGTTATCATGAGAGTATATTCCTGATAAAAGGATGAGTTTGGCCACTTTCCCTTCTCTCTCTCTCTTTCTCTGGCACTCTCTTGCCCTTCTGCTTTCTTTCCTGGGATGACACAGCAAGAAGGCCCTCACTAGAGCAGCCTCTTGATCTTGGACTTCTCAGTCCTCAGAACCATGAGCCAAATACATTTCTGTTCATTATAAATTACTCAGTCTGTGGTATCTTGCTATAGCAACACAAAGCACACTAAAACAGGGTTCTTTTTTGACCTGGTCCAAAATGAGCATCACAAATTATGAACAGTTCATGTTAGGGGTATTTTCTGGTTGGACTAGAATATCAAAATGCACAGAAGTAAACATTAAAACTAAAGACAAAGTAATAATGAGTTATCCCAACAAAAGCAACACAGACATGTGCGTGAGTAACAATGACTTTTTTTTTTGGCCCAAGTTAAGGCATCTCAAAAGGATAAAATCATTTTATCATTTTGAAGAAATGGAAGCATGTGTATTAGCTGAATTGAGTCACATGTGAATGCACACACAATGGTTTATGTATATATGTGAACGCATGCATGATGTGACATGAAGTATGGCCAGGACATATAGTTTTTCAAAAAAGAAGTGAAGCATACTTTATTCTGCAATGCCACAGGAAATCAGTGGCTCACACAGTAAATTGGTAGGTCCTACATAACCAATCAGAATCTAGAAAATCCAGCTGGGGAAAAGGAGGCTAGTTTGGAGGCTATTTGGAGACAGGCCTCCAGGGAGAGAGCTCCGGGTGATGGCAGAGCAGGAGTGAGGAGCACATTATTGGTTTTCTCCGTGCTTGTATTATGTAATGACTCTGCAAGAATGAAACTCATTTGCTGACATCTCTGGGTCTTCTATATGGAAACAATGGAACAAGAAGCATAAACAGCTTCTGAGATTCTTCATCTAGTTTTTGCCTCAGAAGTATTCTATATTACAAGATGAAATAAACAAAATACCCTTTCTTTAAAATGTCATAAAGAAAATGCTTTGAGCAGATCAATACATACGTAAAGGGATCTGTGGCACTGTCATGAAGTAAGCAACACTTAGCTCCAGCCCTCTCATTTCCCATTTAGTCACCTGCTCTCTCCTCCTCCTCGGCATGTCGTCCCCTCCCCCTCCTCTCCCGTGTGACCCTCCTCTTCTGAGGAAAGAGCCAATCCTATGTTCTTTTGTGCTTTCTGGCAGTTCAATGTTTACCATTTGGGAATAATGTTGGGCTTAAAAACAAACATCGATTTGGCAGATATATTAGAACTAAGGGAAGGGTAAGTGACAGATCTTCCAGTGCAAAGGATTGGACCTTTTCTAAGAATAAGATTGATTCTTCTTAAAACCATGCACTTTAAAATCTCTGGTGCTTGTGCTACATTTTGTTTCCAGGCATCAAAATCAGCAGGTGCTTAGGTAATGTGTACACTGTCCAGGACTCTTGCTTCTGGTGCTTTTGTTTCCTGCATTTTGAGTATTTCTCTGCTCTTCACAGTTTCCCTAAAAGGATCAATCCCCAGAAGGTCCCCAAAAATGAAGCTGGGGAAAGAAAATGGAAATTGATTAGTTTGGTAATTTTAGTTCCTCTGGATAGAGTTTTTATAGGAAAAGAATTTGAAACTACCATTCAAAATCAGGTTACTATAGTATAAGTAATTTATCAGGGGATTATGTTTCTTATTTCCAAAACTTTCTTAAAAATCAGTTGATCCTTATGCCTATGTTTTAAAGAAAGAATGATATTTCTAAATTACTTTAAATCAGCCTAGCTTGGATTTTGTTTTTTGTCATTAATTCATTTAACAAATATTTCTTAATTACCTGCTATAAGCCAGGTACTGCATTAAGTTCTAGGACACATAGAAAAAGAGTAAAGCTCAATCTATCCCCTCATTTAGGCTTCGTTGTGCTGGGTACTGTGGAGATAGTGATAGCTAAAAGTATGATTCCTGCCTTCAAAAGTATGTACAGACTAGGAGAAGAAAGAGCATAAATTAAGGGACTATAAATACGCATTGGCCAAATGCTGGCAATTATATAACATCTCAAAAGTCCAGGAGATTGAGAAGGAGACTGAGTTAAACTTTACAGGTTAAAAAGAATACAGATAAGAGGAGACAAGGGGTGAAAGTTATTCCAGTGCAGTTGATGGAGCCGTGGATGTGACAACATATTTCTGTTAGATGCTGTGAACACAAACAAATGGAGGAAAATAAAGTTTTAGTGAGTGCCTGTTATGTGATCAACACAAATTCAAAAGATACAAGGCCTACATACATGAGTGGTATAAAATATAGCCATTATCTAAGACCATTTTGTTGGGGATCCAAGAATAATATACATGAAACAATTAGAAAATAATTACATAATAGCAAGTGATTAGCTGATAAATAATGTGGCTAATTCTAATGTGGTATATGAATTACTCAGAGAGAAAGAGCAAGGAGAAATGAGAAATCATGGATGCCTTTATAGAATAGGTAAGACCTGAACAAGCACAGAAGCTTTGGGTAGGGGTGGGAAAGGCAAGAAGAAATAGCATTTGGTGTAAAGTCAAGAGTATCAAAGATCTGCCAAAGAAGAGCAGTGTAAAATGATTGTTGGCCATTAGGCTGAGATCAGCCTAAGGATGGTTTTGTATGCCAGAAAAAGGTCTGATGACACCAGAAAGATAGAACCTTTGAAAAGTATTTATTGGTGTGATTAATAGCCTGAAAGGTAAATTTTATTTATTTATTATTTGACATCATAAAGAAAATAACCTCAAAGAACGGGAATTTTAGGATAACTCCCTCCCTTAAGTAGGACCCTAGAGAACCAGTCAAACCCAAGGGGTTGAGTCATCATGACCACTGAGTTATAGGAACTACAGGGTAGAATAACAGGCAGAGGAGAACTATTTGTGGTCTAAAAGGAGAGCGGTAGAAGTTCTGTGGTGTCATGATGATCATTTTAATCAGTGCCATTTTCATCACTAACCATCTGAGTCAGTCATTGCCTTACTCCTTACTGAGCTAAGATCGATTCACCACTTTTCTTTTGCAAATTCCAGTTAACAGACTCCTTTGCTAATCGCGTTCAGCCAATGCAAGACTCAGAACTGGCAGGGAAGGTGAGCTGGGGAGAAATCAGGGTGTATCTCCTTCTCAGCTCTACATCAGAGGAAGGGAACTGGGCTTTTCCACCAGTATCACTGTCTTCGTTGGGCTCCCATCTGCCGTAGGGAAGCTACACAGTGGTCTACATCCTTCTAAATGGCTCTGGCTTCTTCTGGGTTCTGGAAACACTACTTTGTCCCTGTATTCTTCCAGCCTTTTGGTGATAGAAGTCTCATGTGTGGCTAATCCCTGGGTTAATCAATCATCCCCTGTTTGGCTTCTCAGGGTTTTTTTTTTTTTCTTTTCTTTTCTTTTTTTGCATACCCTATAATTAGTTGATAGCTTCTCAGCTTTTTTATCACCAGTGTAATGAAGTCCGTGTATGAAATTCCTGATGTTTAAAATGCATAGAGATATTTCTATTTTCTGGACTCTGATATACTGTATAACCATGGGCAAATAATATAAAAATATTTCTGACTCAGGTTTTCATATCTTTAAAACTGAAGATATGAACTATTAATAGTTGATTTGTAATGCTTTTACAAATAACTGATAAACTCAGAATATATTCCCAAGACTACATACTATGAGTTTATCATTTTGTAATTTATTTATTTGTATAAAACCTTCCCATATGGTATGTGTCACTCTTTTGAACATTTGCTAAATTCATGTTTTAAAAGAATTATCCACTGCTTATAAAACTTAAACAGTGGGGATTGACCCAACCTAGGTCAGCCTTTTTAAGGATCAAGACTGATAATCTGCTTGGAGATGCATGGAGAGTAAAGGAAAGGGTAGAAGGATGATTTCTCATGGGGAAATTTAAAAGAGATGACAAGAAATGGAAATGCATTTAGCCCCAGAGACTGAACATTTGGAGCAAAAAGGTCAACAAGCACAGAAAAAGAGAGGCGTCCTTTTGCTTAGCATTTGCTAACACCCACAGTGTCACATCCTTCATTTGAATTTCCATCTCTTTAGTGACCAGGACCACCCTGTTGCCTTATAAGTATCTACTTCAATCCAAGACAGGCAATTTAAAATTTTTGTAATTATCTAAGGATTAGCGGTGGAGTAGGCCTTTGTTCGTTCCCAATTGAATGCTCAATTTTAGAGCCGTAATTGGAAAGATTTCTAGTAATTTGTGGTAGTTGTATTTAGTAAAAGGAATGGAGGTGATTTTTGTTACTTTATTCTTTTGTGGGGTCTTTATAACTCACATTTGGCAGGGGTATGAGATAATCTCTGAATGTATACATCTTGGACAAGATTTTCAAGTATCCTATCCTGCTCTTGCTACTTATTTGTCCTCTCTGGGAAGAGTAGTCATCACTACTCCTCTTCATATTATAAGACAGAGCCATTTCCCTATCTGTGATAAATCAATGAAAATTAAGGTTTGCCCCAAATTAACTAATCAATATATATATATATATTTTGGTCTGTGATTGAGTTATGAAATAGTTGATGACTGAATCAACTAAATAATCAAAATGATGTGTCTTAAATGATTAATCTTGTAAAATGTAGTATATATAATTGCAAAGGTATAGCTTTTGCTTTCCTTAGTTAAGATCAGAGACAGATATTTTGAATTCCACGTACAAAAAAAAATGGGATAGAATCCTCAAAATCTATTGGATATTAAAGCAAAGCATTGATATTCAAACACATCTGCATGTGTATCTATCTGCATAGACATGTATTATACAAATGGCCATCAACAATCTAGGTCAGTTCAATGATAGATTAATTTAGTTTAACACATAGATCAACTCTAATGTGACCAATATTCTAGGCTTATCTGGAGATGCAAAGAAAAATAAATAACGTATTTTTTCTCTAAGTTTGCAGACCACTTACAGCTAGAATAATAATAGAAATGAAGTCTTTTAAAAAAAAATTTACAGCAATTTTGGAAGTAAACCATTTAATTTTGAACAGAATAAAAAACAGAGGCACCCTCTAGTAATTGCTTATAGAACGATGGCTTTGTAAGTTAATGGCACTAGAATCATGAGTTCCGAATTTTAGTGTTGGCTCTGCTACTATGTGATAATGTTAACCCGCCTTTTGTTTGTATATCTATAAAATGCAAGAGTTGGATTAGGGCGGTGAATCTCCTGGCATGCCTATTTAAGAAAATCCTTCAGAATTGTGCCACTTAATTTTGATGAGTATGTGTATTTTCTTTTAATACAAATGATAGACATTTGAGCTGGACAGGACATGTGACACGACACAAAGCAGAACACAACGTATTGTGAGTAAAAGGCACGGTCCAATGTGAAGCCCAAAATAGAATTTGTGTTTACTGGAACATGTGACTTCTTTGCCTCTTCAGTATTTCAAATTACATGCTCAGGGTGACAAACAGCTTGATATAAATAGCTAACCAATGATAAAAGTGACCAGTAAACAGTACAGCAACTGTTGAAGATCTAATTTATTTTTATTACTCTTTTTCAAACTTGATCTTTAAAATTCCTGTTTACTTCCTAATCCTTTCAAACATGCTTTCACAAATTCTAGAATTCCACCAGCATAAATGCCTGATAACCACTGTCCTAAAAGGTTTTTGAGGTCTCTTTCAGCTTTTAAATTTGATGACACTATATATATCAAATGCAGATTAAAAAATTCTACTTCTGTTGTGGATGCAAAAACTCACATGACAGTATCTCTCCCATCTTTACAATGAGAAGAAAAGCTAGATGATCTACAAAATCATCATAACTTTTAAAAAAATCAGATTATTGAGGTTGCAGAACATAAATTCCAAAGAGTAACATGCCCCATAAGGATAGATGGAATAAGAGACCTATTTCACCCTAGGCAGAGCAAATGAAGAAGAGATGGTTTCTATAAAAGCGTTTAAGAAGAAATTAACTAAAATTTTAATGAACCTTAAATGCTGAGTCCAGGCTAGTGCATCAATTAAAAATAACTGTGAATCCCAGACACAAGGAAAATTTGAGCTAATTTGCAATTTTTTTTCTTTTAGACAGAGTCTCCCTCTGTCACTTGGGCAGCTTGCTGCAACCTCAAACTCCTGGGATTAA
>VBSM01003157.1:35426408-35440443 GCA_008086735.1 Cheirogaleus medius
AAATTTAGCAAAATCCAATTATTTTAAAGATACCCAGTTTACATCATAAGTCTAATTATTAAATGTGGTTCTGCTTAATGTTTCCATGTGGTATGTTCCACGGGCATCTAGCAATAGACCAGCATGAAGGCACACGGTAAAGGGAGCACCTTCTCAAAGAGAAAAGGCCAGTTAGAACTTGAAAACTCTCTGCTGAGGGAAAACTATCCTTGAGATTCATGTTGTTCCAGGGCAGACATGGACATGATCTTTTTCTCTTTTTTCTCTCTGCTTTGCTGCAAGTGAGAAAGGAAGCAAAGGCTTGAGCAGGGAATTTATAAGGGCAAATATAACCTTTGGTTTGATGCACAGTAAGCTGACAGTTAAAGGTGTATCATGCTAGATAAATGTCAAAAGCCAAATAAAAGCCTTGATAATAAGCTGTCCGGAGGCTAAAATCCAGAACCCTCAAGCATGAAAGAAAGATTAATCTTTAAAAACAAATTTTAACCCTAACGGCAACTGTCCAAGGTGACTTAGAATGTTGCTATAAACTCAGAGTTGGAAGGGTGGTGAGTGTGGGAAAAAGAGAGGGGAGAGGGGACTAACCCAAGATAGAAAAGGTACCCATTTGTATCAAGATTTTTGTATTTATTTAGGTCTTCTAAAAATAGTAGAGTGTAGGCAAATAAGTCTTGTTATGGACTATGTCCCCCTCAGAATTCATATGTTAAAATCTTGATACCTGCCATCTCAGGATGTCACTGTATTTGGACATAGTATCTATCTCCAAATAGAGTGTTTAAAATGAGTTCATTAGGGTAAACGCTAATTTAATATGACTGATACTAACTTTATAGAGTCATAGAATTTTAGGCTACAAAAAGCCATGGGAATCATCATTATTCATCACTACATTGTTTATTATAGCAAAAACTATAAAAAAACTATAGATAAAACTTAAATGTTTATTAACATCAATATAGAATTACATTATGGTAGATCCTTATAAAGACATGATAAATGAGAAAGCATACCTACAGTTATGGACTACATACTTTATAGTGTCCAAAATAAATAGGGTAAAAAACTATGTATAGTTATATATAGTAATTGCTAACTCCATGTTTGCTTTGCTAAATCTCCTTTGCTTGTTGTTTAATAGTATCTTAATAGGTTCTTGAATGGATTCCCAAGTTTTCTGTTCTATTTCCATTACTAAAATCTCAATCCAGAACACTTAACTCCACTCTCATGTCTGAGTCAAAGAATATCCCTCCTTTTTCAATAACCAGGCTTAAGGCTCTATGACCTGCAGTGAGAACAGAATGGGGATGTTTCCATTATTCCTCTCTCCCTTTCCTCCCTCACCTGGGAGCTGAGAGTGGCCAGGGACCTGCTCTGGGATTCTTCCACCTTTACTCTAGTTCTCTAGCTCCTGCAGTGTTAGCCATGGAACCAGGGAGGGCTCTACAGGGCAAAGTATCGGAGAAGAAAGTCCAATGGAGACTATTTATTTCCAGCAAGTATAAATTCTCTGCAATATTGGTGAAACTGAGGCACAGGAAGGTGGAAGAACATTTGTGTGACAATGCCACAAGCTAAAAATGGCACTCTGGGCTGTCCCCCACCCTCATATTTTACCCCTGGTCACTTTTCTCATCAGTTGACTTTGAAGATACTTGATAGGCTTTAATGCTCATGATTAAAATCTATAAAGACAAATTCAACGGTGGATATGTATATTTCCCACATACTAGCAAAGGATCATTTTCTCCTAATGCTTATTTTGATTTCTGCAGGGTACAGTCCTCAGCTTATTCTTTTCTTTGTTAGAATTAAATCTTTAAAGTAAAAACATTTTCTCTACTTGCAAATGCTAGTAAGGGGCTGCCAGTCAGCCTAAAAAGAATAATCTACTTATATTTCAGGGTCACAAAATTGTGCAAGAAGAAAGGCTCTGTGAGTTTTGTTCATCCTAAACAGAAAAAGAAAATGTGTTCTGAGTTCACTCAGGAGGCCTTTGGATTACTAATCTACCATGCAGTGCATTTGGGCAGGTGGACTTTGAGAGAGTAGGGATTCATTCAGAGCTGACTGGAGTTTAAGAGCTCAACTCCTGTTGAATTAATCTTTCCATAATGGTGTAACTTGTTTTCATTCTATTGGATTTGCCAGTGTGAGACTCTCTGCAGCCCACTATTCAGACTAGAGAGCAACCAAATTTTTGTGATGCCTCCTGCTGTCCCCTTCAGACATAACTTTGTGGGCAACTCCAAAGATAAGATGATTGAATTACTAAAGGCAGTATCTCCTGGCTTTCAACTTGTCCCAGGAGCTGTATGCTCACAGAGTTATCCAAACACAGAAAAGGTTTGGCCTATAGTCCTACGAAGAGCCCTTATGTTTCTCAAGGGCTTAGAGGAAGATGAAAAATAGAATGGGTTAGGATGCACCGGCCCACTCCCACATGGCTTTGCTGAGCTTACAGCATGACTACAGAAGAAAGAGCTTTCAGAAATCAAAGTCTCTTCTGCATCTATGACAGGGCCCTACAGTCAAGAATAAGCAGAGTTTTGGTATAATAGATCCTAAAGCCGGGGAAACTCCTCCAGAGAATGGCTTGGATCTCTGATATTATAGTGCTGGAGACCTGTAATAATCGAGGGTTGCTTTCTGCAGCAGGAACATTCTTCCTTTGTTTTCTTCTCTCACTACCTTCATCAGTAAGTTTGGGCAGCTCCCACTTTTCAGGCCTAGCCATCATTTTCAATATTTTTCAGGTGTTAGGCTTTGAAAAATAAATATGAGCTATACCATTATAGCCAAAGCAAGTCACCAAGTCAAATAGAGCATGTTTCCTGCTTGTCTTGATGTATATGTTTATGTAATGAGAAATTAGGTAAAGAGTGATAGTGGAGAGGGCAAAGAGACTAGCTTCTTACTCCAATTATTGTAGGCCCTAGCTCAGATGTTCTGGACATCGGTTATACATTAGCATCATCTGGGGAGCTTTTCAAACATACCCATGCTCAGGTCACTTTCCCAAAAGCCTGATTAAATGCTCTACAGTGGAGTTCAAGCTTTCACATTTTAAAAAATTATTTCTGTGTTATTCTTATATGCAACCAGAATTGGGAATGATTAGCAGCTAGAACAATTGAGTATACATGGACATGAGTATGTGTACTTTTAAATGCACCACATTAATTAATAATGGAACCTACATAAACTTAACACATGTATAGTAAGCTGACCAACATAAAACTGTCTGTATGTAGAATTAGATGGAGTTATTCTATTTAGTCTTCCACAAAATGGAAGCTTGGATAACCCCTCACTGAAGAGTGAGCTCCTTGGTTTTTTTTTTTGTTTTTTTTTTAAATCATTCTCAATTTGAGTTATTCTTGGAAGCAGGATCTAGATCATGTAAAAGCACGGATCCTATCCTTAAACTTATCAGAGTTAGACTCCCCCATATAATGTCTAAATATTTCGAAAGATTTCCCCCGAAGGAGATTTCAGGCTGAGTTTTTAAAGAAGTGAGAAACATAGGTGGAATTGGCAGGTTGGGGAAATTGCATGTAAATAGAACATTGGAAATGGAAGAGTCGGAGGGGAGGAGATGGGGGAAGAAAGGAATAATAAACATGCTACTCAGCCCTGTGGAGGGGCCCTAGCCCATGGCAGGACATACCCAAAATCTAATGTTCTTTTTAGCTTTGGAATGGATTTCAGATCATCTCTTTTAGAGTAGTCCAAACATCCATTCTTTTGGACAATCCTGTGATTCTACTTTACATGATGGATGTATGATTTGTTGAAATCTAGGCTTTATTATAATTAACCTATATACCCACACAATTATTTCATGAAATAATCCTGAGATTCTTGGTGTTTCTTTAAATGAAATTGTTAAAAAGATTATTTGTGTTCATTGTAATAGGAAAGCATAGAAAAGTATAAAGAAGAAATTTAGTCATTTGCAATCCTACCGCCCCAAAATAGCCATCATTAGTATTTCTTGTACTTTCTGCCCATTTGGGAAAGGCAAAAGTCTTTTATTCCCATCTTTTTATTTACCATTTTCTGTTGGGTACATGACTGACACTTTCCATATATTGAATAAATTCAGTGACATTGACCTCAATGACTTCAGACTATTGACATCCATCTGGTGATTTTCATCAACATTTAGCTTTTGCTTTCTTGCAGTATAGGCTTTTTATGTCATCGTTAATAGTTTGGAGCATGAGGCTTTTCTTACTTTCTTCGATAATAGAGCAAAAAACAGAGTTGCTCAGTTTTGCTTAAGCTGAAAAAATATCAAGAGATTTTAAATTAGATAAAAGAAAGATGCTAAATCCATTGCACCAATCAGATTTGAATCTCTAGAACAGCCCACTCTGTGTGTGTGTGTGTGTGTGTGTGTGTGTTGGTGGCATTGGAAAAAACTCTGTTTCTTTCAAAGGAAAAAGCTAACAAAGTCCACTGTTAACCATGATCTCTAAGTTTACCAAACAACTATCATTAGCTTGACATAATTTTCTTCTTCTTAACAACTTAGAATTTCTAGATATATTTGGGAATTCAAATTTATAATGAAAATATAAATGTATTGATTGATCATTTGCCTCTGTTGCATTGATAATTTGTCTGAGATACAGGGTGACCATTATATAAATCTGGATGCCTTCTGTTAACTTGAGTGGTCTTAGGCAAAGTTGCCTCTCAGTCTATCTTAACAAATCTACAGTAATTTATGCTACCTGTTAGCTTGTAAGGACACTCAACACATCAGTGGACCCCTCTCTCCCTGGGAGGGGAGGGGAATACTCTCCTCAAGTTCTATTTTTTGTCCTTTATTATTTCTGACATAGGCACTATTTCTCAACCTCAGCACTATTGACATTTTGGTTGTATACTTCTTTGCTGTGCAGGGCTGTCCTGTGCATTCTAGGATGTTTAACAGCATCTCTGGCCTCTACCAATAACATACCAACAGCACTCATTAAGTTGTAACAACCAAAAATGTCACCGGACATTGCCAAAAATCCCCTAGGGGAGCAAAATTGCCCACCTTTGAAAAGGCCTAACATGATATTAGCACACATAGATTTTCTGTACTATTAATAGTGATTTGATTTCAGGTCCTTAACACTAGGCTAGTGGTCCTTAGCATTGGAACCTTGGAACCACATTCTGAGTATTGGAATTATAGGTCTTCTAAAAACTATTAGAGTCCAGGCTCATCTCCAGGAATGAGTTTGGAATTGGGCCCAAGGAATTATTTAACTCCCCAGGGGATTTAATGTGCAGAGAGAGTGAGCATTCTTCTGGAGTTTATAAGCAAAGATGAAGAGGCGCTGATATTGCTCACATCTTTGCATCCCATTAAGAAAGTGGTCATCCATTCTGAAAGCATCCTTAAGTAACTTCAGGGATCTGGTGAGGCCTTTTCTGGTGCTTTTATAAAGGGAAGTATTATGTCATTTAGGGGGATAACCTTGTGTTTTTGTTCATTTTCTTTTTTCTGGCAACTAGCAAATGTCATATGGAGTATGACTGGCTCAGGTTTTATTAAAACATTTAATAGGTTCTTCTAAGTAATATTGTTTTTACTTGACAAGGAAAATACTTTTCCTACTTCAGCCTAAAAGCTTACAAAATATAACTCTTAATTATTTCTTTAATATAAGAGAGAAACATGTTAAAATTCAAATTACACTGATGTGAGTGTTGAATATGTATGTGTGCCTACCAATTGCTTCATGGATAATAGCCATCAACGATTGACAAATTTGTATATCAAGCTACAGATTATACAGATTATATTTACTATTGTGTAGTGTAATTGAAAAAGAAGACTAAATGCGGTCAATGTATCTCTTTATCAACTCAAAAACCCCCACGATTTTGATATACTGAGGCACATAATTAATATAGAATATGTCCTGGAATTTTTGTCTGCCCAGATATTTTTATTTCTTTCTCCTGGAAATGATATGACTTTTGTTTGGAGCACAAACCCTATTCCCCATGTCACTGTGGATTACCACGGTGCTTTGTCCTTAGCTTCAGTCACAGGCATGGTGTGTGACACAAACTGGGCTGATCCTAATATGGAGTCTCTACAAAGAGATGTGTGATGCAAGTTAGCCAATTACAATCCTACCATGGAATTTTCTGTGTTGGGAGTTAAAAGGTAGCTCTCAATTCCTCTTGGAACTTGAGCCAAAAATATATAAGCCTATGGCTGTCAGCAACCATCCTTGCTGGTACATGGTAAATGCCCATGTGCATTTGAGAGAATGAGGCCAGCAGACATAGGATGTAAGAGTTAATGACAGCATTTCTTTTAGAAATATTTCAGATAAGCTGCCCCAAGAAATGGGACCTAATGAAGGGAAACTACTTCCCTATAACTTTACAGATTCCATGTATATAGCTAGTTTATCTGAATTTTAATCACAAGAATTGCCTATAATCATTTTTGTTTTGTTATTATTACTGTCTATATGAAAAAAAGTATTTCAGACCAATGCCTCGTGAAATAAAATGAAATTTTATTTTCATTGTGAACAGGGAAGTAGGCGATAGCAGTCTGTCTTTTCCTGTGATTTTGAGTGTACCTTTATGGTGTGTCTACTTAAGCCAAAGAAGGTCAGATGTTTTGAATGTCACACTAACAAAGAATGACTAGAGCTCCCCCTTGTCATACCAGATTTGAAATAATTATTATAGAATCAATGTCATAGGACATTAGTACTTGAAGGAAACTTGAAGGTCATCTTGTGCTTTGAATCTCAACCACATGGGTGGTTGAGGAGGCAACACACAGGTGTGCAGAGATCAGCTAAGGTGAATGGCACACTGAAGTTTGCAATGATTTGATTAGTTTTTTATAGACTAGAGCAGATTCGGAGTTAAAAGTTCAACATTTCCATGACTGGTTGTCAGTTGATTCCATATTCCACACAAAGTGAGCACTTACCTGTTTACAAATCAAATAGAAGTGTCTATCCCATCACAGAGACACAGAAGAAAAATACATTTCTCTTTGTAGACAGGGGGTCATGGATATCTGTAACCCAGGCCAGAGTCTTCATAGCAATACACTCTGAGAGCTTAAGACTACTGGGTGTCCTGCTCCTGGCTTGGGACACAAACCAACCCACCTTGGCTCCTGTTTGAGCCCTCTAGCTTCAGATGTTTCTTATCCACCCAGAGCACCACTGTCCCTGCCAATAAAATACATCTAAAAGGAAACTTGTAGTTTTCTCTGCAACAGACCAGCTTCCTTCCCATCTCTGTATTTAGATCTTGCATAATCTCCTCAATAATAGAAATCACATGTTCTTTTGTATATGCCACATAATTGTGAATGAAAATTTGCACATAGTAAACACTGATTATTTTGCTTGTTAATTTGAGAAAATTTATGTCTTAACCATGCTAGCAATTAGGAAAAAAAGATCATGGAAAAGATGAAATTTTTAAATGTAACCAAACTTTAGCTTGTTGGCTTAAGCAATAAGGCAGAATGAAGATTTTTCAGTTATTCTTGTTTAAAATTGTCAAGAGTCTCAAAAATTAGTTGTGTGCAAATAAAATGAATGCTTTCTGTGAGGAAGGAGAAAGTTTACAGTGGGCAGTCAGGCTTGTCAAAACTCATGGAAATGTGGTAAAAGTGGTAAACTGGGGCTTATAAGTGTAAAGTTTTTGTGTTAATAGCTGTTTCAAATGTCACTAAAACAAATGATTTGTGTATGATAGCACTCTTTCATAAGCAGGCACATCATTAAGATCAGCATGACACCTTCTTAGCTGAGGTAAAAGCCATTTTACCACCTATTTTATAGGTTCATTCAAATGATTTTCAACCTTTCAGGAAAATTGTTTTGCATCAGAAAAAGAAAAGCCTGAAAACATTTCAAGGAATCATTAGCAATAGCATTTTCTGTTCAAAATATATATCAGATACATCAGCTATAAATAAAATATGTCCACAGACAATTCATATATATATAATTTTAATTCACTTTAGGGTAAAATAAAACAATTCAATCTCATGAATTTTATTTTATATAGTACTGTCCTTGAATCATTGTTTTATTTAAACAGAATTAAATATCTTCTTCAAGGTTCAAAGAACATGCTATCCAAATTGGATAATCCTCTCTTCTCCAACAAAAATGAATTGTATGGTAGAAATTTCATTCATATAGGTCCCTGTTTGTTTTCTTTTCTTGAGTCAGTGGGATAGGCCATGCAAAACTTAACTGAATCCTCGGTGGGTTTCCATGTAGGAAGAGAGTGCAAAATCATTGCATCAAACCTCTTCCATACACATAGGTACTCTCATGGCATAGTAATGTGATATAAAGGCCAGAAAAGAGAGAAATCACTACAATGAAACAGGCAAAAATGGGGAAGAAATTGCTCTGGAAACAATCTTTCTCTTGCACAAGCGTATTGCTTCTTTGGAGCTCAGTGAAGTTGAGATCAAGACATTTTCTTTCTCTCTCTACCTAGCTAGGCACACCGTGAGGCCACCCCAAAGTCTGAAAAAGAGAACTGATCCATCAGTACTATTATGCCAACATTTGACTTTCTGATCTCAGCACACAAATCCCCAACAGTCATCTACTTTGGATACTATGGTCACTATTGGTTCATCTCTTTTATGTAAAAGGTATCTGGATTTCCTGCCATACTAGGAAAACGTATAGGTGAAATCCCAAATTATTTAATAAAATATAAGATTTTTGTTTTGTTTTGTAATGAAACAAATAAAAGCTAGAGGCTTACAAAGGAAGGAATGCCGGGTGCACACTGCATGTCTTGACCCCCTAGGCAAAGTCCATGCATCTACCTTTTAGATTCCAGGGTATGAGCTGCAGAGACCCGGGTCCACTGCTTGGCTCTGCCATGACCTAGCGCAGGAGTAGTCATCCGTAAGCTACAGTTTTCTCCTCTCTAAAATGAGGATAGTATTGGTAACTATCTCAGGGATGGGACATTAAAGGAGATGATGTGTATAAACACTAAGCACCATTCCTGGCATATATTGAGCACTCCAAAAATAGTTTTTAAGAACATTATTACTTTACATATACACCTTTGCTACCTACATTGCTGTTTACTTCCTGACAGTTCTCTGCATCCATCCCTGTCTACCTTGAGGTCTATTAAAACTGGCATTTCATTCACTGTTTGTAAAGGAAACTAAGAGACAGCAGGCTTTAAAGACAGTATTGAAATACCTGCATACATGTAATGGTTAGTCTATTAATTAAGTTATTGAAGATTCTCCACTTTTTATCCTCAGAAAATTCTATAACTACATTATCTATATTTATATTTAGTAATAGCTCCTGTGTTAAATTACTGATGATGTAATATTTTGGCTTGTAATTTGAACTGAGTGCTTGATGCAGCCATATACCTGACATAGTGGGAGTAGAAATCAGTAATAAAATGACTGGACCTGAACTTGGACATCCCAATACGATTATCTTCCCTAGCACGATTGGGTTGAAAGTATGTCAGAGACCACCTAACTGCCCCCAAAAAGTCATGTCCCCTCCGTCCATATTGCAGAGTTGTTGCTGGAAACTGCTACATTTATTTTCCAGACCCTATTCACTTCTAGTGAAGCAAACAAATTCTGACAAATGGAGTGTGAGTACAAAGAAAGTGCATTAATTTCAGGATGAGGCTGAGAAGAAGCACATGTGTGTTTCTTCTCTTCCACTGTCAACTGAGTACAGAGGACTCTGAAGCTCCAAGGGTGACAGAGCTACACAATGGAAGAAGTTGTGTCTGGAGTCAACATATGGGAGGCCATCTACTGACCAGGATTGTCTGCAGTGATGTGTTCTGTAGCAATTAATAAACCTGTATTGTGTGGAGCCACTGAGATTTTGAAGTTTTGTTACATCAGTTTATGCTTTCATAACTAATAGAAAAAGTAATACAGTTATCCCAATGATTCACTGTTGTTTCAAATATTTTGAAACTTTTCTGGATTTCCTGTCTGGGCAAATTTTCATCATTTTAACTTAGAGTTAATTTTTTTAGACATGGCCAAAAGCCGTTCAAAGTTTAAGTGTAGAAAGTTTAGGTGCAGAAGTTCTCAATGCATTATTAGAAATCAGTCTCATTATGTAAGCACATAGATAATCCCAGAAAACGAACCCCTTAATAAAGTGTATTACTAATATAACAATAGCACTTCCGTTGAGCCCCATGTAAAATGGCTTCTTTGTATCATGCTTGAAAGTCCTATCATATTGAACACTACTACTTAGAAGAACTGGTTTCTGTTCCAGCTCTGTTTAACCTTTCTAAGCCTTGATACCCTTATCATGAAATAGAGATAAAAATGTCTGCATTGATTATTGCCCAGAGTTGTTATAAGGTTTATATGAAGTAATGCATGTACAGTATTTGCAAATTGGAAAAGGCTATGCAATGTAGCATAGCATTTAAGAGCCTCTGTAGTTAGATGGCATTGGGCCAATATTCAGAGGACATTGCGGATGGAACTTTTGGGACAATAGCTTAAGGTACTAGTGATTTAGTCCTGTGTGTCTGGTACATAGTCAGAGCTCATTGAACAGTAGCTACCGTGACGGCTATTTTGGTCTCACAGAGGCAAAGCATCAACTCCAGTTACTGATTCAGATTATAGACAATGATCTAGACAGAAAATGAGCAAGAAAAATCTTAGCCATTGACCACAGTGTAACTGCAGAAAGGAGCTGTGTGGACAAACACATAGAGAATCGATAAATTCTCCAGTAAGCTTATGCAGTGTAAGTCTGAAATAACAAGTTATAACTAATTTGTTTCTAAAAGAAATAACAAAACTTATAACTAATTTGTTTCTAAAATTAATAAGAAAATGTCATTGGGAGCTTGGGATTTTTATTCCTGGATTTATACAAAAGATATTAACCATGAGTCTTGAATTTCCTTTATGTTCCTTTATGAAAACTAATGAAGTAATTTATGATTTGGTTGTGTATGAACTAGAGAAAATGGCACTGCAGTTGTAAATTAGCCAATTAATTTGAACATTGTAAACCACCAAGAAGAATAATTTTGGTGTGGCAACATTTGTTTCTGGCAAGTGTAAATATGTCCCTTGCACATAGTGCAAATTTATTAATTAGCTGATTATTTGGGGTCACTGTCTTCAGTGATCAAATTACAAGTACTACTTAATTTCTTTCTTCAGAGGAAGAAACAGAACATGTGGGTAGAGAATTTGCAAAGGCTAGAGCAGGAGGAAATGTAAGGAGAAATAGTCAGTGGTTCTCAAAGTGTGGTCCACAGACCAGCAGAAGTGGCATCACCTGGAAACTTATTAGAAATGCAAAATTTCCGACCTCACCCCAGACCTACTAAATAAGAAATGCTAAGTGTGGGTTTCAGGAATATGTGTTTAACTAGCCTCCCAGGTGATTCTGCTGCAAACTAAAGAATTGCAAGTGTGTGAAAGAAGATGGATATCTGGAGAAGAGAGAACCAGGAGAGTGGTACAGGGTGAAGCTGAAGTGATAAATAAAGGCTTGGTGGTGTGGGTCTTGAAGCTATTTAAAGCCAAATATTCATCCTAAAAGCAAAGAGAAAACAAAATTGATTTAAGCTGATGCATTTTGAAGGTGCCAGGATAAAATATGCATTTTAAAAAGATCATTCTGGTTATAGGATAAAGAGTAGATTAAAGGAGGCCAAGGTGAATATTATAATTTCACTTAGGAGTGTAATAGGGTTGCACATTTACTTATACTACAACTTGGAAGTGCAAAGAAACTATGGCTCCTTTATTTTATTTATAACTGATGTGGTCTTCCTTGTGAAAATATACTTACTTTGTAGCAGGAAAACCAGAAAGTCTGAACCAGTAAAGTTAATTAGCGATCTTTTAACTATATTCTAATAATCTGAGTTCTCAATTTACATTCTAATTTCTGCCAATTACTAAATTTTAGAATGTTTTAGAATTCACATCTTTAAATTGGGAAAAATACCTATTTTTCTTCCTCACTGAAGTGTTTTAATGATCTTATTACATAATAGATATAAGCATATTTTAGATATTTAAAATCTAAAGTTATGTTATATTGTAAAAAAATTCAAACTATTATTATTACTTCTTTTAATGTTCCTAGAACAGTAAATGCATTTTGTTATGTCTACATTAATATTATTCTCTATTTTAGAATAAAAATATGAGTTTTGATCTCATTTTCACTTAATTTTTAACCAAAGTCTCATTTTTTATTTCCGAAAAGCAGGAAGATGACAAATTGTGGGTGTAGTATAGAAATATTTTTATAAAAGTTTTGAAATTTTTAAAAATAAATTCCAGGCTACACTGAAGGGTAAGAAAAATATCCATATGGCAATGTTAGCAAACATCCCTACTTGTTGCAATGCATGATGGTATAATTTGCTAGATATATTCAAATTGTTCTTTGTAAAAATAGCTATATTTAAAATTCTAAAACCACCTTTCAGTGAGCTACCTCACATAATCAAATGAATAATATTAGAATATGGAATTGTATAATATTTATATCATCCTGCATGTTATCAGCAAGCCAAAAACAGCTGGAAGGCAAACTTTTAAAGGATCCTTGATATGGCTGAATTGGTCTCTGGAGCAGGACAGGTTTTCCATAAAATGATGAAGAGGGAAAAGTTTATATCTGGCTTCTCCCTTCTAGTTTCTGTTTTGCTGCTACCTTCCCCATGATTCTCTTCAGAATGACTCCTTGAGTGTGTGGGGACCCATGCAAATATCATCTCAAGACCCCTATCCTTATTAACAATTTCACATAAAAATGTAAACACATACAAAATAACTTGGAGCATCTTGTAGTGCCAGCAAGTAAGGAAGTGTTCAAAAAAGGAAAGAAAAAGTGAACGGAGTCTGTCAATGAGACACAGGCACCAAAAGAGTGTCCAACGGCCCAAACTGGAACAATTTGAGAAAAAAAAGTAATATTGGAGTATAACTCAAAATATAAAATAAATATTCATGAGTCCATGCTGAAATAAATACATGGTTAAATAAATAAATAAATGTGGGTGAATAAAGAAACCTCCAATGCAGAATTCCAAATAATTTATGCAGATACTCCACCCTCAAGGGTGTGGAGCATCACTCCCCACTGCTTTAGTATGGATAGGGCATAGTGACTTCCTTCCAAAGAGTACAATATGGAATTGGGGGGAAAGAGTTACTTCACTGTGGAGGAATCTGACAAACACTATCTCAAGCGGGTGATCAAGATCAACATCAACAATGCTAAGTCATACTGATGGCATGGATTCTTCATATGATTAGATGAAAATGGCAGTTTACCTCAGTGCTCTGCCTCCCTAAAACCCATAACCCAATCTAAGCATGACAAAAATGTCACACAAATACCAACTGAGGAACATTCTACAAAATAGCTGGCTAGTACTCCTCAAAACTGTCAAGATCTTTCAAAAATAGGGAAAGTCTGATAAATTGTCACAGTTAAGAGGGGCTCAAGGAGACATGATGACCAAATATTATCTGGTATCTTGGATGGATCCTAGAACACAAAATTCACTTTAGGTGAAAATTTAGGAAATATGAGTAAAGTATGCCTTTAGTTAGTTAATAGTTATGTATCAATATTGGTTCATTGATTATAATAAATGTATCAAATATGTAAGATATTGACAATAGGAACACTTTGTACTATCTTTGCACTTTTCTTGTAATTTCAAAATTTTCTAAGTTTTAAAGTGTATTTTTAGAATATTATTACAAAATTCAAGAGCCTACATATGGTAGGCTGATGATTTAAAACTGACATTGGCAAACTTTTTCTGTACAGATTTCAATAGTAAATAATTTAGGCTTTGTGAGCTACATAGAGCCACATCTCTGTCACATGTTCTTCTTTTGTTTATAACTCTTTAGGAATGTAAAAATCTTTCCTAGCTGTAGGGCTATACCAAACTAAGCAGAGGCAGATGTAGCACAAAGGCCATAGTTGCAGATCCC
>VBSM01003157.1:35440607-35496233 GCA_008086735.1 Cheirogaleus medius
TTTTTTTTTTTTAATTTGATTCACTAGAATTCAACTAAATGATTTTTCTTATTTGTTAAAATTCAGCCACTGAAGTACATACAGCCTTCTCTACACTTAAATTCTTGCTCTTGCCCCTTCTAGAATGACTTCCTTATTTCTCTCTCTCCCACCCATTCTTCAAAGCCAGATGCTGCCCCCAAAGTTTTGTTTCCATCTTCATTGAGGTATGGTTGACAAATAAAAAATATGTATATTTAAAGTATATAATAAGGTATTTTCAATATTCCTATACATTGTGAAATAATTTCCACAAACTAACATATCAGTTACCATTTTTGGTGGTGAGAACACTTGAGATCTACTCTCTTAGCAATTTTTTTTGTGATTTCTGTTTCTTGAACTTCTGATTTTTTTCATGTATTATTTTCATCATTTCATTAAGTTGTCTCTCTGTATTCTCTTGAAGCTTGCTTAGTTCCCTTAACTCTCTGAGTTTGAATGTCAATTTATAGATCTCCATTTCTTTGGGATAGGTTACTAGAAAATTGTTTTATTTCTTTGGTTGGATCATGTTTCTTTGATTTTTCATATTCCTTGCAGTATTGTGTTGCTGTATTCACATATGAAGGAACAGACACCTCCTCCAGGCTTTATTGACTAATTTTGAGAGAGAAACACCTTCATCAATCAACCTGGCTAGGGATTCTGGAGCTCCATCTGATCTTTTATATAGATACACCCACTTCACATTTCTTGTTCCCTATTGGGTAGAATCTTAAGATTATATGCCTTCTCTAAATCCTGCAGAGCCAAGCCATGTTCTGAGAGCTTCCTGTTAGTTTTCCCTAGAGCAGTGCCCTGGAATGCTCAAGTTTGTGTTCCTTCTCCCAATTCCACAGAGTTAGGCTGGCCATCTGCACATGCTTGCAAGCCTCCTGTAGAGGCTTACACTTGAAATCCACAGAGGCTTATGTGGGGAGCTGGCCATGGTGCAGTGGTTGGGTGGAAGTGGTAAGGTTCATGGCACATTAAATGTGTCTGTGGCCAATTGGGAAGTACACAGGCAAAGCATCTCAAGTGTCTTAGGAATATCTTCCTAATTAAGTCTATGAAGAGGTTAGTAGGAATTGTAGCCCTTTCTTGAGTTCTGAGCCCTGGTTTCTATGAGTCCCTGATTGTCTTCCCTGATTCCAGCCTCTCCCAACCACTGAGCCCTGTTGATCAATTCAGTATTCTGAGTGTGACAAGAAAGAAGAGGATGTCTTGGGCTGGGGAAGCTGTGCACTCACTCAATGTGCTCTCACTTTTCCTCATAGGAGAAATCAACCACCAAGAGGGTCTCTCTTGACACTGAGCTGTGTTACCTTGGAGGAGGGGAGGCAAGGGTAAAGTGTAACTGTTCTTTTCACACTCTTCAGTATGTCTATCATAAGACTTTTTGCTCAAATAGTATTATCAAACTTCTCCACTAGAACACAGTACTGCCATTCATGAGTTGTTGCTAAAATCTATGTATGATCTATAGAGAGATGACAGTGCTCCTATTCCATCATCTTTCCTCTTCTGGTTCATCATTATCAAATCTATCACTCCTGGTTAATTTCAAATCTTACACTATGAGACAAAGTTGGAAATGCTATTATTACTCACAATGCCATAGCTCCTTAGAACCTGTTCTGAGGTTCTTGTTTTGCACTTTCCTGTTACTGTTCATTCATGATGCTGCATTATCTATTGAGCCACTCATGAATACTCGCTTCCAATGACTCTCTCAGATATTGTTAGTTTGTGTTGTTGAAGATGACCTCAAATAAAAGTCTTACCCAAAGTATGCCAAAAAATGTGAACAATAATTAATCTTACGGATATGCTTATTTTACTGTTCAGAACTTTTTAGTGTAAAGGTTGAACAGCACATCTTCCAATCATATCTTCCTTTGAATTCTTTAGGCTATTTAGGTTAGTGTCACTGCATCCCTCTATATAATCTTTCAATGTTGACTGCACCCCTGCCTTCCACACACACTACCACTAGTGGAGAGGAAAGACTCTCTGAATGCAGAGTGAGAAAAGCATTCCCATTTGCACAAGAAATTTACATCCCTCATCCAGCAGGGTATATCTTCCTGAGTCTTGTAGGACTCAGGAAAGCACAATGTCACCACATTGAAAAAGGACATGGATTAAAAGAGCCAGTTGGTGCTGAGGAGCCCTCAGAGGAGATAAGCATGACCATTTTATGAAGTCTTCCTCAATCATGGCACAATGCCTATGGAGGATGCAGGAAGAATTCTCTGGTGATTTAAAGCTGCCAGTAATAGAGGTAGTACTGCCATCATAAAGAAACTTTGCACCATTCCCATCTACTACTGCTTCCACTACCTTCAGGTACTAAGATCAGAGGCAGTACTGTGCTTGAGATACAGAGGCCCAGGAGTAGGAACACTGGCCCACACATATGGCTTGAACCCAAAGATCTGTGGTGGTTGGTAGCCCAGAGGTTTGAACTTATCCCATGTCCAAAGTGAGTGAAAGTCACTCCAAATCAGTGTGCTAGCATCATTCTGGCAGCTCAATCTCACACAATCACCCAAAAGAAATATTATATCAGCCAGATGGAATGATCTGCTTACTCTCCTAGAAGTGGGGCTCACCACAGGGCCCTGGGATGACCCATAAGCACAAATCTTGGAGCATGAGGTTGACCCAGTGCACAGCAGGTTTAAAGGGTCAAGAAGATTCTGAATGAGGATAAAGGGGGACTGGGAAGCCTGACCCAGTGGTACTGCTAGCTCCATCTGGTCCCAACTGCCCAGAAGGAGTAGACAATTTTGACAAAGACTCTCTAAAACGTAGGGCCCCCTGAGATGGGGAAGAGACCTCTGCTTGTTTGGTCTAAGAGTGGCACTGCCACTCTTCAACCCCATTCCTCAATTCAAGGGACAGGCAATGCCCCTATGCTGACCCTAGATTTCTATCTCCCTCTAGAGCTTTGCCTAGAATCATGCAAAAGCATGTTGCAAAATATTTCATTGAAACCTATTTTTTCTCCACTGCCATAGGCACCGAGGAATATAGAGATGAGAAACATTTCCAGAATTTTTAAAAAAGTGTATATATCCTGAATCCTATTCCTCCAGGCCCTTGCTCTCCAATAACTAATTGGCAGAACTACCTCAAACTAAATGTTAATCCTGATAATATCTTAATTCCAGATAATGCAATTTTATTTAACAAGATCTTTTTTTAATGCCTTCACACAAAGTTGTAACCTCCTCTGTCCATGCTTGTTAAAACATGTAGATTCACAATTAACTGGTCACAGAGCACTGTTAATCTCCAGCTACTTATCAGGGATTATCATTTCAAGTTTACTCTGTTGAATACATTTAAAAAACTCAACTAAGACAAGCAATATTTATTTAGGATTTTTTCTGTGCAGGTTAGGGGGTATATACAGTATATCTGGTCTTCTAGATACTCCAATATCTAGGCCTGAATTTTACCACAATTAAGAAGTCATGCACTTGAACAAAATGTTTCTGCATCCTGCCCTTCTCAATATCCACATCCTCTGTTTTGAATTGCCTTTATTGACTTATGTTTTATTGGAACATCATAAATCTAACTTTAGGAAAAGGGAGCCTAATTAAACTTGGCACCATTTTATCTTGAAAGTGTGTTAAGGATGTTGTCCATCAAAATACACACTTGTATGAGAGCTTAGAGCAAGAAAATAAATCACTCTTAGTGTAGAATAGAGCTCTAATTTTTCTGAATAACTGGTTAGCTTTTTAAAACAGAGTATGAAGACTCATATGCATATGTTTTCCTATTTACTGCTAGGAAACTCACAGCCAATATATTTTTTTTTCTTCCTTGAGACAGGGTCTTGCTCTGTTGCCCCAGAGGGAGTGCATAGCTCACTGTAACCTCAAACTCCTGGGCTCAAGCAATCTTCCTGGCTCAGCCTCCAAAGTAACTAGGACTACAGGTGTGTGCCACCACACCTGGCTATTTTTTTTTTTTCTATTTTTGGTAGAGAGGACTCTTCCTCTTGCTCTTGCTCAGGCTGGTCTTGAACTCCTGACCTCAAGCAATCCTCCTGCCTTGGCCTCCCAGAGTGCTTGGATCACAGGCATGAGCCACCATGCCTGGCCTCACAGCCAATTTTAAAATTCATCTCAAAAGAGACTTATGGCATCCTAGTGTGTCCTAAACTGACTTCAGAGGCTATCTCATTTTTCCATCATTTTCCTTTTATTTAAATTTTCTTTAATCTTCCTGTAGTGTTTACATATTTGTTAGTTACCTTATATTTTTCTTAGAACAAGGCTGGTTATAAATAATTAAGAAGTTGTGACCAATGTGCTTTAGAGAGACTTTGTGTTGCTGTGTAAAGACTGTGGGCTTTGGGATTAAACAGGTTTGGATCAACTATGAGATCTGTTTCTCAAAAGCTTTGAGACCTTTGGCATATTTAACCTGATATGGCATATTCCAAAGGCATCATAACTGCTGATTAGTCCCTTCCCCTTTGTTCCTAAGGCTGTCTTCCCTGTCGTCTTCCTATGCATGCAATGTTTTCTAACATGCATCTCTCTATTCTTGCAAAGTGAGGCAAGACAGTCTTGGATAATTTTCACTTGCAGATGAATATCAACATGAGAAAAGATCAGGAGAACCAGATGAGAGCTATATTCTCCAAGAAAACTAGAAATGAGCTTTAAAATCTCTCATTTATTTTATGATAAAGTAGACATCTCTTAAAGCTCTAATTCCCTATTCCACACTAGAATTCATAACCTGTTTTGTTGCTTAATTTATAGCACTGATTTCACTGGTTTGAATCATAACATAAAGCACTTCATATTTTGGCTGTTATCAATATCTTCCCCCATTAATACAAACAGGAGCACTTCTCATCAATATACTATACATCAAAAAGATAGTGTCTATTCTTGGAAATGAAGAAAAATATATATATGCTATGTTATTAAATAGTCTTTTCTATATAATAAATGAATTTACAGTTTTGAAGAGTAGTAAACCTGTCAGAGAGAATTAAATGCTATGTTGTACCAGGAATAACTTCTGTGTCTGGCATTTGTGTTAGGTTGTTAGTAAGAGGAAAATAGAACATGTGGACCTTGATAATAAACCTGTCTTTGATATTATTGTTAAGCTTGACTCTTCTGGAGTTTAAAGTGGCAGGTAGTAAAATGCATCATGCAAACGTAAATGTGATATTTTTGTTCTATTTTAAGTTTCTCATGGAAAATGGTTTTGTGATTGGTCTTTGAACAGCACTTTATTTATAATCCTATTTGCAACTTGGAGAGATTTCACCTCAGAAGGCGAGTGAGCACACTGCTCCGGCTTTTGTGATTCTGAAAATGTCACTGCTGTCATTTGTCAAATCTGCCTGAAATCTGCCTTTTCAATAAGTGACATCTCCCACTCCTTTTGGGTGAAACTTTTCACTCCTTTTTTTTTCTTTCAGGAGGAAAATTCTAAATAAAAAGCAGATATTTGAATTCTGATTTTATAATAGGAATGAGAACTTACTCTCTTATATATTAGAACTACTAAATAGCAGTTATTTTAGTGCAACACAATTAGATACTATTGGAATTCTTTTTCTTTATAATTTTACCTTGGGATGGATTGTTATTTTATTGCATTCATAAAATGGATTATGTTTCTTTAAACTTGGAAAAAAAAATCTCATAGAATAAGAGTTGGCTTATCAACGTACACAGATTTTTTTTACCCACTTCTCCATGGTTGATTCCCTCCTTTTCTTTTCATAATCCTCAGAAAAGGTTTTCCTTTTCTTTACACTTACTTGCTAAAATCCACATGATTACACTCTCTTCCCTGGGGCTGGGAATTTGCAAACCCTGAAGTCATGTCTTCAGGTTTACAACTGACTGACCTGTCTGTCCTTTGGCCACTGTTTTCGCTCTTTGATTCCAGGTTACATCATCTGTGAAATGTAGACAGCATCTCCTCACATCATAAGGGATGTTGTGAGGATTAATTAATGTTTGTAGTACACGTCGAAGCCCAAGGCTGCAAGATGCTTTATAAATTCAAAACACCACTATGTTAATAGCAGGCTCAGTTATGAAAAACCTGCTAAACACAACCCTTCCACTCTCTGGAGCTCAGTGACCTTTCTATCTATCCTACTAATTCCATGGCATCTCCCAGAGGGGCATTCTCTGCTTCTCCAGCCTGGATTCGCTTCTAACTTAATAAATGCAGCAAACCTGAAAAGCATGTACAAAAAAAGAAGGGATTTATTTATTTAAGTAATGCTTGTTCACCTGGAACATAATAGCAGCTGGATTCCTGCTGAATCAAGAATCTATTTGTTCCGGCAGGTCACCCAATGTTGTTTATCAATTTTCATTCCTACTAACAGAATTAGGCTCCAAAACCATTTCAAATCAGTTTTCTCCCCTTCATTTTGGAGGCTTTCAATTGAAGGGATACATTTAGCATGGTCATAGCCCATTACTTACCCGAGGAATGGTGACTTCTTTGTCTATGCCAGAGCTGAGCTTTCTAAGAGCAGCTTTTGGTATCTCCTACCAAAATTATCAATATATCCTGGTGCAAATATCATCTATTCTGTATGGACATTTGGAAACCGTAAATTTTAAATCAAGTACTTTGCAGTTTCCAATATTATAGTTATAGGAGGAATTTTGTTCTTGTTTTTATTTATTTTTTTTAATTTTAGGTTTTATTTTTTAAGATGTTATGAACTATTTTAGCCTGGTGATCAAACTTATGTTTAAGACATAAAATTTTAATTATTATTTAAAAAGTTGCCTTTATCTCAAATGAAGTTATTTCTTTTTACATTATTTTTCTAATAATGAATGGGGATTCAACTGGACTCAAGCCAAGTCTTTTGACTTATTCTCCATAAGACCAATGACTCAGACACCTTATAGTGTCATCACTGGGCTTGTTAATGATGGGGCTCTCCAAATCAGCCATGGACAGTCAAGAGTTTATTTAGACTTAAAGGGAAAAAGAAAAGGTAGCCAGGTTTCCAGTACTGATGGACAGTATGTAAAAAAAACAAAACATACAAGGGCTTGAATAAAGCTGTGGGTTCAAAGTGAGCGAGAGTAACTATATGAATATTGGTGGAAATTCATGTAGAGTTCAAATCTAGAGGTGAGACAGGTATTCAGCAAGACGCAGGTCTGTAGGTAATACTGAGGATACCCAGAAGCAGCTATCTGGTTCTATGATGACTTCAGCTACCATCTCTCTACTATGTATGAAAAACACTATGGTAAACACTGCTGATATATATCATCATGTATCACATGTGATCACTACCACATTTCTGTGTAGGTGAGTGATAGTATTATCCTCATTTACCCTGATGAAAAAACAAAGCAAAGGAAAGATATGTGGTAATCTCAAGATTACATTCTAGTAAGTACATGAGATAGGCATCAAACTCAAATAGCCCGATTCTGGAGCATAAGCTCTTGAAGAAGCATACAGCAGAATGATTAAGAGCACGTACTGTGGAGTCCCAGGGCTGGGATCTTGTGACCCGGGGCAGGTTATTTAGCCCTTCTGCATCTTAGTTTTCTCATACGTAAAAGGCAGATGATAATAGCACCCACCTCATAAGATCCTTGAGAGGATTAAAGAAATAATACCTATAAAACCTAAGAAGAACTCTTGATACATAGCAAATGAGCAATAAATATTAATTATTGCTAAATAACAAGAGGAACAATAATACAGAATTATCAAATACTAGTGGACCAAAATAATTGAACAGTAATATAATCCTTGAGGCATATAGAATAGGAAAAGTGAGAGGGGACACCAGGAGTTACACTTTGTTGTTATTGTTGTTTATTTTGCTCCCATATATTGGAGTTCCTCCTGCTGGAAGTCATGTTGGGGTTTTGGTGGTTTGTCAGGGTTCACAGCAGAAGACAGTGTTTACACGTTTAATTTTTCTCCTGATGTCATGCTAAATGAAATTAAATATTAAAAATAATACCTTAAATCTACAATAATAACAAGAATAGAAAGGTGATGATCAGTGGATCAGAGATTTCATATAATTTCTGGAAGAATAAAAATAGATGAAGCAGTGATAATGGAAGAAATAGAGTGGTTGAAGCCATAATAAGGGATGTACTATCTAAAACAGTAGCCACTAGCCCCAAGAACCCATTGAGCCTCTGAAATGTGTCTGGTACAGATTGAGATGAGGTGTCAGTATGAAATATACACAGATTTTGAAGATTTAGTAATTGTAAAAGTATTGTAAAATATGTCAATAATTTTTATACTAATTACATGTTGAAAAGATTTTTTAAAATATTGTAGGTAAGTAAAAAGTTATTAAAATTGATTTCAACTTTTCAAACGTTTTAAATGTGACTTCTATTAATAGATAATTTTAAATTACACAAATGGCTCCCTTCCTTCCTTCCTTCCTTCCTTCCTTTCTTTCTTTCTTTCTTTCTTTCTTTCTTTCTTTCTTTCTTTCTTTCTTTCTTTCTTTCTTTCTTGGCAGTCTCATTCTGTCACCCTTGCTAGAATGCAGTGGTGTCATCATAGCTCACTTGTAACCTCAAGCTCTTAGGCTCAAGCAATCCTCCTGTTTCAGCCTTCCAAGTACCTGGGACTATAGGCTTACGCCACCACGCCCAGCTAATTTTTTTCTATTTTTGGTAGAGGTAGGATCTCCCTCTTGCTCAGGCTAGTCTTGAACTCCTGACCTCAAGTGGTCCTCCTGCTTCAGCCTCCTGGAGTACTAGGATTACAAGTGTGAGCCACCACACCTGACCAAAGGCTCTCATTTTTCAACTTGCACTGTATTTTTATTAGAGCATTGTGTTCTTATCTAGAATTGCAGAAGGGCTATTAAAGATCCCCAAAGAAATTCTATATCTGAGATACATGATGTAAAGGAGGACAGGAGTGAAGAGTTCATTACCTTGGGATGTGTTTGATGTCTGTGTAAGGAAGAGTTGGCCATTTCCTTCCATTTCCCACTCCTGTGATCAGGTCAGTCAGAACTAGGTATAGATCCTGGGGTGGGTGGGGAGGCAGACACTTCTCTTCTAAAAATGATGTCAGGGTACAGAGGGAACTGGTTTGTAAAGTTCTCTCCAACCTAGCATTTAGAGTTTCCCCAACATAACTGTTCCTTCACAGCCATTGCCCCCAAATCAAAGTTGCCAATTGACTGGCCCTGCCGATGCACAACAAGATCCCCTTTTCCATGATATTGTCTAGTATATAAATGAACAATCAAAGGTCACCAGACATCTGAGGAAATTTGCGTAATGAAAGAGAATGATCAAGACACAGCAAAGTAGCAGTAGGGGAAGCAGACACATTAGAGATCAAAAGAAAGAAGATTAAAACAAATAAAGCAATTCTAATTGGTATGTACAGAGAGATTAAAGAAGCAATTACAGCCATAAAGCAAGAAGTGGCTTTTGTAAAGAGGAACAATTTGATGTGCTGTAGTTACATAAAATGGAACCAATGGCAGAAACTAGGTGAAGGATGCACGGGTCCCCTCTATATCTTTACCACTCAATGTGAAAATAATCAGTTAAAAAAAAAAAAAAAACAATCAGTTTGAAAAAAGAAAGAGCTCCCAGAAATTATAAATAAATATATTTCAAAATAAAAAGAATCCTAGAAACTTTGGAAGTTCGAGTTGAGGCAATCTTTCAGGTCATAAAATTGAATGAAAAAGAGGAAGTATAAATTGTGTCTATGGAGGAGGAAAATATTTTGCCAAACATTAACATTATTTATTTAGTCTTAATAGAGGAAGCATTGTTTATTGGTTTTCAAATTTTGTACTCAACCTATTTAAAAAAAAATCATGAATCAGAAAGTATAATTTTCAACCACAAAAAGGATAAAATTATCATGGCCGTAATCATGACTCTTTTTCCTTCCGCACAGCCATGGTAATATGGAGTTTTACCAGCAGTCCCAGCTCTTATTTGGTTCTCTCATATTCTCTGTCTGCTTCTTTCCACCTCTTGGTCTCTCAGGGTCTAGGTCTCTCCGTCTTCAGATCCTCTTTTCATCCAAGTGGCAGTGAGACCTGAAGTTTCCACCCTATCTGGGAAGGCCTGAAGTTGTTAGATCTGACAAACTCTGTGCTGGGTTCTTGGGAGCTTGTGGGTGGCAGGATAGTAGATGGCCTGAATGTGTTTATTCTGCCTGGCTTTCTGGCTTAATTCTTTTCTTTGACTGCATTATAAATATTTGCACCAAATCATGCAGGCAAAACTGGGGCAAAGAAATTGTACAAGGGTTCTAGGCCAACCCACAATAGTTCTGCAATGACATTTGGGATCCAAGCTAATAATCAAGACTTGATTTGCCTTTCTATATCTTTGTTTACTATAGATTTTAGTTCCTTGTTCAAAGGAAGAGCTGGTAGGTCATGGTTAGATATGGATATTTCTTTGTCCCTGACCTAATAAAATAATACAATCACTTGATAGTACTCCAGTTTCCCTTAGCCTGCTCCTATCCCTGTCCCAGGAGTAAACAATGTCCATAACTCCTGATTTAATGCTTCTAGACCTACTGTTGTTTATTGCCCTGCTGACCAGGAACTCTTTTATTAACTCTACAAAATCCTACATGATTGGAAAAATACTTTTATGCATCAATACTCATTGTTTATTCCATTGGGAAAGAGATAGCCAAGGAGATCTAGAGTTGGGATTATCTGATGGGCATGAAGGTGGTTTGCATGTTCTTTCATGATATTATCAGAAGAATCCTCCTGTCTTTCACAGTCTGGGTTAGGGTTTTCACAGACACCACCTTCCTTAGAAGGTATCTGCTCAAGGCTGTCTGCTTACGTCCTAATTCTAACCTGATGGCTTTAAAAAACCCAATTTCAATTTCAAGAGCCTATATTATAACAGGAAAATGCATATACCCTTTTGTTTTATGAAACCTGGGTGATTGTATATTCTAATTGCCTCATTTTAAAGAGATTATGTGTGTTACATAGGTTTCTAAGGGCAGAATTATAACTAGAATCCCAACTAGTTTCCTTTATACTCAATAACATGTAGTTTGTTTTTTCACAATGGCAATACTTGTTCAAGAAAAAAAAATAACTTAAAAATTCAATAATTCTTCAAAAATCAGAAAAAAGACTACTTTTAATTCTAAAAACTGAATTAAGGAAAACTCTAATCTGTTCTTCCTTTGTGTCACCAGATTAACCTGCTCAGGTTTCTTCACAATGGGAAGGGCTTTTTCATTGGCTTTTCTTTCTGTAGATAAAGGATCTCGTCAGAGCCCACATTGTTTTATCAAACCTTCTTTTTGTCTTAAACAGGAAAGTTTCCAAGGAGTACCCTAAAAAATTTCAATTCAGAAAGATGCTCCTAATATTTTTAAAAAATTATGTGTCCCCAGATGATTCTGATACAAGAGTACAGAGAATACTTGGAGCAACGTTGCACTAGATGTTAAGCTCTATCAATGTCTAAATCTACTAACTCTTATTCACGTGAGCACTAGGTGATAAGCACAATATTTTTCCAAGTGGAAATCAGTCATATGGTCAGACAGGTGATTTGACAATGTAATAGAATATTTTTTAGGTGGGTTGTATATTGTCACACACATAATAGGCTCTAAATCAAAATTTACGGATAAAAGATTAGGACTAGGCTTTATCAACCACATAGAAGCAGTTTCTTTGTCCAGTCTATTGTCCTGGGTGAATGAAGTTTGCTTTATTGTGAGTTTTGAAATATTCCCTAACACTGATTCTCAAATTTCTGGTTCTGGTCTCTTTCCATCTGTCAGGTAGGCAAGCAGTTCTGAAGGTTTCTCAATTTATTGACAATTCGATTTTTCTAATCTCTGGGAGAAAGAGAGTTGAAGATTGGATATTTTGTCTGTTTTTCTCTTTGCATATTTAAGACAGAGTTATACAGAGCCCCATAAAGTGTGGAAAGGGAAGAGGCAGTGGAGCTAAAAAACTAGGATGTAAGTTTTATACCTTCTATTTAGAGTGAACTTGGGAATGTCCATTTCCTTTGTTAATTCCATTTATCTTTTTGAGTTAGCATAAGATGCAGGAAATAAGGTAGTTTCTTGTGATGCTCAGAATGATATTTGCTCAACAAATATTTAATTCTCTTCTCTTCTTCTTATTTCTTACCATGTTGCTACCTGACCTCCACTGTCAATCATCCTTACCTCATAGAACAGACTTATCTAACATGTGTAGAAAATTTCTTCAATTATTGATTAATTGTTCACATCTATATCTGGCCTCATGGCAAATGGGATAGTATGGCAGAAACTTCTAGTAGAACAGCATATGAACAGAAATAAATATGTTAGGGAGCTAATACAAACAGATGTTGGAATTTGATACAGAAAGTGAAGCAGCAGGGATTACATGAAGATATTTGGACTGGGCTACTAAGTAGGTATTGGAACCACTAAGTAAGATGAGAAAACAGAAGGAACAAGAGTGTTGGAAGGGAACAAAGCAGAATCAAGGGCCGTATCTTATACATGCCAATTTTTAGATTCTCATTATACAACAAAGTAAAGATGCCACATGGGGGTTGGATACATGCATCTTAAGTTCAAGGATAGGGCCAGGGATAGACATATAAATTTGGCAATTGTACACACATAAACTATATACAAAGCCATGGGACTAAATAAGATCATGCTGGAGAGAGTGAAGATATTAAAAAAAAAAAGAAAGAAAGCCTTGTACCCTACTATAAAACCCTGGTTATTCCAACATTTGGCAGTAGAGTAATGGAAGAGGAGCAAGTGTAAGCAGGCCGACAAGATGGGTCCAGAGAGGTAGGAAGAAAACAAAGAGGAATTCACAAGAATAAAGTGTTTCAAGAGAATAATGCTCAAATGTATTGAGAAAATATTGCATGTAACAGCACAGAAAACAAGGATAACTGACAAATGCAGTGTAAGCTGAATGGTGGAAACAAAAGACCACCTTTGGGGTAAATTGAGGAGAGAATATGATTGTCACTGATTATGCATATTTGCATATGATGAGGCATCACTGCATAAACACCAATGTGAGAGGAAAGGACAGCCTTGTAAGTTTAGGAGGCCAAAGCCTTATCTGTTAGGCACCTGAGGTTTCTGCCTTATGGTAAATTTAAAAATCTTTCTCAAACTTTAATTCCTATAAAAGGTTATAAGTTTGAGTCACAGGTTACAAATGTTTATGCCTATGTTTTCATATGACATGATAAAAATAAGTATAACCAGCCGTTTTACCTTCTGCCTGACATCCAAGTGGCACAATTCCAAGTTGGTCTGCAGAATACAAAGACTAGACTAGCATTTCTCACATTCTGGTCAAAAGCCTTGAACTGTGCTGGTCCTTCTGTGGCTGAGAAAAGTCCAACCTCACCATTGCCATTACAGAAAGAAATTGAGAAGATGAGAAGGGGAAGCCAATGTTGAGCTTCAAGTTAGGAAGAGGACGATGAGAGCCCAATTACATTTGCGCTTTCGGATCAGAGTCTTATTTACATCGAAAGAAAAAAGGAGATTGAATTTACACAAATCAAGAAACTTGAGTGGTCAAGAAATTGTTTCCTAATCTCAGTGGCTGTCATCTCTGTTTTTACATGTCTGTGAGTGGGATGCATGATTGGATTTTGTTTTATTACTAGGAAGCAAGAGATACAGAAAAGATATGTTTGTCAGGCTGTGGTGACTGCCTGTATTTATAAGGGTTGAATTTTTCTTCTGATGAAATGAATAACTTATGGTTAAGATAGAATATAGAACCTCTTGTCTCTAACTCAAATGTTCAATCTATTTCATATGCCCAGGACTAAAAGAAACTTATACCAAATGAGGCACAGACAAAAAGCTCATGCTTTTTGTTTGTTCAGCCTTTCCTTACTCTTGATTGGCTTGGTATTTAGGAAAATATCCTCCTAACTTTAGCATCAATCATTGGCACTAGTTTCATTTCTCCAAACATGTTTTGTTAGCCCATTTCTACACTTCTGGGTCATGTTATCAGGATGATGTAGACTTTCCTTGTCCCTGCTTTCCTTGAAATGTATTGAGCCTTTTCTCATGGTTTTGTATGTAATTTTTGTAAATAGTCCACATATACATGAAAATGATATATAATCTCCAGCTGTTGGGTACAGTATTAAAGATATATAATAGGTATTATATATATATAATTGTATAGTTTATAGCTTCTACATTTTTACTAATTTTGTTTATCAATTCTTGAGAAAGGGTTATTAAAATCTCCCACTAAATTTTTGGCTTTGACAATTTCTTCTCATAGTTTTATCAATTTTTACTATATATATTTTATGACTTTTATTATAAATTTTAAGTTTTATATCTTCCTTAAGAAATGCAACCTCTTATCAATATCTTGTGACCTTCTTTATTGTTAATAGTTAATAATTTGTTTTGCCTTCAGGACAAATGCGACTGATGCTATTATACCTGTATTAGACTTTTTAGGTAGTGTTTGCCTAGTACACATATTTTTAAAATATTTTCAAATGTCCCCTACCCTTGTTTTATAAATGATTTTAGTAATCTAACCTAACGAAAGACATAAAACTTTTACATTATAATTATTGATATGTTTAGATTTATTTCTATAATCTATTAATAAAATATTTCTATTTTTCTTATTTTTGAATGTATCACATTTTGTCCTTTCTTATTGTATTAAGGTAATACTAGTTTATGCAATAGATAAATCCCAAAGTCTCAGTAAGTTAACACAGTGGAAGTTTTTTTGTTTTATTTTTAAATCTCTCATGTCCACACCCAAAACAGGTGCTCTTGGTTGGTGGACTTTCTTCTAAGTGGTGATTTGGGGATTCTACTTTCTTATCTTCAATTTGGGGTTACCAGAGAAGGGAAAAAAACATAGAGAATTAGGCATGATAGTACTTTATGAATCCAGCCAGGAAGCAGTCTATCACTTCCACATTGCATTGACCAGAATTTTGTCACATGGCTACAACTGAGTGGTGAGGGAGGCTAGAAAATGTAATGTTCCCATGTGTCCAGAAAGTATAATAAAGTTTAATAAATACCTAGCGAATCTCAACCACACATGCCTGTTTCTTTTTTTGAATTTCATTTCTCCCCTTATTCCATACCTTCTTCTCTACTCATTTTAAAATTATATCCTCTATTTCAACTCTTCTATTTGTTATCCTGTTTTTTAATGTACATATATAACTTCCCAACTCTTAAGGTCAATGAATATCTTTATTCTCCTCCCCCCAAATACAATAACTTTAGAAGTTTTTAACTCCAGTCTCTTTCCATATCAATCACTGCCCAATCAGGGAAAAGAAACTACCTGGTCATTTGAACAGAAAAAGCTTAATACAAAGAATTATAATAATAGATTAGAGTAATGGGACTTAAATTATAAGCATCAAGGAGGACTTTAGAGGATGAAGGAATTGCAGATATAAAGAACACCCACTATCCCCAGGACTGAAATAGAGCACGCAAACAAATGGCCTGGGCTGAAACCTTGTTGGAGTGAGTGTGGTTGTAGGAGAATTCGCTGAGGTGCCTCACTTGTGTGACTTGCTGGAAACCTGCCCTGGTGGGGGGGGGCTATTTGAAGGGAGTTGCCATGTCTCACAACTCATTGCAAATCATCCAAAGGGATGTAGGGACAAGCTGTGCACAGCGAGGTGCTATACTACAGAACTCGTAACAAAATCACCCAAGGGATGGCTTCTGGAGGTGATTCCAATGTTGGTGCTTGGCATTGGCATGCCACAGTGGAGTCATGAAGGTACTGGAGGAAACAGCTGGCTGCTGACAATGCTAACCACCTCTTGCTGCAGGAACCCGAATCTAGAGAAGCTACTCTTTGTAGGAGCCAAGTGCTGATGAAACTGTGCTCTGTTGGTGCTGAGAACACAGGAAAGCTACAGTCTACAGAAAAGTGGCAAGTAAGGCCCACCAGAACAAGGAAGAGAAGCCCCTTCTTTCTTTTGCATCCCTCCTGGGATTCTATTGACAAGGTTTAACAGTATACCAGCTAGCAAAGAGGAAATATTTATAAAGCTCACATTCATTATCACAGAACATAGCAGAGTCAATTTGATTCAGAGAAGCAATAAATTGATGACTCACACAAACCCATTCTAACTTACATGTTATTTTTGCTCATAATTTTAATTCTATTTTTTAAGCTCCCCAAATCGACAGTTATGTTATGGTTTTATAGTCTTTGATTTATTTTTGTTTAGTTTTCTGCATATTTTGCTAGTTTCTTTTTTTTACCAGTATTTCCACCATTTCATACTTCCTGTGATCATTTTTCTTCGTCATGAAACATGTTCTTTATGATCTGTGAGGCTCTGTTTTAATAAATGTTTTTATTTGTCTAAGATAGTCTTTATTTCTCCTGCATTCTTTAAATATTTCTTTTGTGTTATCCCCTTTTCTTTCCGAGATTCCAATTACACGTATATTAGACCATATGATATTGTCCCACAGCTCTTGGTTGTTCTGTGCAATATTTTGTTTGTTTTACTTTTTTTTTTTTTGTATTTCAGTTTGAGTAATTTCTGTTGACCTATTTTCAAGTTCACTGACACTTTCCTCAGTTCTGTCAAGTTTATTGATAAACCCATAAAAAGCATGCTACAAATATTTCCATTTGATTTTCCTAGTTTCCATCTCTCTGCTGAAATTACTCACCTGATTTTGTATGTTGTTCACCTTTTTCACTAAGACCCTTAATATATTCATCATAATTATCTTCAGCTCCCTTTCTGAGAGTTCCAACATCTGTGGCATATCTGAATCTGATTCTATTGTTTATTTTGTGTCTTGACAGTGTGTTATTTTTTCCATATTATTTGTATGCCTTGTCATTTTTTTGTTTAATGTTTTGTTGTATAAGACAGTAGAAATTTAGGTAGATGGTGTGTATTCCTGGAAATGGGTACACATTTTCTTCTATTGTGTTTGTACTGTGGGAGTTAAATTAATCTAGATGGGAGTTGAACTGGGTTTAAGTCTTGTTGTTGCTAGGATTAACTTCAGTGAACCAGAGGCTTCTAATTCCTTGGTGTTACTTCGTGATTAAGGTGGAGAGCTATCCACAAAAGATTTTTCTTAATATCTTTCCCACCTTTAGCTTTTCCTGTGTGTGCCATACCACAAAGTCTCTCTGCATCCCTTTGTCTCACTCCCGGCAGTAGATTACTGTTGCTTCTTACTCAACACTTATTAACGTGGTGGTGGTAGTGGGTGGGGACAGGTGTACTTTGTTATTCTGTTTCAGTCTCAGTGACAATCTCAGTATGTACCTAGGTCTGGATGAGAGGGACCTGCTCAGTAATCTTGCCTCACTGTCAACTGTAAGTGGTCTCTGATGTTCTGGGACCATATCATAATCCTTTCTATCTCCCAGGGTTAGAACATATTCTAATGGATCTTTACCTGTGCCCTAAGAGTGAAAAGGTCTGTTGCCCTCTTTCAGTATCTCAAAGCTTTTGTTCCTTGGGGAAGACAGATGAGAATGATGTGGGCAGGGTTCCATGCCTTCCCCTCCCTTCCCACCACCACAGTTGCTACTGTTCCCCTTCCCCAGACTTATGCCATGAGCAAGGCCTTCTCAAGGCTCTCATCCTGCCCCTAATCTTTATTCTCAGCTCCCAGTGAGATCTGTGATCAGCCTATGAGTCACTGTAAATACCTCCTTGTGTCTGGAGCATTCAGGAGTTCTATATTCTCATGCTGGCTATACTTGGCATTTACTGATTCTTTAAAAAATTTTTAGTTGAACTCTTCTTAACAGGTTGAATGGCATCCTGAGGCATCTTCCTCAAAGAAGCCAGTCCTTGTGTCCCATTTTTCCTTGGAGGTACCTGTCTTTCCTTAGAGTTTTGGTTACCTGGTTGCCTTGCAACATCTGTTCCATGAGAGCTTTGAGCAAAGTTGTGAATTTACCATTGTCCTGTGAGTTTTATTGTTGTAAAAATGGGAGGGACTGTTATTTTCCAGATTTCTACACAGTAAGTGGAGGTTAGAAGTCTCACCTTTGCTCTTGAAAGATAGTTTTCTCGTACATGGAATTTTAGGCTGACAGTTATTTTCTCATAGCTATTTGCAGATATCATTCTTCAAATTAGAATAGTCTTAGAAATTCTTGCTTATAGTTTCTAAGGTTATGGCTAAGAAACTAGCTGTCAGTATAACTGTTATTCATTTATAAGAAAGATGTGATATTTCTTTTCCCTTTGATTAGTCCTTGTGGTCTGATTGTTTGTGTTCTCTAAAATCAATATGTTGAAATCCTAACCATCATGGTGCATGGTGATGGTATTGGGGGATAGAATTTCTGGATGGTGATTAGGTTGTAAGGGTGGATGACCCTAGAACCTAGAAGGTTAAGATTAGTAACCTTATAAAAGAGGCCCAAGAGGTCCTCCTTGCCCTGTTATACCATGTGAGGACATAGCAAGGAGTCAGCTATAAACCAGGAAGCTAACCACTATCAGACACCGAATCTGTTGGCATCATAATCTTGGATTCCCAGCCTCAAGAACTGTGAAAAGTGAATGTTTGTTATTCATAAGTCACTAAGTTTATGGTATTTTGGTTATAGCAACCTGAATGGGCAAAGATACCTTATAGCATTTTATAGTAATTTTATTAATAGAATTTTATTAATTCTACAATATTATTACTATATATCTTCTTATAAATTAAATTTTATTTTTCTTGCCTATGTTGGGATTCCAGAATAGTGTGTTTTTCATCAACTCTGAGAAATTTCTATTTATCATCTTTCTTTATAAATATATCTTGCTTATTGTCTCTGCCTTGTAACTTCTTTTATATATATATTTTATTTTAACATATTTTGAAGGATTTTATCATGCATTTTGGGTGATTTTATTAGATTTAACTTTTAATTCACTATTTCTCTTTTTTGTTGCATCCATTATTTTGTCATTTAACCTAGCCTACTAACTTCATAGACAGACAGACATACAGACAGATAACATATAATAGAGTTATAGTTACATAGATGTATGTACTTATATAGCCTGGATTAAAATTTCATTCCTCCTGAGTAAGTTTGCATGTGTCAGCCAATCCAATCACCTGGTGGCTCTACTAACCCAGAATTACCTTAGACTAAATTTCCAGCTTGTAGTTTTTGGAGCCATTCAGTAAATATAAATTTCAGCCTGGACCTGCCTGAAGGTAGGTTTGTAGTTGTGAATCCTCATTGCAGTCCTTTCCTTGTTTCTTCCACTCTACTCAAGATCAATTCTAAAATACAAATATCCCAGTATTCCTGAGGTACATCTTTATTCTTGTTTATATGCTGAATATGTTGTTCTTTAAGAAACCTACTTCATGCTGGTTATTCTTTCTTTTTTTGTGCAATCCCCTGCCTTGCTGGGCTCCCACACTTGCACTTCCCATTACTCACACCCTCCCCAAACGTCATGGCTCTAGGTCCTCATCGATCAGACAATAACGTCTACTTAGCTTCACTATCTTTTGTGGATTTATGCTTCCCTGGTTTCATGCTGTCATCGTATTCCCTTACTTTACCCTTAGTCCAGCCATATATCAAAAATATATATTTTAAAAGATTTCTTTGATGTTGAACAGAGAATGATTTCTCTAAAACTCTAGGTCCATAACACCAGTAAAAGATGCTTCCTCTTTCTTGCTTACTCAAAAAATTCTACCCATTTGTTCAAGGGCCAGTTCAGATGGGACCTCTTGTATGATTTTCACTCTGATACCTTTAGTCAGAATTATTTTTTCCTTTATCTTCCAACTGACATATTTCTCTTAATTGTATGATTTGCAGTTCTCTGTCTTATAGTAAGATGTGTGGTTTGTATGTCAATATCTCCTTCTGATAGACTGACTTTTAAAGGAAGGAAGCTATGTTTTGTCACCTTTCTTTTGGAAAAGGGAATGGCACACAATAAGTGCTAGATAAGCGTTGAATAAGTAAATGGATTGATGAATGAGTCGATAAAAACTTTTATAGATTTGGTACTAGCAGATGAAACTCAGCCTAAGAGATTCAGTGAGCATCCAGTGTATGTCGTGCATGCTGCTCAGCACTTAGGAAATTGAAATAAATAAAACAAACTTTTTAAAAATAGAAATCACTCTTTTATTCTTCAAGATAAAGTATGTGGATGAGGAGATATAGAATTTCCTTGGACAAGAAGAGGGTATATGAAAGCATGGCTGTGATCAATGAAGCATACAGAATGAATTATAAACAAGAACTCTGGGGGGGGTCATCTCTTATATCATGTGTGCCAGCCATATTCTTTCACAGTGCATCATTGATATAGGACTGGACTAGATGGGCCAAAGGTCATTCTCGTGTGTGCACACATGTAGGTATGTGATTTTATAGGCCAAGAAAAATTGTTATACTCTTAGCAATCAAAAATATATTTATGATTATGGAATAGATTATTTTTTACTTATAAGAGTTATATAGGAAACATCTTACTTTTATACATAATGCATTCTTAATAATGTACATCAAGGTTGCATGTTTAAAGGCTAAATAATAAACTTACGTATTATAAAGGTAGGGGCTAGTGGATCCAGGCATGGAGAGCTAAAACATCCTCAATTATATTTTTCCTTTTACACATATTTCAGTGATTTATTTTTAGAATTTCAAATATGTTCTTGTTTGTTATCTTCTTATTCACCACTGAACAAACACTTGACTGGCATAAGCCCAATGATTGTCTTGTTGATTTACCACTTTTGGCTTTCAGACTGATTTCCATCTTTGTCTCAACTATATTAGGTTTGTGAGATCTATACTTCTTGTATCAGCATTTCATCTTCCATTTGTTTTTATAAAATAATGAAGACAGAAGGCAATAAAATATTCAAAACACACAAACACTGCTGTACAAATATCCTGCCAAAAGTGTGCTGCTTGTTGGCAGTCAGAAACTCTGTGTATTACCTGAACACTTCAGCTTATCAGCTATGCATGAAAGGACAAACTTACCATATAAAACCTAGTTTGGAATGTTGATGTACAATGTGCAAATGAATGGATTGTATGAAAACAGAATGAACAAAATTTAAGGACAATCTCTAGCTAGAATTAAGTCCCTTCTTTGACTTGTGCATGAAGCAGAGTGGGCCTCATATTTCTGTAACTGTGAATTTCTCTTCAGGAGTATACCACATTTGAAGACTTTCTGGGCATCTAGAAAGAATAGCACTCACAATTGCATGTCAAGATTGACAAAATAATCATGAAAATGTATCAACAATATGGACATGTTTGTTCATTTTATTATTTTGGGAGGGATATGTTGGAAATTTCCCTTTAAAAAAAGGTTAAAGGAATTATGAGATTGCAAAATAGTAAGATTCTTTCCCTCACTGACAAGAGAAGTTTCTTCCCATACTCTCTCTAGGATTTCTACCTAGGTTACAATTTCAGTCCTTGTATATATACTGCTAGACTTGACTTTCCTTTGTGTGAGCCCAGGAAATATTAAGGTTCCAATAAGCTTCTTTCCAGTTCTCAGATTCTCCATTCTTCTTTTTATTTTTTACTTTTTTTGGCCTTGTGACTTTGAGCTTTCTTATCTCCTTTCTCAATATTATGCCCTTGGGAAAGGGGGTATGATTCACCTTCCATACTTTCATTGAACCCAAGTTGGTGTCATAGTTTTGCACGGTAATTTTTTAGCTTCATTTTCCATCACCAAGTAAAAGCATTGGAGGAATTTTTGTTGTCAGCAAACAAGAATGCAAATTTGGGGAAACATCATAAGTAGGTTTATTTGTGGCTGTGGGAAGACTCCTAGTCCCATCACTTAACACCATAGGGACAGATGACCCTGGTCAACTTTCCTCTTTACCCTTCTTGCCTTGGCCTCAAACTTGACACAGTGAGGACTCTGTGACATAGTCTGTGTTTAGATTTAGGGAGATTTTTTTCAACCACTACTCCGTATAAATAATGCTGAGGAAATAAATGGTTTCATGAAGAGTCCCCTGGGCTATAAATCAAAGAACTTAGGTTGTGGTTCCTGTTCTTTCATTAAACTGGTATGAGATTTGGGGCAAGTTATGTTTCATCTTTGAACCTTAGTTTCCTCATCAGTAAAATTAAATATATAGGACTAAATCAGTGGTCTTTAACGTTGGAAGCACATTAGAATCCAGATAGCTTTTTAAAAATGTGAATACCTCTACAATAATCTGAATTAAAATTTTAATTAAGGGAGGAAAATGTGAACACCTGAGGTTTACCCCTGGGTATTCTGATTTAGTTTGAGTGTGGTGGGGTTTGGTTGTCAATACTTTGAAAAAGCTTGCTGGGTGATTCCAGTGTGCAGCCACTGCAGAGAACTGCTGGACAGGATGAGCCCTGAAGTCTTGTTCAGGGAAACAGTGTAAGGTAAATGTTTAAGAGAACAAGCAGTGGAGTTAAACTGAGCTGGGTTTGAATCCCAGCTCCCCCACCTCCAGGTTCCATGAGCTTGGGCAAGTTATGCCTTCTTTAAGTCCCAGTTTCCTCATCCTTACAATAAAGATAATATCTGCCTCATTGGGTTGTTATAAAGAGTGAATATAATAATGAATGTAAAGAAAATAAGTTCAGGATTTTGAATATAGTATGCATTTAACAAACAATGATGAAGAGGATGCTTACAATGATGAAGCTAATGTATATATATATTAGCTTCATCATTGTAAGCATCCTCTTCATCATTGTTTGTATATATAAACCTCACTGTGGTATTGACCCAAGATTATAAAATAAAATAATATAAAATCAAGAACCAAAAACAGCCTCCTGCAGATCTCTAAACTTCGTATATCCCGTGAGTGCTTCTTGGATCACCAGGGACTATGCAGTCAGTAAATGGTGCTAGACAAAAAAAGGAAAAGTAACAATAACAAAATGAAATTCTCATCTTGTATTGTTCACAAAGGTAGGTTCCAAGTGGGTGAAAGACCTAAATATGACAAAACAACACCTGAAATATTTAGAAGAAACAGGAAAATATCGTTATGGCATTAGGATAGAGAGAAATCTTTAAATGCAAAAGGATAAGTCACAATAGAAAGGATAAAAGCACTGGCTACTGTAAAATTTAACACTTCTATATTCCAACAGTACTATACAGTTAAAAGATATTTACTTTATGTATAAACAACAAAGATATAATAATCAGAATAAATTAAAATCTCTACAAATCAAGAAGACAAAATAAGGAACAAGGAAAAAAATGGGCGAAGTTTAGGGATTATTGGTCCATAGAAGTAGAAATAAGCAAATAAAAAGATATACAACTTTGCTATTTATCAAAGAATTGACAATTAAAATGAGATGCAAATGTACATTCATCAGATTGACAGATTTTAAAAATCTAACAATTCTATAAACTGCTGGCAGAAATGCAAATTACTATGACACCTTTATGAGAAACTGTAGCTTTTATCTATAAAGGGTGACCCACACAGCATTTGAATACACAAAAATTGAGACCAACTTCAATGTCATCAGCAGGAGAATTGACAAATGAATTATGGGAACAATACAAAATAATACTATTCAAGAGTGAAAATTAAAGGTGTGGGTGAATTTCACAAATAACATTTATTTAAAGAAAAGAACATTGCAGAAAGATATACATAGTGTGTTACCAAAAAGACTTTGAATAGTCCATTGATAATGTGTAAATTGTGGTCAAAAGAATACACACTGATTTCAGGTTACTAGATACTTAGGGAGACAGGGAGAGAAAGAAAGGTTAAGATACACAGAAAGACTATCAGTTTCTTTTCTAGTTATCTATTTCTCTTTCTAAAGGCTTGAAAAATATGGCAAAACAAAGATTTGGTAATATCTGATTGTAATTACAGGGTTTTAAAATAGTATGTAAATATATATTAAATATAAAATACATAATGTCTTATCTGCCCTTTCATCTGGGTGTCCTTATCTGCTATCCCTCTAAATCTTTGCACTGCTATAATTTTTTTAACATTTAATTGTGAGCTCTCACTGCCCTAGAACCTGTGCTACAGCCTTTGTGTGCATGTTCTCATTTAGTCATCATGTTGGGAACTACTATCATCATCCCATTTGACAGATGAAGAAAATGAGGCTCAGAGAAGTAAAAGAACTTTCCATGATCACAATACTGTGACTGGAAGGTTGGCAGGAGGACTCCAGAGCCTGTGTTATTAAACACCACACTTTGGAAAAGACTGAAACTATTTGAGTGTGCATCATTAACAATCAAATCTATTAATCTGAGAAAAGTCACTTCTCTAGAAATTAAGATAAAATATAAGCAACTAAGTACAAAGAAAACTCAATTTCTATTTCTGGTATAAGAAGTGCAGGTCAAGAATAAGAGCAATATAATTCATTTTACTTTCTGTTTTCAGTGAACAAATTGTTCATTTCAGTCCCAAGTCAACCTTTTGGTTTTAGAATCACAGTAGCAATTGGCATTTTGACCTGGTAACGTGGGAAATGTTCAACTACTTTGAATAGTAGACACTTGCACCATTCAAACTCACATGTTCTGAGAAATAATCTCAACATCCTCCCTAAATTATACAAGTACCAGATGTGAGATTTGAAGGAAGAAAGAGAAAAAGTTGGAACTTGAGTTACTTCTTCATTCACTAGGGCCCTAGGGGCATTTTATGAGTCTTTTTCTTGGGAACTGAAGCTTCCTCTTAGCCTCACGGTGCCCTTAGCCTCATGTTCCCCAGAAGGGTCTTCCCCTAGAGCAGCCCTCCTGGTTGTTCATCACACTCCCAGGCACTGTTCAATGTGGAACAGGCAGAAACGTATGTCAGTGGTGGGTTTGGAGACAGGAACTTGCATCACAAAGTACCTGATCTCAAAACACACTCAGTTTAATCCCTCCTGTTTCTAACTTTGAGAACCAGCCGGTCCGGAGGACACATAGACACTCAGCTTAGCTAAGCGTGGAGGATCTCCTTGTGTAGGGAGGCCCGTGATGTTCCAGGGCTGTTTGTGACAACCTGGCTAAATCTATCTAATTCAACGAAGGACTTAGCAGCCGGAAGCCACACTATATAACCAGCTTTATCAGTCATAAAGGGTGACATTTTGATCTCCATTTGCTGGTTGCCTATTTTTTATTTTATTTTATATTTTTAACTTTCCAATTGCTTCTAAACTCAAGAGGAGAAGACAGGAGGTAATTTATTGAGCTCCCCTCCCTGAAATCTTGATACAAAGTATAATAAGAAAGATAAATAAGGAGGGGCAAAACGAATAAGAGGAGCATTGGAAATTCTGCAGTGCGGTTCTACACTCGGCTCTGGGAAAGGCTGTGGGTAGGAGTGAAGCCAAAAAGGAAAACTTAAGGGAAAAAAAATCCATGTTATTTCAAAATGGCTTATTGAAGGAAATAATAGTAGCAGGAAAATCAATAAAGTACACAATGCAGAATAAAAGGCAATGAAGTCTGGGGTAAAGGCAAAGTATTGTATTCAACAGAAGGAATCATGGGACTAATAACAATTATGTACTTTTTATTATCTGAACAAATAAAATGTTTCCAACTGAAGCCACTGATCCCAATAACTTGGAGTGCTTGAGAATCATAACAAACATTCAGACCCTTTTTTTTTTAAAGTCAGTTCAATGCTTACAGTATATTATCAATATCAGTAAAGTGATATTTGCTAGGAAAAGAAGTCACCCCAGAATTACAATGCTAATTATATCTTAGCATTTTAGTGTTTTCTCAGGAGCATTTCTGAAAGAATGATTTTTTTTTTTAATTGCTAGAGAGTCTGTTCAGGACATTGGACAGAGCTCTTTTTCCCTGAAAAGGGAAGAACATATTTAAACTTCATCAAAAATATCAGCATGGTAGGTAAATACAAAGCAATTCTCTGTGCACATGACATAGCTTATTATCTCTGCACCAGATGTGTAGTCCCAAAAGACAAGGCTCTGGGAAGGCCACTGAGAAAAAGCCTAATAATAACCAGTGCTTGTTACTGGCCAACCTTGTCTACAGTTGCTCAATTTTTAAAAAAATTTTCTGGGAAAACTGTATTTCCTAGGACAGAACATGGTCCCCACCGTACCTTTTTTCCTTCCTGTCTATCCTTTGATATCTTTTAATTGGCCCGAATTCCCTGATTACATTGAAAATTAAGCTTCCCTTTCTCTTTGATTTCGTGGTGCCAGTTTATGCATTTGGGTGTCTTCCTTCAGACAAAACAAACCTTCAATGCAAGCAGGAAATTGTCCTGCTTTGATTTTCTAGGTCAAAGGGCTGCACCTCACTGGGTCTGACCCCACTGCAAAACACACCCTAAGAAAAGGGTTCTAAAACCTTTGTCATTATTCTATGAATAGGAATCAAAGCCTACAGGTGAAATTGGTCTATGGCATGGGTTCCATATTGTGAAGATTACAGCAAAAGACCATAGTATTGAAGGCAACAGAGGCCGGTAGCATCAGAGCATCAGAAGGGGGTGATGAGGCACCAAGAGAAGGGAAGAGCACTCAGAATTTTCTCTGCTTCATGCTTCCTCTGCCTGCAATGATCCTTTCATTTATTCTTCCTGATGGGTTCCTACTCATCCTCCAAGGCCCAGCTCAAACGTTCTCTCTTCTGTGAAGTTGTTTTGTACTACCTCTTCCTCTTCTGTTTTCCTCCCCTTACCCTGCCCAAGAAGAGGCAATGCCTTCATCCTGTGGACTCTGGTAGTCATGTGCACACATCCGCCTGCTGGGAGACTTGAAAGCAGAGATCGTGCTTTACCCTCTTTGTATGCTCCAAGATTATTGGGAACCCAGTAGATCAGCAATACATATAAGAATGAACAAACTGATGAACAAATAGATGAATGAACAAACCATCAACATTTGGACTTGGGTATTTTCCATGCACACACTGCCATCTAATTAAATGATGCATCAAGTAATTCCTGCCAAATCATTTGCAGGAAACTAGCCCTGGAAACTTTCTTCTTGCCCACCAGAATGTTGGAAATCACTTTATTCCTCTCTCTCATATCCATCTCCTGTTGATTTCATGCCCTAAATATCTCTCACCTCTCTCCCCTTCCTTTATTCCAGAGTTTTCCATACCCACTACTCATCCCTCCTCTTAGCATTCTACTTGGCAACATGATCGTGCCTGACCATAGCACATATCAGTCCCTTCTCCCACCACCCATCAAATAGCTACTTTATACCAAGGGTAAAATGAATCTGTTTACAGAGATAACTTTAGAGTGCACTTGCTAACCGTTAGAGGTACATGATATATGATGATAAGTTAAAATTATCTGAGATGTTAGGGATGTTAATAAAATAAATTGGAAAGAGATGTGCATGCAGGGCCTTATCGTTCATGATAACATCGGAAGCTCAAAAGCAGACTCCCCTGAGTAACTGAGGGGAACGTTTTACAAGATTAAAACATTCCAAGCACTGTCAGCTCTGACAATGGCATTAAACAATTTTCCACAAGGGGTGGAAATAAAACCAGATCTAATAACAAGGACCCTTACGTGGCTGAATGATGAGAAGATGAAAGACGCAACTATTGCATAAAAGATGGCCCTGACACGCAGGAGTGCCAGGCGATTCACAAAATCCTGCATGGGCGTAAGTTTCCACCTGACACTTTAATAACACAAATACCTCATTTTAACTGGTGTTAGCTTATTTTTCCCCTTGGCGTTTCCGTTTCTATTTCTTACTGAAAGCAAATAACCTATTACCAACTCCTGATAATATGTGGTGGTTTTAACTTTAGCTCCTGAAGCTGAGTCGTGGGAACTGGTGAATAAGACAACATTTTTCTTCCCATTCTATTATGAAAACATTCTTGGTATTTCTCTTATTTCCTATGCCTTTGAGAGCTCACTAGGGTGCTGAATTTCAGTAGAGATACAAATGTACTTGCAAACTTGGCAATGATTAATCCTGATCTTTCCCATCCCGGAAGGAGAAAATAGAGACTATTTTTGCTGTACAGGCTTCCCTAGAAGAGTCTGACTTCTAACACCTCTGATAGGTAGTCTCATTGGGTTTAGAAGATTATATGAAGCTCATTTGGAAACAATGAAGGGTGCACAGATGCCTAAAGGCAACCACCATTTATTTATAACACATTTTATTTCAAAAAGATTTTAACCCACTGCCAGCTCGTAAGTCTACATGAACATTTTTGACATATAAATGCAAACAATATAAGTCACTAATTTAATACATTCTCACTAAGCTTTCCTAACAGTACATCAATAAATTTATTGGTCTCATGCTTTCTTCCAAATTAAACAATCCAGTTTTGTCTCTTCTGTTTTTATCTTTGGTAATCCTCCTTGCCAATATTTTTTCTTCTTTTTTCATTTTCTTTTTTTTTTTTTTTTTTCAGAGACAGGGCCTTGCTCTGTTGCCCAGACTGGATTACAGTAGCTTGATCATAGCTCACTATACCATCAAGCTTCTGGGCTCAAGGGATCCTCAGGAGTAGCTGGGACAACAGGCATGCCCCACCACAACCAGCTAATTTAAAAAATTTTTGTACAGAGGGGGTCTTGCTATGTTGCCCAGGCTGGTGTCGAACTCCTGTCCTCAAGTGATCCTTCTGCCTGGACCTCTCAAAGTGCTAGGATTACAGGTGTGAACCACTGCCCCTGACCCACCTTGACAATTTTAATATCAATTTAAATTTTCCAAGAAGTAGAGGATACCTAATAATTATCTGGAACCAAATAGTGGGTTGGATGGAAACTCTGCCATCCACACTTCGGACAGTTATACTATTGGCTCCTCACAACGAAAACCCTAAATATCAAAGCATAGAAGAAGGAATGAGAACTTTCTTCAGTCCATCATGTATAATAAATGAATCTGATGGAATGCATTGAGAGAACACCTGAATACACCGTTAGAAAATGAAGATTTTGAATAATGTAGAGTAGATGACAGCATCTTTCTTAATTTATTGAATTAATCAATTTTTGTACAGTATTGATAGTCCTCTACTGAGAAGCAATTAAATATAGCAAATAATTGTGGTAGTATAAGGAATTATCCTAAAATCCATACATATGGAAAACCTGAGTGTGAATATGCATGCCTGATACTTGCAGAGAGTGCCAAAATGTGAGTTTTCCTCTTCTTGAGGTTGCCCTATTAACAATATTCATCAAAATATTCCTTTCACTCAAAGGAATTGGGACTATTTCAGAAGGAAACATCTAACCGGACACATTATATATGCAATCAGGGTAAAGAAATAGTAATAATTACTTCTCACTCAATAAAATCTCCATTTTACCCTTCTAGCTGGGGGAGTACAGCTGGAGTCCAGAGGAAAATTTGGTATTTCTGAATTTTTAGTAACAGTATTGTCTAATTCTGAGCCACCTGGGGCTCGTGCCTGGGAACACAGAGCCCACCTGTAAACATGCATGGTTTGACCCTTCTCTGTATAGGTGAATTTAATCAACACCTTTCCTCTTCTCCCCAAAGACACTAACCCACTGAAATAGGTAGCAGAGGGAGAGGGAGTGGGGGAAGGGGCTCTGGATATGCAAAAATCATTTGGAAAGGCACAGGTTTTCTAAAACTGAAGGAAATGTTTATTATTTACTGTCTTACCAGAAGACACTGGAGTCCACATTTGTTAACTAGTTTATATAATTGGATGAAAAATCAGAGAGGAGCACAAGAGACTTGTATTTTAAATAGCTTCCAATCACTGAGCCATAGAGGGTGATACCATGATCCGAGCCAAAGACAGCTGCCTTGTAACACCCTCATCCCCAAACCAGGAGATTTGAATCTGAGAGCCATAGCCCCAAAGGCATTCTACTGCTGCCACCGTTGATAAACCCAGATGGTGCACCAAGAAAGATCTCTTCCCAGGCTGACAACAAAGACCTCAGTGGTACCTACTTGCAGAGGTTGGCAAAAGATGCCATGCGGACCAGGTGTTCGCAGCCTATCTCCTCCTCCATAAACTATGCAGGATATTTTATGCTAGCAGCAGAGTAATGACGCTAAGAGACTGAATGATTAAATGCCAGTCTGCCAGCCAGAGTACATTTGTTTTCTGCTTGAAAAAGCCACTTTCATTTTGTATGACAGCTTTCTTAACTGCAACATAGCTCAGAAAATGACAGAGAGCGAATGAGAATAAGTGATTGTAAACTGGCAAACAACTATTTGCTACTATTTGAACTACCATTAAACTGTTCATTCAATTTCTAGTCAGAAGCCATCACTCAGCTGTGGAACCAGAATGTAAGCATTATTTATTTGGTGGCATTACAATGCCATCTAATCTTAGGGAAAATCTCTTAGACAAAAATCAGAATATCCAAAAATTGCCTTGGCTTATGGTGGCAAAATATAATGCTTAACCATGGCTTTTGCTCTGTATTCTTTTTCTCATTATTATTACTGAGATGTTTGAATTCTATTCTCATTCCAATATTACACCCTCAATCATATAACTTTTTCCACTAGCTGGGAATTGTTAGCACTGAGCAAAGCTGACATTTTGTATAATGTACACGGCCTAGGCCTGGCTTTCATTTAGTACCATTCATTTCCCTTGGGAATCTGCTCTTTCCCAGTTTGCATATTCCCTAAGACAGAGTGGCTCTGCATTGAAGAAGAACTAGAAATTATAAAAAATAAGGAGGTCAGTTACTAGGTGTCAGCATACTTTATCTTATCTCAACCTCTTTAACAATCTTAATGAGGGAGGTTGTCTGCCCCCATTATAGACAAAGAAGTTGAACCTTATCTAGGTTAAGTGATTTACCAAAAAGTTAGAATTTGACCTTGAGTCTGATTCACCCTAACCTCACCCTACCATGGTGCTTCTCAAAAGAAGCTGCTAGTGATATTTCCTATTCCTCCAAAAGGAAAGAAATTTGAATATTAAAAGAGAGTCAATTAGTATTTCTTGTGTTTGTAGGTGAGTTTTTGCTTTTGTTTTTGTTTGCTTGCTTGCTTATTTGTTTCCTTGTTTTTGATGTTAGCTATTTTTTTTCCCCAGTTCTTTATCCTCTGAAAGTAAATGCGGTGTTTGATGGCCAAATTAATCTTGAGTCAAGTTTAGTGTTAGTGAATAGATCAGGTTATTTAATATTTTCTGTGTCTAAAAGAGATTGATCATACAGTAAATGGATGTAAATTAGTGTGCTTCATAAAATGAAATGTTTAAGTATATGTAACAATGTCATAATGGTTTCCCAAAGGTGTTAATTAGAAGGAAAATAAACTTTCTGGAGGATATTTTGGCCATATGTATCAATAGTTCTAAAATTTTATACATATTTTAGTATAATAATTCCATTTTTAGGAATTTATGCTAAAGAAATAAACAAAGATGTATGCTAAGAATTTTTTCTATGATACTCATTTAAAAAGGTAAAATTGAAGAATCTAACATGGAGAATCAGTCAAATTATTATATAACTATATGATAAAATACTATGTAAAGCAATGTTATAGAATAATATATTTCAATAAATATTCACAAAATATTGATAACTTATTTTTAAAAATATATTACAACATACTTCTATTTTTGTGATATTAATATTACTTTTTATATATGTATACATGTTATCCTTTACATATGTGAAGAGAAGTATACATAGCAAGAGGAAATAATGGTATGTGTGTATGCTTTCTTTCCAAATTTCCTGTATTTCATATGTGCTAATTTTGTAATGAAAATATTCACCTATTAAAAGGGTTGATTTAGTCTACAGTCATACTTTATAAATTATACAGTAGTGGGTTACTTACTTGGTTTAAATAATGGAAATTCAACATAGCCCCTTTCAAAAATACAGCCTTCATATTAGAATGGCAAAAATCCAAAACACTGACCACACCAAATGCTGGTGAAGATATGGAGCAACAGAGCTTTCATTCCTTGCCGATGGCAATTCAAAATGGTACAGCATTTGCAAGACAGTTTGGAAGCATTTGGAAGACAGTTTGACAGTTTCTTATAAAACTAATCATTGTCCTACTATATAATACAGCAATTGCCCTCCTTGGTATTTACCCAAATAAATTGAAAACTTATGTCCACATAAACACCTGCACATGGATGTTTATTCTGTAGCAGCTTTATTCATAATTGCCAAAACAGGGAAGCTTCAGTAGGTGAATGAATAAACAAATTACAGTACATGCAGACCATGGAATATTATTCAGCACTAAAAAGAAATGAACTATCGAGCCATAAAAAGATATGGAGGCAACTTAAATGCATATAAATAAATGAAAGAAGTCAATCTGAAAAGGCTACATACTATTAATATGTGATTCCAATTGTATGCCATTCTGGAAAAGTCAATACTTTGGAGATGAGAAAAAGATCACTGACTGCCAGGAGTTAGGGAAGAGAGAGGAATGAACAGGCAGAACACAGAGGACTTTTAGGACAGTGAAAGTATTCTTTATGCTGTTATAGTGGTAACTACATGTCATTATACGTTTGTCAAAACCCATAGAATGTACAATACCAAGAGTGAGCCCTAATGCAAACTATAGTTTGTATGATAATGATGGGTCCATGTAGGTTCATCAGTTATGACAATGGTACCACTGTGGTTCAGGATGTCAACAGTGGAGGCAGTTACATGTGTGTGGGGACAGGAGGTATATCGGAACCCTGTGCTTTTGCTTTATTTTACTGTAAACCTAAAACTGCTCTAAAAATAAACTTTGTTAATATTTTTTAGAAAGCCTTAAACTGTTTATTTGCAAGAACGTACAATCACAAATGTAAAGCAAATACTGCTGATACTCTGCAGAGTTAGCTGAATGGATCACTGAAAATCTCCATATGGGCTTGAAGGTAAATCTATGAGTTTAAAGTCGAGGTTGGTGAACTTTTTATGTTAAGGGCTACAGAGCGAGTGTTTTGTTTTTTCCTGCAATATGCTCTGTGTCATAACTATGCAATTCTGTAGTGGGAAAGCAGCTATAGACAATATGTAAACAAATGAGCATGGCTGTGTTCCCATAAAACTTTATTTTCCAAAACAGAGGTAGTTTGCTAACCCCTGAATTAAAACAAGAGACGAGAGTGGAGTATGAAAACACGAGGTAAATATATGCAAAGGCTTTGAAAGCGGGAAGAGGAGCTCTGCCAACTGTGAGTCTGATGGGGAGCTGGGAGGAAAGATGTGTTTCTCAGGTCTCAAAAAAGTTCTGTTAGGTTCTAGGAAATTGCAAAGAAGTATTATTTCTTCCTATTAACACCAAATAGAAGTTCTGCTTGTTTTCCAGGAACTATCTTATCCTTCAAAAGAAAAAAAAAAAAAAAAAGAATGTAGGGAAATGGTAAAAGGCAACTTATTTTATTCTTTAACTCTCTCAGGAGGCAACTTGGAATGAGAACAACAAAGAAAATCCTTACTGAGTCAATAATTTCCCAGAAGTTGGCTACCTCAATTTCTTTCATCTGTAGAAGGCTTATAAGTAATGTCTTCTATCTGTCTTGAGAAATCATTACCTAAAAGCACTTCCTTTCACCAAGGGGTTAAAAGAGATGAGCCAGACCAGAGTCATGAAGAAGAAGGAGAAGAATATACTTAAAATCAAAAGTAAAATATATGATGTTGCAGACTTATATAAGATTTGCTGTTATTGGATTGAAGTTGACCTCACAGTACCTTTCCATATTATACTTCCCTAACTCCTTATAATTCTTTGAAGATAGTTTGATAAAAATCATTTTCAGAGTATTTTTACATTAGATGAGACATTAGTTTTCTTGTTAAACCTCAGAAATGTACAACTAAACACCTCTGGGAAGAATTTAGTGTATGTACGCATGTTACCCATTGCCTACATTTTTTTAGACATAGACATGAAAATGAATAGCACCTTTAGCTATATGTGTGAGGTTTATTTTTTCAGTTTTATTACAAAATAAAACTATAAACCTAAAAAGATAAACATTGGAACTACAAAAATGTAAAAGAAAAAAACTCTTATATGCGATAGATATTATACATAAATAAATAGCTTGAAAGTCGGATCCAAAAACTAAATATAATTCTACATACCCAAATATATCTACTGAAGCCATGAGTAGAATAATAATTAGAGATAAAGATTTGTCTAAATGTACTATCTTTAAATATTTTTATTTTTAATTTCAAGTTTCAGTTTGATTCAGGATATATGTAGAATGTTAAGTTATTCTGGGGAGAGCTGAGGAAACTGCACAGGGTGGGCTTCATTTCTTGCTGGACTTGATTGTTGACTTGGTGACTTTGCCAGCAGTGGAGGACTTCTTGTCCACAGTCTTGATGACTCTAACAGCCTCTGTTTGTCTCATGTCTCACACTGCAAAACAGCCCAGAGGTGGGTGCTCAGAGAAGGTCTCCACATACTTCTCCTTGCCAGGGGCCATCTGCACGATGGTGGCGTCACAGAGTCAACAGAGCCTTGGAGTTGTCCTCCAGCTTCTTGCAAGAGTATCGTCAATCTTTTCCTTCAGTTCAGCAAAGCTGCAGGAGAGATAGGCTGTAGCATTGGGGAGTAGTCAATGTGGATCTGCCCAGCATGGTTCGGGACAATCACCTGTGCTACAAAATTGCCAGCCTCTACAGAAGGATCATTCTTGCTGTCTCCTTAGCCAGATTCCTGTGCCAAGTGTCCTTCACAGACATATTTTTAACATTTAATCCTATGTTGTTACTTTGCAGGCCTTCCGCCAGGGCCTCGTGGTGCAACTCCGCAGATTCAACCTCAGTGGTGACATTGATGTGGCAAAGGCAGTCACTATCCCAGATTTCAGAAAGCCAGACTCCACACTACCCACAGTGCTAATGCCTCCTATCTTGTACACATCTTGTAGGGGCAGCCTCAGGGGCTTGTTGATCATGAAAGTAGGCCAGAGGATGGAGTCCAAAGCTTCTAGCAGAGTCAACCCTGTGGTGTTTCCCTCCTTCAGCTCAACCTTCCAACCCTTGAAGCAGGGCATTTTGGTGTTGGGTTCCAGCATGATGCCACTATTCCAGCCCAAGACAGTCATCAAGGCCATGGCAGCTGGCTTGTAGCTGATCTTCTTGATGTAGACTCTCACTTCCTTGGTGATCCCCTAGAAGCATAGTGTTATAGTTGGGCTCAGTGGAATCTATCTTGTTGACTGCCACAATGAGCTGCTTCATGCCCAGTGTGTAGACCAGCAGTGCATGCTCATGGGTCTGCCCATTCTTGGAGATGCTGGCCTTGAACTTGCCCATGCCATTGGCCATGATGAGCAGGGGACAGTCTTCCTGGGAAGTACTGGTGATCATGTTCTTGATGAAGTCCCTGTGGCCTGAAGCATCAATAATGGTGTTATAGTATTTGCTGGTCTTGAATTTCCACAGGTAGATGTTAATGGTGATCACATGCTGTCTCTCTGCAGAGAGGAGCCAGAGACCAAAGAAACCATAACTGATTTAATGAGCCATATACACTTTCACTGTGCCAGACACGCATGGCTTAATATTTGAGACAAACATATGATACAGGGAGGATAAGCCAAGAATTCAAGTATTATTATATTGTTGTGCATGATGGTTCTCTCATGTTAATAATAATCAGACATAGAACTCAAGTATTACAGGTGAGCCTGGTCTTGTATCCCTGATCAAGAATGTCTCTGCATATCAAGGAATGCATGGAGAAGCTTCATTTTGCTCATGTCCTGGCATAGAGTGTTAATGAGTTTATTTTTCTTCAGGATCAGTGGGCTATAGTCATGTAGTTCTATTTTCAGAGTTCTGCCTGCCTAGCTAGCTAACTCTGATTTCTAGAATCAAGAGAGAAAAATCTGTAGGTATAGGAATAAAGTTGCCCTCCTGGATTTCAAGAGCCCAACAAATATGAACAATTTAGTTAGTATTTTGAAAAGGTTGTCAACATTCTACCTTGTTATTAGTGTAGACCTATGGCCTCCCCTAGGGCTTTATACAACTTTTTCATTCTTCGACATTTACTGAGCATCTAATATGTGCCAGGTATTGTACTAGTAATAGATATTTCCATTCGAAGTTAGGCCTTTAAGACTTCCTATGGAAACAGTAGTTCTGCCCATTAGGTATACAGGGTCAATATGCACAGCAAGAAGCAAGGAAGAAAATGATTACTTACCATATACATTTAATTCTGAGAATCTGAGCTGTGGCATGAATTGGCCCCATTTCTGTGAGTAGGTGGGATGCAACTGTTCAAAGAATTTTAATTTCACAAAAATGTTTCCATTCTACTATATGCTTGATAATTTAAAAATAAATTAGAATAGTGCGGCAAAAAGGAGCCCATGATTTAAAAAAAATGAAGAATATAACTCCATTAATATGTGGGTATATATATACATATATATGTATGTGTATATATACACATTAGTCCACATATACACATATATGGATATGGGGAGTGATTAATGCTCTATATAATAGAAAAGATTAATATATGTGTATATAAATAAAATATATATAAACAGATTAATTAAAAAGTGATTATCAAAATATTAATGATTATCTCAAAATCGTGGGATTTCAGGTGACATTTTCTTTCATATAAGTTTTCTGTGTTGTTAGAATGTTTTACTTTAAGCATATGTCATATACATAATCTAACAAAAGTAAAGAAGATTTTATTGTGAAAAAAAGACCTGTGTAACAACACTAAATACCTCCATTCTAGGCTGTCTTCAAAGTATATAAACTCAAATTGACTAGATGTTTTTCAAGGGGTCAGTAAGAAAGCCAACATTTAGGCATAATCATTTGAAAACATGCAATTCATTTACTTCCAAGGTCTTGATTTTTAGCTTTGGGATCAGTCCGACCATCCCAGAGATGTATACTTGGATTATCTTGCCTTGTTTTCATCTTTCCCAGTCCCCCACCATTGCCATTTTGACATTGTATTAAATGATACGAACAAAGAAAATCTACTGAAAAAATAATTCATCAAAGGTCTGCTATATAAAGGAGACTTCTGTTACAAAAAAATTAGAAAAAAACTTTCTCGCTCTTATAATTTGGTATGCTTTATGAACTGTGTGAATTTTGACACTTAGAACACTTTCTGTTTTGCTTTGGCAACAGGAATCTTTAAGAATAGATTTTGTAACCCAACCTGAATTACTATACATCAGTATTTTTCAAATTCCACCTCTCCCCCTCCCTCTTCTTACCATTATTGCATCCTTGAGGAGGCTTTTAAGGCATTTTTTTGCTAACCAATTATGGTCCTTCAAAAACTTTTACTACCACAGATATACTATATATCTGTTTATGTACCATAAGCATATCTGTGCTTTATACATAGATTAATATTTTTCACCCCCAAGAATTAATGCATCATCTGGAATACATGCTATATAGTAACTTATAACCTAATATTTTTATATAAACATTGCTCTGTGTTAACTTACCATTCTATTTAATTTTCTCTTGTTTTCTATTGGTGTACAGAAACATACATATAGATATATAATATAACCAAATATACTTTTTGAATGAATTCTTGTAAAGAACTTCAAGTGCAGGTAATTTGATATATCATTAAATGTAAAATGAAGACATCAGCAAGGTGGCAGTGTAGGAGATATAATATCAGCCTTCATATACCCACAAAAGGAAATCATCAGACAGCTGTCTATGAAGAAAAATAGCCCTAAGCCAACTAAGAATTTACAAAAAGCACCATAAACATACATTGGGAAAAGACACCCTATTCAATAAATTATGCTGGGAAAAAATAGATCTCCATATGCAGAAGTATAAAACTGGACCCCTTTCTTGTCATACACAAAATTCAACTCAAGATAAATTAAAGACTTAAATGTAAAACCCAAAACTATAAAACTGCTAGAAGAAAACATAGGGAAAACACTTCCAGACATTGAACTAGACAAAGATTTTATGGCTAAGACCTTAAAAGCATAGTAATAAATAGATAAATGGGACTATTTTAACCTTAAAAACTCCTGCGTAACAAAGGAAACAGTCAACAGAGTGAAGAAATGGTCTGTCAACTGGGAGAAAATTTTGCAAACTATTTATTCAACAAGGGACTCATATCCAAAATATACAAGGAACTCAAGCAATTCAACAATAAAAAATAATAATCCCATTAAAAAGTGGGCAAAGGATGTGAATAGACATTTCTCAAAAGAAGATATACAAATAGTCAGCAGATATATGTAAAAATGCTCAACATCACTAATCAGGGAAATGCAAATCAAAACCAGAATGAGGTATCATGTTACCCATGTTAGAATGGCTATTATCAAAAAGACAAAAAATAACAAATGCTGGCAAGGATGCAGAGAAAAGGAATCTCTTATACACTGTTGTTGGGAATGCCAATTAGTATAGATCCGATGGAAGACGGTAGGGAAATTTCTCACAAAACTAAAGATAAAACTACCATATGACCCAGCAATGCCACTATTGGGTATTTATCCACACACACAGAAAAAGAAAGAAATCAGTATATCAAAGGGATACCTGCATCTGCATGTTTATTGCAGCACTATTCACAATAGCAAAGATATGAAATCAATCAAAATATCTGTAAATGGATGAATGCATAAAGAAAATATAGTATATTTACACAATGGAATACTATTTGGCCATAAAAATGAATTAAATCATGTGATTTGCAGCAACATGGATGGAACTGAAGGTCATTATATTAAGTGAAATAAGCCAGATACAGAAAGACAGATTTTACATGTTCTCATTCATTTTGGGGAGCTAAAACAGTTGATCTTACGAAGGCAGAGAGTAAAATGATAGATACCAGAGACTGAGAAGGGTGTATGGGTTAAGGGGTAGATAAAGAGAAGTTGCTTAATGACCACAAACATACAGTTAGATAGAAGGTATAAGTTGTAATGTTTGATAACAGTATGGGGTGACTGTGGTTAACAACAATGTATTTTATATTTGAAAATAGCTAGGAAAGAGAATTGAAATGCTCTCAACACACAGAAATGATAAACACTCAAGGTGATGGATACCCTAAACACCCTATTTTGATCATTACACATTCTATGCATGTAACAGATATCATTTGTACCCCATAAATATGTAAAATATTAGGTATCAATTAAATTAAAAAAAATCTTACAGTAACATAGTGGGATATAAAAGGAGAACACCATACAGAGAGAATCACTGGGAGATTGGCATACCTGAGATGTCAGGAAGTGGCTAGGAAGAGGAAAGAAGTGTAGGACTTTTGTATCCGCCATGTGTTGGGTGCCATGATGGCATGTGTTCCAGCGGTGCTCATTAGCCTGCTCTGCAGAGGACTCTGGAAGCCTTTGACACTGAGGACTTCAACAGCTCCAGCAACAGCCATCAACTCCCCACAGCATTCACAGAGTGTGACCTTCATAGTGTTGGCAAAATGTCAAAAAATTAGATATAGAAGGAACATGCCTCAACATAATAAAGGGCATATATAACCAGTCCATATAATACTCAGCAGTGCAAAGCTAAAGCCTTTTCCTCTAAGATCAGGAACAAGACAAGGATGCCCACTCCTGCCACTTCTATTCAACATGATACTGGAAGTCCTAGCCAGAATAGTTAGGCAAGAAAAAGAAATAAAAGGCATCCAATCAGAAAGAAAGAATTAAAAATGTCTCTGTGTGCAGATGACGTGATTTTATATGCAGAAAATCCTAAAGACTCTACAAAAAGAAAAAAACACTATTAGAATACACAAATTCAGAAAGGTTGTGGGATACAAAACCAACATATAAAATTTGGCTGTATTTCTATACATTAACAACAAACAATCTGAAAGAGAAATTACGAAAGAAATTTCATTTAGGATAACACCAAAAACAATAAAATACTTAGGAATAAATTTAACCAAGGAGGTGAAAGATCTGTATGACGAAAGCTATAAGATATTGATGAAACAAACGGAAGAAGACACAAATAAATAAAAATATAGCCCATGTTTTTTGTAAGAATGTCCATACTTCCCAAAGTGATCTACATATACAATGTTATCCCAATCAAAATTTCAATGGCATTTGTCACAGAAGTAGAAAAAAACAATTCTAAAATCCATATGGAACCACAAAATACCCTATATATCCAAGCAATCTTGTAAAGAATATAGCTTGAGGCATCACACTTCTTGATTTCAAACTATATTACAAAGCTACAGTAATTAAAACAGGATGTACAGACATACAAATGGACATTAGACAAATGGAACTGAATATAGAACCCAGAAATACAACCAAAGGTGTCAAGAATACACAATGGCAAAAGGATAATCTCTTCAATAAATGGTATTGGAAAAACTTGACATCAATATGCAAAAAAATGAAACTGGACCCCATCTTATATCATTTACAGAAATAAACCAGGAATGCATTACAGAATTAAATACAAGATCTGATACTGTAAAATTACTAGAAGAAAATATAGGAAAAAAATTTCCTTGGCATTCATCTTGGCAATGATCTTTTGGATATAAAACCAAAAACACAGACAACAAAAACAAAAACAAACAGTTGGAACTACATCAAATGAAAAAGCTTCTTCCCAGCAGAGGAAATAGTCAACAATATGAAAGGCAATATATAGAATGAGAGAAATATTTGCAAATTATGTATCTTATTAAGGGTTAACTTGTAACTTGTAAAAGGAACTCATACAACTCAATAGCAAAAAAGAAAAAATTAATCTGATGAAAAATTGGGCAAAGGAACCAAATAGACATTTTTCTGAAGAAGATACAGAAACTACCAACAGGTACATGAAAATGCATGAAATGTCACTTCCCACCTGTTAGGATGGCTATCATCAAAAAGACAAGAGATAAATTCTGGTCAGGATGTGGAGATAAGGAAACCCTAACCCTATACACTCTTATTGTTGGTAAGAGTGTAAATTGTTACATCCATCATGGAAAATATTATAGAGGGCCCTAAAAAAATTAAAAATAGAAATACCATTAGATCCAGCCATCCCACTTCTAGGTATATATTCAAATGAAACAAAATTAGTATCTTGAAGGGGTATCTTCACTGTCATGTTCATTGCAGCTTTATTCCCATTAGCCAAAAAATGGCAATAACCTAAGTGTCTATCAAAAGATAAATGGACAATGAAAATGTGGTGTGTGTGTATATATGTATACATATATATACACACGCATATATACACACTATATATATGTATATATTTTATTCAGGCTTTAAAAAAGGAAATCCTGTAATTTGTGAAAACGTGGATGAAGCTCAAGGACATTATGGGAAATAAAATAAGCCAGATAGAGAAAGGTAAATACTGTACTGAGTCATTTATATGTGGCATCTTAAAAAAAAAACAAAACTGAAATGCATAGAAACAGAGTAGAAAGGTGGTTACCAGGGGCTGGAGGATGAAGGAAATGGGAAGATATTGGTCAAAGTATACAAACTTTGTTATAATATGAATGAGTTCTGAGGATGTAATCTACAGCACAGTGACTATAGTTAATAATACTGTATTATTAATATATGTTAATACTTGAATTTTTCTAAGATAGTAAATCTTGTGTTCTCACCTCTCCCCCCACCAAAAAAGATAACTATGAAAGGCAATGGATGTGTTAATTAGCTTGACATGTTAATCATATCACAATGTGTACATATATCAAACCATCACATTGAACACTTTAAATATACACAATGGTATTTGTCAATTTTATCCTAATAAAGCTCTGAAAAACAACAACAATAAAAGTGAAATAAGAGAATATAATCTGTGTTATCCCTTACTGTAAACAAATTACACTGGAAATAGAGGGATTCTTTAGGGACTAAGTTTTAATCACGCTGATCAAGGTGAAACTCTCCTGGAATATGTTTATGTTTCCTAGGGAGAGAAACATGAGAGTTCATCTTGAGTGTGCTTGTGCATTAGGAAATATCTATCAACGATGAATGTAGGGTGAAAGAAAACATTATAAACCAGAATATTATAAGCAGATTTTTTTGTCACAAGTGATTCTTTTTAAAATATATCTATTTCCTCTAGTATATGTTGCTATTTTGGTAGGATCTTTCTTTATATGTTTTTGTTCCATTCTATTCCTCATCTCTTACAATTTTCACTACTCTTTCTGGACCTTTTTGATCTCATCTATCTTGAAGGGACATAATCTAAAGTACACACCATTCCACACGCAAAATTTGCCATATTATAAAACATATTTCCTATTTGGATGCACCTGGACATACAGCAGTAAACAGTCCTTAGTATTATGTGCACATTCATTTCAAGGTGCATGAGAACACTGTCAGACTTGCTGAAATTATTTAAAAGCTAAGTTTGGTATGGATTGCAATTAAAGCTACATCTCCAAAGTACAATAATAAGTAGATTCCAGACACATGAGAAGGTCCAGAAGATTCTCCAAAGCAGGGATAATTTTGCCTTATTCTGGTAAACAAATACATAAACTTAAAACAATGGGGCAGTAGTTGTTTTAGAAAAGTCAGCTATCTTCAGATGCTTGAGATTTAAAAATGAGAAAAAATAAAATCTGTCAAGATGGACCAATTAATTTCAAGTTATATATATGGACAACTTGAGTCTGAGGCAACATCATGATGCTGGAGGATGATTGAGAAAAGTCATACTTGTGGAGTAAAGAGAAAAAAACAAGAGAGAATTGCCCTGGAATTATTGTGGCAGTTGCTTTATTCCCTAATTTTTCCTATTATTCCTGATTACAAAGGAAAAATTGAGCTATTCTAATTTATCATACTGCCATGTAACTTCACAAAGTATGTAAAACGTATCTGAGAACAAATGAGGGGAAATTGGACAGCAACATTATAGGAGCAGGAAGTAATTATACCTAATTGTAAAGATTATATTGTTGCATATTAGGATCATTTAGGTGATTGTTTAGGCTAAAAGTAAACAAATATATATTTAATTAAAATTTATTTAACCGAGCCTTTTCTAGGGGTCAAGTACTATTCTAGGCACTTGGGATACATCAGTTTCTCATACAAAGATTCCTGATGTCATAGAGTTTATATTCTAGAGGTGGAAAAGGCAGACAATATATAATACAGAAAATAAGGTAAATTATGGAGAATGCTAGAAGATTCTAAGTGCTATGGGCAAAAAGGAAAGATTGAATGGGCAAGGAGCATGGGTTGCTCTTGTGTCGTGGGGTGGGGTCCGTTTGCTATTTTTCATAGAGTAACCGGAGTATTCAGTAGTGGTAGCAGTGATAGTGGTCAGTGAGTCTCACTGATAAGGGGAAATCCAAGCAAAGACTTTAAAGGAGATGAGTAAAGATATTATGCAGATATTTGGGAGACTGGGATTTCAGGTGGATGTTTTTACTAGTACATAATCTCCTAAGATGGAGGCACCACTGGGGTGTTCAAGGGGCACCCAGGAAGGTGGTATGGCAGACACAGAGGGACGCAGGAGGAGAGAAGTCCAGAGGTTTCCTAGGGCCAGATCATGGTGGATCCTTTGAGCCATTGGAAGGACCTTGGGCTTTTCATATAACTGACAAGAAAGGCTATTTGGGGCTTGAAGCACAGAGTATTACAATTTCATCTGGCTTCTGTGTGTTGAGAAATATCATGAGGTGGTAAAGTGACTTAAGTATTAAGGAAATATATTATTTCATTTGTTCATTTCTTTCCTTGGGCTGCTCTAACCACAAACTGGGTGGCTTAGAACAGCATTAATTTATTCTCTCACAGTTCAGGAGGTCAGAAGTCCAAAATCAAGTTGCCGCAGGTTGATTGCTGCTGGAGGCTCTGAGGGAGTATTGGTTCCATGCCTCTCTTCATGTTCTTGTGGCTGCAGGCAATTCCTGGTATTACTCGACTTGTGGACACATCACTCCAATCTCAGCCTCCTTTTGCACATGGCCTTCTTTATGTCTTCTCATGGCCTTCCCCTCTGTGCATTTCAAATCTCATCCTTTCTCTTATAAGGACACTAGTTATTGAATTTAGGGTCCACCTAAATCTAGGATTATCTCATCTCAAGATCCTTAACTTAATTACATCTGCAGCAACCCTATTTCCAAATAAGGTCATATTCACAGGTACCAGGAGTTAGGACTTAGACATACTCTTTTTGGAGGATACAACTCAACCCACTACATTCATATTTCAACCAGATGAAGGGTAACTCCATGGTTGGCTAGTTTGGAGGCCTCCTAATTATGTCATCTAGGACTCCAATTCTTTCTTTTTTTTTCTTTTCTCATTGCCGCTCTTAGTGTGCTCTTTTGTCTTCAGTCTATCTTCATAGCCTCAAGATGACTGCAACTCCTATGGGTGTCAGATACAACTACACCAACATCTTTAAGAAAAGATCACCCCTCCCTTGTGACCCTCTTGATTCCATTAGGGCTAGAATTCATTTGTCTCTTTTATTCATTGCAGTCTCCCTAGCCCCTAGAGCAGTTGATGGTACAATGTAGTGCTCAGCAAATATTGGTTGAATGAATCATTTGGCTAGGATTCTATCGCATGCTTATGCTTGCACCAAAGCAAGGTTCACAGGAACAGGTGTGGGGGTTTTGAATAATCAACACCCCTAAGGGTTGGGATGGTTTAACCCCAAAGGGGCAAAAATTTTGCTGTGGAGACAAAAAATTAGTCCAGTTAGAATGGAGAAAAGGGCAGTGGAAATTGTTATAGGATAATTTATTTCAATGTTTTAAAAAAGAATGTGTCAAATAAGTTTTGGTGAACACTGAATTGAATATTTTCAGGTCTCTGATATATAAGACTCAATGACACTTAAAAAGAAGTCAGTCCTATACACATGCTATTTCTTACAGACCTTCAATCACTCCCCATTGCCTACACTTCAGCTTGGACTCTGATCCTTTTTACAATCCTGTTTCTCATGATATTCCTGAATAAATCCTTCTCTCATGTCATTGGCTTACACAGTACCTTTACACAAAAACCATTTCCATAGGGGAATATTGTATCCATTTAATAAACTAGTAACAAACCATTAAATAATATGGAATAAATGGGCCAATTCTGTCAAAAACATGGGGCTATCATTTATGATCCCACAGTGATTTTGTTGTGAAATATTTTAGAAAAAAATAAATCCTCTCATGTTTTTCTAGGTTTTCTTCTATCAAGGATTATGTAATATAGTAATATCACAAAATCAGAACATCTATTTTCCAAATTAGTACCTTGGGGGTCTATCCTGTTTTCTTCAATGTTCATGTCAAGATCAATTAACTGCAAACTAATTGCTATGAAACAGCTCTCAATATGTGCCTACATGCCCATATGTGAATATAATTACAACATTTAGTTTATATTATGCATTATCTGCCTAGATGGATTTACTCAGACACTTGAAGACTTAATAACAACAAAAACTAACCAGTCTCCATTGTATCAAAGGGCTGAGGAGGGAGATGGAGCATAAAATAACATCTCTATGTGGTTAGCAGGTCACCCTTTCAGGATTATTGATTGTCCTACTAAGTGGGCTATTAAAATGAAAATCAAAGAGCTAAATAGCCACATACAAACATATAGACGCTTATTTGAAACTTTTGCAAAGCAAAGACATTAAAACACATTTTATTCATTAGTGTTCCCTTGAAGGTGAAATGGAATCCTGAAAACTGCTATATTCAGCTTATCAGAATTTATGGCTGAATACTCACTACCCCGGGAGAGGAAAGCAACGGAGGCAGGAGGAAATAAGATAAATGTGTTCAAGTTCAAATTGTGGGGCCCGATGGCTTACATCCCAGAGATTTTAAGGGATCGACTTGTTATTTTGTTGCAACTATCTCAGTTGAAGAATTGATGTTGAAATGGTGCAGTCCCAAACAACTGAAAAAAATAAGAGTTTCTTAATTAAACAATGAGCGTGGGGGTGGGAACTCATAAACTTAGAACAGGGAAGAGCGGCCATAGGAGACAGATGTTGAAAATACCTGGAGAAGTAGTTGAGATGGCCAAACAGAATCATCTAAATTTCTTAAAAGATTGGTATGTACCTGGGAGTAAGCCACGCTGTTTTGTAAAGAACAGATGCTTCATACGAATCTGTGACAAGCTGGGGAAAACAGCAGATTTAAAAAAAGAGTTTTCATCCTGTTCTCTATGACAAATCATCAGAACCAGCTCTCTGGGGAATAAATGGTGCCACTGTTTAGTGGGTGTATAGCTCAATGTCTGGATACATCTGACACATCCAGAGAGCAATCTTCCTGACAGTGACCACGCCTGTGCAAGAAGCTGGCTAGACTGAAAAAATGCCATTAATTATATTGCTTCTGTCTCACCTGAATCACCACATCTTTTAGGATGGCGCTTTTTTCTCTTCTGACATGCACCAGTTCAATTGTTTGGATGACAGTGAGTTACCTGGTTGGAACACGTATTTACTGACCACCTGCCATGTGGAAAGCATGGTGATAAATGTTAGGGGAGGAATAAAGAAATAGACCAACATTTCTCAAACATTTACTGAGCTCTTACTGTGAATGGGCTCTATACCAGATGCTAGGAGGAAGAGAATTATGAAAAAGATGTGGTTTTTGGTCTTAAAGAATGGATAGCTTCAAAGTTAAGTCAGCAGAGTTCTTTTCTTTAGTAAATGATTTTGGGCACCTACCATGTGACCCAAGGAGCTCATGACCTGGTAATAGGGTTTCTAATTATGGATTAAGAAGTGACTAGAATGCGTCAGGGAAAATCCTAAAGAAGGAGGTATCAATTCAGAGGGTTGGGAAAGAAGGGTAGGATTTCAACAAATGGTGATGAGTAACTATAGAATTTCAGGACACAGGAAAGGTCTGAGCAGTGACGTGGCGGTGCTAATGCATAGGACAAGTTCAGGGAACTGAACAACTGACTTTGGCCAAAGACTAGGGAATATGAAGGTGAATAAAAATGTGATGATAGGAAATATACAGATAAGATCATAAGTAATTTGAACTTAAATCTGGTGGCAATAAGATTTTAAAAGATTTTGGAGAGAAATAGTAGGATCATAGGTAGACATTTGAAATACTAATCTGGTTTTCATATGTAAAGTTTTTTAAAAAGGAGGATATTTTAGAAGCAAGAAGCCATTTTTAGGCCATTGATTCATGTTGGAGCTAAGGAAAGGCCTTTGGTGATGCCCATAGAAACAAAAACAAAGGTGAATGGCAGAGATTGTGAGAATAATACTCAACAAAAAAGAACTGGCTGCTAAATGATTTGATACTCACTTTAAGTGCAATAGAATCTCAATAATGAGTGAATCAATAGGACTGCTCCTATTTACTTTAAAATCCTTGTCTCACTAACCTACAGTTATATATCTTAAAGCTAGAGTTTGACAATGGAAGGTTAATTTAATGATATGTACATTCTCCGTTGACACCGCCCTCATGCATTCAATTCATTGCTTACATTCAGAGTTGGTTTCTTCTCTGCAACAGTTTTCTAGATGGTTGAGATTCCCTTTGGTCTTACCAGTGTCCCATGGGACACTTGAGGCCAGTGTCCTCAGGGTTGCTTAGCAAGAGATGAGTGAAATCCTCCTGTCAGCTTCTTGGCATTTCTCCCATTGGCCGGCACCTAATGAGGGCACTAGGCCCTAACGGTGCAAAGATCCTTTCATATAAAGAGCAGTTAGCTGGCACAGATCTTGGTTATAGTTCATAAGCAGTTTCTAATCATATGAAGACCAGGAAGTCAGCTGGTGAGATCTTTATTCGTCATGTGCCCTGCAGGCCCTGGCCCGCTCCCAGACCACCTTCTTGATTGGGCCCTCTGGAGCTCATGGTCTCCTACATCCCTCTGCTATGCTTCCCTTCCCTTCTATCACTTTCCCTGCTTCTCTACCATATGCTCCTGGTATCCAAAGCCCATTTTCTCTGTCTCTCATATTGCCCCTCCTAGCACAAGAGAAAGTATCTCAGCCAGCCAATGGAAGCCCAAATCATTAACAATGAGAGAAATAGTGGATTTTATCATTAGACTCATTACACACTACTTTTGCAAGGTGGCTGTTGCCCCCAGTCTCCCTGCTTCTACACAACTACATCTAAAAGAAATAGGGAAGAATTCCCTTCCCATACCTCTAGAGGATTGCTCTTGATGTACTGGGTCTTTTGCCTGTGATTTGGCTGCAAGAGATTTGGGGAAAGAAAGAACTTCCTCTGTGAGTTCCTGTAGTGAAGGTAGGCCCTATCAATGAGGAAGATGGAGATGTGGTGAGGAATAAAGGCTTTTGAGTGAGTAACCAGCAGAGACGGCCACAGTAAATCATGGGAGAATCATCAGGCTTAATTTTTGAATGCATTAATATTACTTCTCATTGATGGTGAGGTCTTGATAATATTTGAAGAAAATTGGAAAGGGATACATCATTTATAATTCTCAGCTACCATGATGGTAGCTGATTATAATAAAAGAGATCACTATTCTGCAAATAAAAAGTTATTGCCTCTAATTCTTAGGACCATGGACAATTCACGTTTACCATTGTCATCAGTGTAATCATCATCATTACTGTGAATCATTCTCATCAAATAGCATTCATTTAGTTCTCTGCTTACAAAAGATGCTATATTATCTTTCTATATTTCTCTTAAACATGTAGAAAATAAAGCCTTTGAAGAAATTGGGATATTGGGAGGACAAATGAGCTCTTGCAGGTGTATTCCATTGTATGCTGTAGATGAGCTCCTGAAAAGTCAAGTTTGCATTGAATTTTTATAAATTGAATCAATTTTAAATGCACTGGAAAACTTGATATTACAAGAACATTGTAGTGAATCTTTGTTGCAGGGAATCCATTTGAAACACAGATACTAAGTCCCAAGTTCAGTAGTTTTGTAAACTGGTATTTTTTCATGTTGAGTTGTTCTTAAATTGATTATGTGTTTTATCCTTTTTCAGGGAAAAGTCATTATAAATTGAAGATGATCTTTATTAATGTGAACATAATAACCTCTAGTTATTTTCATTGTTATCTTAATAAACAATTATCATTATTTTCATTATTATTCATGCTTTCAGATAGATTTTACTTTGAGTTAGCCATTTTAGATGATTCAAATAATAAAATCTCAAAAATGGAAAAAAGATCAGGAATCACATATCTGGTGGTTTATAAAAATATAGTTCAACAAATTTTATTCATGCTAAACACATGCAAAGGTATACATGCATGCATGAAACTTCAAGGAAAAAATAAAGAGTTAAAAGCAGCCCTACTGTGGCAGAAGGAGAGGTGAGGGGCTATGGTTTTTCCAGTTTGATCCCTTCTTGGGTTCCCCCTCTCCTAGGGGACATGGTCATATCAGTAACTTGTGCAGGGTATGGAATACCTGGCTCTGCCACCTACAAGGTAGGTAAACTGGGGTAACTACTTATCTTCTGTATGTCTTAGTTTTCTTGTCAGATTGTAGATGGTGGATAATAGTCCCTACCTCATGACATCATGAGGGTTGAATGAATTAGAACCTGTAAAGCACTTGGAACAGTACCTAACCTGTAGTAGCCAGCCTGTCGGACCTAACCTGTAGCAGCAGGCACTCAGGAAGCATTATCCTCTATAGAGGCACCTTCATGGAATACCATCACATGGAAGCACATCTTATGAAATTTACCCATTTAATCCCAAACCTTCATTTTTTTCAATGAAAGAACAGAGTCCCTGAGGGGTGAATAGATTTTCCTGCTTTCAGGCTTATAGGCAGTGGCAGGGAGAATGCATAGCTCTGGGCTCTGGAGGTCCACTCCAGAGGATTTCTCACTGGAGCCAAATTTAACTATAGAGGACACCAGTATTTTATTTCAGTGACCCAAAAGCAAGACCTGCTGAAGCTCCATTTAGAGTAGTATTTCTCAACTTCAGCACGACTGACATTTTGAGCCAGCTTATCTGTTGCTCTCAGGGGCCAGTGATGTGCATTGGAGGATGTTTAGCAGCACTGTGGCCACTGGATGCCAATAGTACAAAAATGTCTTCAGACATTGTGGAATGCCCCTGGGAGACAAAATTGTGTGCATTTGAGAACCACTGCTTTAGCGCAGGAGAGTCACAGAAGATGCTCTTAGGAGTACTCATGAAGGGTACAGCCCCACAAGAGGCTGAGGCCTCACACAGTGGCCTACAGGGACTTTGCTTGAGGTGCAAACCTCACTCTTGCGGTATGCAAAAGGAACAGCCTTCCTTGGAGTCTCTGAAAGGTCATGCTGTATTTAGTGCACAAGTAACACATTTATGAAATAATCGCTCATCAGAATAATGCAGAGCTTCCCAAAATGGATTTGAATTTTAGGCTCAGAATATTTAAAATTGACAAAGGGTTACTCATCTGAAGCCTGATGTTATAGGTGAATGAAAATGTTGGGATCTTTGGAATCAAACAAAATGCAATTTTTCCCAAAGTGTGTCTGCTGGGACAGTAATAACTCCAGCTCTGGGAGTTCTCTGAGGCTGTCAGAGGCCAGCCCTGTGCTTAATCTGCACCTCGCCTCCCTTTTTATCCTCTTCCTGGCCCCCAAATACCCAGGATCCTCTTGGTTAAAATGCATTTTATGTTCTTAAAAGGAACATCTGGGGGGAGAACACAAGTTCAATCTGTGTAATATAACCAACCACAAAAGGCAATAGATTTTTTTCGATCAAATATTCTATTGTTTATACTCTCCCATGCATACTACTACCTTAAATTTTTAAAAAGACACTATAATTTTGTGTAGCACATTTTAACTCACAAACTCTCTTTACCTATATTACTGCAATTAACCCTTATAACAATATTGATGGGAAAATAAATTCAAAGAGATTAAGTAATTGTCCAAGATGACCCAACGAGTACAAACAAGCATTACTTCAATTCAGACCCTTAGAAGCAAAATTTATTTATTTTCCACAACATTACATTTGATTTTGAAATAATCACCTTGAGGGGTTTTATTTCAATTGTGCTGCCGTTTATCAGGACCATTTTGCAACTATCTTTAGAGACTGCCTTTAGAACTGTGACACATTCTTCAAAGAATCTTACATATTAAACTTCTAAGACAAACAGTAAAAGCCCCCCCCCCACAAAAAAGTCAGGATTGTGTATTAAATTAAATATAGCTTTAAAATACTGAAACTTCTTTTCTTTTCTTTTTTTGAGACAGAGTCTCACTTCTGTTGCCCGGGTTAGAGTGCCGTGGAGTCAGTTTAGCTCACAGCAACCTCAAACTCTTGGACTTAAGCGATCCTCCTGCCTCAGCCTCCCGAGTAGCTGGGACTACAGGCATGCACCACCATGCCCGGCTAATTTTTATATATATATATTTTTTAGTTAGCCAATTAATTTCTTTCTATTTATAATAGAGATGGGGTCTCCCTCTTGCTCAGGCTGGTTTCGAACTCCTGACCTTGAGCAATCCACCCGCCTCAGCCTCCCATAGTGCTAGGATTACAGGCGTGAGCCATCGCGCGCAGCCTGAAACTTATTTTCTTGCAATTTATAATTTGTCTCTGAAAGCAATGCCAAATAGTCATAATTCTTTTTTAAATAATAATATTTAGAATAGTAGTTTTCAAAATATTTTAGTAGTAGAATACTTTTTTTTTCTATATGAAATGCTTAATAAATACCTACTGTGAAGAAAAGGAAGTCTCAGGTTTTGAGGGAGATCCAAGGTCAGTGAAGACCTATGTTCTACCTCCAGATAGAGCTCCAAAGATATGGCGAGCTCCTAGAGCGGACATGCCAATATGGCAACAGACTCAGAAGCACCAATTCATTGATACTATGTTGGACATTCACTTGTTTTGGTACAACTGACTACTATTCTGTGCTCTGTGCATGCTCTGAGCTTTGGTTAGCATTTCCAAGCATTGGTACAGCAAAGAACCCCATGCTCTAGTAGTTTGCTAGATTGTATAAGTGTATCTAGTTGGATATCTGAAGTTTAATTGAGTGTGTTCATAATCAGAGATACATTTAGAAGTTCAAATTACATATACAGTGAAAGAAACATTATTCTGAAGTCTACAGGAAGATGCACAAGCTTGATAATACTAAGCTGATGTGTTGGTGAATTTCCAGTATTAACATATGTTAACTAATATATTTTAGTGTGTGTTTTTTGCAATATTTAAATTACTTCAATTTTTTTCTGTTATGTGTTTGAGAACCTCTGAAGATTCTTCATAGGATTCTTACATTCCATAGTTTAAATATTGCTGATTTAGAAAGATATAATTTAGGTGTGAAGTTGCATTCTGTTTATTTATTTATGTATGTGTTTATTTTTAGTAAGGCATCTTATTACTTTAAAGTCTCATCTTGCCTCCTTTGGGATTTTTCATAAGAGAAACTCAAGAATTCTGAGGCCTGTGCCTTGAAATGCCTCAGTGAAGGTCCAATTAAGATCAGGTACCTGCAAAGCAAGGTACATGCTGACATTTCTTATTCACCTGGTAAATAGCACCTTACTTAGCCATCTATAGATACACTCTTTGCAGAGTAATAGGTGCATCTAAATAGATTAGCCAAACACTCCTCTCTGCAAGATACCAACCTGGGAACTACATCAAGGGAATGAGAACTAAGTCTGTCTCCCTAAGGCATTTATTCATCTAGTAGTGAGGATCGGGTTAATTTTAGGCATGGTCTGGCTTCACTGTCCCAGAAATAATTCAGGATGGATTTACCAACTCAGGTACTTTTTGATCAATCAGTAAACCAGTTCTTATTAAGCCTACACTTAGGTTTACTTATAAAAGATTATGAATGATTAAAGAATCAGAAAAAAATTAGAACTGAAATGAGCTCCAAAGATAATCTAATTTAGTGACTTCCAAACATTGATCAGTAGCCTGTACTAGACTTCATAAACTTACCTGGGAAGCTTGATAAGGGTATAGATGTCCTGATGTCACCCCATGGAGATAATGTTTCAGTAGGTATGGGATAGAGACCACAAATCTGCATTTTTAACAAATGTCCCCAATGACTCTAGTGTGCAACCCAGTTCTTGAACCTCTGATGTGGTCAAGTCCCTTATTTTATAAAGCACCTTGCCTATGGTCAAAAGTGGACCAAATCCCAGAGCTTGAGACTCCCTGGACAACTCCCCTTCCTCTACTTTAGGTTACTTTTCCTTCAAGGAAACTGTTCACCAATCAGTGTGGCTTTTTAATATCTGGTTGGTTTTGTGTGCTTGCAACTCTCTACTCTTGAGAATTGAAGCCAACTAGCAGCAAAAACTTGAAGGTCTTGTCTCCCCCAGACTCTGGGACCAACTCTATTCTAAAGAAGAGAAAATATGAAGAGCTCCAAGTCTGAGGCTCTGTGTCTAGTCAGTTCAACTGCTGATCCCTTCCATAGTTTAGATTTTAAAACCAATTAGATCTGCCAAACTCTAAAAACAATTTAATGGCTATCACACTGTAATTGTGGTTTACCTCTATTTCTCCTTATAGTTCAAAAGTTTTAATTTATATGTGTTGATAAAATGTTAAGGGCTACTGGCTGTAAGAAAAATTAGCAAACAGTTCGAGACAGTACATAATGATATGCCACATACGTGTTCTGGTAATAAAGGTATTCATGATGTAGCAGCATCTTCCTCTCTCAGCCTAGACTGTGAACTCCTTGACGGCTATCAAAAACTTGGTGATGTGTTCAACCCTGTGTCTTGCATACCCCTTAGCATCATTTCCTAGACACAGTGAAAGCTCAACAAATATTTCTGGATGAGAGTGCTTTTTGTGTTCCAGTTTAGGAAGCACATCTCGGCTCCCATTAAGCAGATGTGTCCTGATCTATTAGTAGTACAGACCTGCCAGCAGAGCCAGGGGTAGGGGCATCTCTTGCTCAAGGTGTTCGGCTCACAGGGGAGCTGGCAAGGCTTGACTATCATAGCTCTCTGAAATAAATTTCACATCTTGGAATTTCATGCTCTTTTAAAATGATCATGAATATGGCCCTTCATACTAATGCTACTTATTTTGAGCATTCCACCATCTGGTAGAGAAATGTCAAATTGTCCTGGAAAACCCTAGAGCCTGGAAAATTAGGGACTCTATTTTTCTAACAGTGTCTTCCCTAGCTCTTAACACAGCGAAATATTAAAATATCAACAATAAGCAAACCACAAAACCAAACAGCCTGATCTTTTAGGAAAAGCATGGAGCTTTAATATAAAATATATAATACTTTCTTTCCCTTCCTCAACCTGTGCCTTTGTTTATGCTAGTCCCTTTGCCTGGAACATTCTGCCTTTCCTCTCTCATCTGCAATCCACTTTTCATCCTTCCACCATACCCCACCATACATTTTTTTGTTGTTCATTTTTACTCTTTAATTAGAAACCACCTAAATATTCCTTTTTTAGCATAGTCTTCCCAGATCGTCTGGAATCCAGAGAGCACGCCCCTTTGTTACACCTCTTGGTGCACTATACTTCCCATGCCATAGTGCTTATTGCAATAAATTGCAGTTGTTTATTTGCACATTGGCTTCCTTCTCCAGACTATAAGCTCTCTAAGTGCTGGGAGCATCACGTTTAAGCTGTTGTTACAAAATAAGAAATGTATATCTGGCCTCTGCCCCTGGTTCCTGGTACAGAGCTCCTAAAATTGTTATAACTCCTAATTAATAAGGGTGACAGGAAAATCTATTGTTACGATATTTGGTCTTCGTGCCTAGTTCCTGACACAAGAGCTTCTGAGACCCTGGGCATTTCCAGAATGATAACTGTGTCTTTTGGTATGCTAATGAAATGGCTGGTGGCTGGAGTCCCTAGATAGCTTTATTATGGGGGCTGGCGGCCAGAGGAACCAACCATGTGATTAGAAGGTTGGAACTTTCAGCCCTCTTCACTACCCTCCTTGACCTCCAGGGAGGGGAGAGTGGCTGGAGATTGAGTTTAATCATCAATGACCAGTGATCTAATCAATCATGCCTGCATAATAGAACCTGCATAAAAACCCTAAATAAAGGAGTTTGGAGAGTTTCTGGTTACTGAATGCATCCATGTGCCGGGAGGGTGGTGCAACCCAGCTCCACGAAGACAATCGCTCCTGCACCTGGGACCTTTCTGGACCTTTCTGGCCCTTGCCCTAGGTACCTCTCCACGTGGCCATTAATCTGTATCCTTTAGTAAACTCATAAATGTAGGTAAAGTGTTTCCCTGAGTTCTGTGAGCCATTATAACAAATTATCAAACATGAAGAAGGGGTTGTGGGAAGCCCTGATTTGTAGCCAAGTTGGACAGAAATGTGGGTAACCTGGGGCTTACTTTTGGAGATTAGCATCTGAAGTGAGGGGCAGTCTCATGGGACTGAGCCCTTACCCTGTGGAGTCTGTGCTGACTCTGTGTAGTTAATGTCAGAATTGAATTAAATTGTAGGACACCCAGTTGATATCCACAGAGAACTGGAAAATTGCTTGGTGTGGAAAAGCCACACATTTGGTGTCAGAAGTGTTTTGAGTACAGAAACTGTTTTTTTTTT
>VBSM01003157.1:35496333-35516380 GCA_008086735.1 Cheirogaleus medius
CTCTTCCCAACAGTGTGTAGTTGAGTTAGTTCCCCCAGCTTAATCTCGGTGATGGTAGGTGGTACTTGTGAAACAGCCACACCCTGTTTGCTTGAGTTGGAAGATGCTATGATGAGCTATATTGTTGTTCTCCCTGTCATTGGTTGATGACCGTGTGAGAGAGCCAGCTGCCGAGGTGTTCTTTTGTGTCCGTGGTATGCTCTGGTTCCCCAGGTGGAGTACTTGAGTGCCTCAATCTTTGGGAGGGACCCTGCAGCTCCCAGGCTTTCTTGATCTACACCAACACTGAGCTGGGGGGAGCAGCAAGGTGGTTCGTGGCTAGGTTTGCAAAGCTTTACAGGGGCGCAGAAGTTGCTTTTCCAGCCACCAGGGGGAGCTGCTGGCAGGAGGGTCAGGACAAGCTCTCCATATAGGGAGAGCTGCTGACCGGGGAGGGCTAAACGCTTGTAGCTGAGGCCTGGGGCTGGGATCTTTTGGCCCTTGTCCAGTAGTGCAGTTTTTCTGTCGGGAGGGGTAGGTGCTCCCCCAAATGGCCACTCCTTGGGGAGTGGCCACCCCTCACACCCTGTTAAATTGAATTAGTAAAGGCTGTAAAGGTTTGTGCAAATTGACCTCCCTGTCAGTAAGAGGCCCTTGCTGGAAGGAACAAACTGCTATGTTGTTTTGGGGACCTGTGACAGGCTCTAGTCCCTCAGGAGAAGCACTGAATGCCCCAGGTGTTGGCTGGGGCCCTGGAACTTCCAGGTGAATCCTTAATCTTTGCTGCAGCAGGGGAGGGTGGGGGAGTATGGCTGGTCAGGGATGGGTTGGGTGAGTCTGCCCTCAGGCTCCACAAAAGTTGGCAAGGTAGCTGTTTTAGCAGGGGTCATAGGTCTGCTCCCAGCTTCTGGGCAGAGCCTCCAGGGAGAGGCTAAAGTGGGCCCCACCCAACCAGAAAGTCTGTTTTTGGAGGCAGGTCCATCACGAATGAAAAAATGCTCAGTGTCTCTAATTATCAGAGAAATGCAAATCAGAACTACAATGTGATGTCACCTAACTCCAGTAAGAATGGCTTTTATCAAAAAGTCCCAAAACAATAGACGCTGGTGCTGATGCAAAGAGAAAGGAACAATCATACACTGTTGGTGGGACTGTAAACTACTACAACAAGGAACAATCATACACTGTTGGTGGGACTGTAAACTACTACAACCTCTGTGCAAAGTAGTATGGAGATACCTCAAAGAACTAAAAGTAGACCTTCCATTTGTTTCAGAAATCCCTTTACTGGGTATTTACTGAAAGGGAAAAAAAGACATTTTACAAAAAAGACACTTGCACTAGAATGTTTATAGTAGCACAATTCACAATGGCAAAGATGTGGAAACAATCCAAGTGTCCATCAATACATGAGTGGATCAATAAAATGTGGTATCTGTATACCATGGAGTACTACTCAGCCATACCCCAAAAAAGGTGACCTAATATCTTTTGTAACAACCTGGATAGAACTGGAGATCATCCTTTTAAGTGAAGTATCACAGGAATGGAAGAACAAAAACCACATGTACTCACTATTAAATTAAAACTTACAAATCAACACTCATGTGCACGTACGGTAGTCAAATTCAAGCAGGTGGGAGGGTGGAGGAGAGGAGGGGTAAATTCACACCCAACGGGTACAATGCACACTATATGGGTGATGGACACACTTATAACTTTGACTCAAATTGTACAAAAGCAATTCATGTAACCAAAATGTTTGTACCCCCATAATATTCTGAAATTTACAAAAAAGAAAATTATTTCTTACCATGTATTTGAAGATATTAAGAGGCACTTCTTCTGTTACTTTGTTATGAATAACAAATAATCCTTCAGAAGAAAATTAGATTTGATCTGATCACAGTCAATAACAGTTTTATATGTTTACATAGGTCACTGACATAGTTTTTGTAAGGTAAAAAATAACACAGATTTAGTAATTACTCCTGAGGGTGTGACCTCAAGATTGCAAGTATTTGAAGTCATTATAAACAAGCCTTTTAACAATCATTTAATAAAAGTTAATACCGAAAGCAGTTATGTTTTGAAGACATGAGTTCTATAGCTATGGAAAGAATAAGGAAATGAAGTTGCCACAATTCTATGGCAACAGCCACTTGTAGTTTAGGGTACCCATATATAGATTCAAAATGGTTGTATCTCAATAAAATGAGAAGATAATGTGCTCTGAAAAACATGATGCACATGATGGGGGAATAATTCCCATGAAGACATAGATGCTGATGTTAAGAATGCATGTGAAGAGAATGAGTACAATTTCTAAAATGTGAGAGTATCAAATAATTTTTCTAAATTGATATATTATGCATGCTTTATATAGTTTAAAATTTGCATGCAAACCCAAATAAACATATAATATATTATAAGTAGTATTTAGCTATTTCATCAACATCCCTAAAAGTTATTTTTATATTCACCTTAGCCAATAAAAACAATGGTGTATGAGTTTTCTTATTATAAAAATGGAAGATGGCATTATTTATGGAAGCACCATATACTTGGGAAAACATAGGTTGATGTTTGTTGATGCAGTGAACACTACAATGACTGATATAGGATGTGGGACTACAGCATTTGCCCTCTGAGTTCTGTATTCAGACTGACTAGTTAACAAGCGTTCAGAACTGGGAAGATTCCCCGGAAGACCCTAGCTAGTTAGAGCCATCGCAGTTGAAAAGGTCTGCCTTCTCCCAGGTGCCTCCTACACCTGCCACCATCACTCATGCATATGGGGGGAAAAGAGACTGCATTTTCCCACATTGGTCATGATTTTGTTGGTTTCAAGAAGACCCAAATCAAACTAAATAAACAGGAAGGGTGTGATAGCTCAAGTAACAGAAAAGTCAGAGGATATGATCATTGTCTGCCTCAACTTCATCAGAGGCTTGGAAGATGTTACCAGGACTCTTTCCCTCTATCTCTCAGCCATTTAATCCCTCCATGATCCCTCCATCCTCAGACAGCCTCTCATCTCAACGCTGAAAGAAAGGGCAACACCTCCAGGCCTGAAGTCCTCTTAGCTCAAGTCCAGTGGGAACACACTTGTGCACGGTTGTGTGTTCCAGCACAATCTCAGTACATCTTACACATTCTAGGTGGATCCTAGTCACATTCCTAACACATCTCCATGGCTGGGGAAACACCTGAAGAACACCCTAGGTGAAGATGGAGGAGGCTTGGTTCCTCGTGATAGAAGTTCAACAATCTGAAGAAGGATAAATGGATGCAGACAGTAAAAACAACAGATGTCCTCTATGTTTTCCTATTTTCATGATTGTGACAGTACTCCCTGTTAATTGTATGTCATTCAGAAGAATAGGAAATAAATGTACCACTCATAGTCTTATCTTTCAGAGATATGTATTAGTACCATTTTGTCATGGTTCATCCTAATTACTTTCTCTATTTGTGTAATTTTTATACAACGGCAATCATTGTGTAGATATATATGATGTGTTTTCACTTGGATTAAATAATAAGAATTTTATCATAGCATGAATAGTCTTTAAAACAATATTGATAGCTGCATTGAAAATCATCATATTTTATGTAATCATTCCCATTTCTCTCCTGAGTGAGTCCTCCCACCCATACCTGATCTCAGAGATTGCATCCCTGTCTTCCAGTCTGGCCACCACCTGTTGCGCCATCCTTGGTGATGAGTGATTGCCACATATTTATTTGAACCATACTGTGGCTCAGTTCAGCTGCCCAGTCTCAATGCCAGGACACGGATTTGGCATAGGATGTTACACTAGGACTGTTCTGTCTGAACTGGCTTGTTGACAAGATTGCTGACACAAGACTGAAAGGTGGCCAGTCCTCAGAACCCTGGATCATCAGAACTTCTCTTTCCAGAGGCCTGTGTGCAATGGCAATATAGTCATTCCTTCAAAAGGTACCCATTGAGCTAATATGTGTCAGTCATTATTACCTCTGCTGGGAATATTATGGTGATCAAAGACCTATTTTTTCATCATGCTCACAGTCTACGAGAAAGACAGACATGAGTCAACATTATACGTAAAATTACCAGTATGATAAGTGCAGTGAAGGAGAGGCATATGGAGATATGAGTGGTTATAACAGGGGAATTTGATCTGTTTAACAATGGTTTTTCTGAGGAAGTAATGAGTAAGTGGAGGTTTGCAGTAATAAAAGTGGTGGGGTAGAGGAAAAAAAATTATAAACACAAAAGAATCTTCTGATTTCTTGACTTTATTACAAAATTGTATTCCTTCTCTGGTACCTTCTGTAAGAAAGGAGGTCAAGAAGGGCTTAACTGAGAAAGTGATGTTTGAGCAAAGACCTAAAGAAGTTAGGGAGAAAGCTATGCAGATTTCTGGCCAGGAATACCCTGACAAGAGGAAATTTGTACAAAGGCCCGGAGGTGGGTGGCTGCCCTTTGTGGCGAGGAACAGCAGGATGCCAGTGGCTGCAGCAGTGGACTGAGTGGGGGACACTTAGGAGTCAAACTCAGAGAGAGAAGGAGAGGGGAGGAGCAGGTCCTGTGGGTCTTTGTACTCATTAAAGGGCATTAGAATGAATTTGAGTTTTGAATGAGATGAAATTGAATTGAGTGAGATGAATAAGATGTAGATCTACGGAAAGGTTTTGAGCAGAGTGATTTGTTCTGACTTATGCTTAAAAAGAAATAGCCTGGTTATGTCGAGAAGAGATTGTATAGAGTAAAAGCTGGAAACACAACGACTCTTGGAGAATTATTTATGTTCCCATTTTACAAAGAAATGGAGGCACAGAGATTTTAGCTTGACTAAAATTTTTGTTGCACAAAGATTTGATTTGAACTTAGGTTTAGCTGATCCTAAGCCCTTGCTCTTTCTACCATGTTGGAATAGTATGCATGTGAGTATGTGTGTGTGTGTGTACACATATATATTAATTAGAAAAGTAGGATTTTCTAAATTCTATTTAATATTTGGTTTTCTTTTCACTTTTTCACATAACATGTCATATACTCATTTCATTGCATAGTTTTTCTATAGCATCATTTTTAAGACCTATACTTTAGTCTACTGTATAGATGTACGGTCTTCAAATAACCCATCTGCTGTTGTTATTTTTTTTATTATTAAAAACTTAATAAAATATTTATTTAGGAATTTTATTTAGAAATTTAGGAATTTTTTCTATTCTTTTCAGGAAAAAGGCAAATATCCCAAGGAAAATTTTAAACATGTTTCCTATTGATGAGATGGTGATATACATGAAAAAAAAAAGACAATTTAAACTCTATGACTAAACTCAGCCTTTTTATTTTAAATTACTTAAGACAATTTCCAAAAACAATTACATTTTCACATTTTGTGAAAGAAGCATGACAGTACCCCAAACCACTAATTAGTTAGATTTAGAGATGCAATCAATATGCTCATGACAAAAGACAATATTGTGTGCAGAAGTTAAAGTGCCAATATTTTCATATGTTAGTTAAAAAAAATCAGTGGGCAAATGTTCTTGCCTCACCTCTGGAACATTAGATCTTAATGATTTTATTGGTTTGATGATGATGATTTTGGAAAGGTCTCAGTTCTCGTTTCTCTTATGGCGGCTTAAGAGTATAATTTTTCCTCGTAGTTTTATCTGTTACTTTTTCTGTTCAACACAGAACAGCCTTCCTTTCTAGGCTTTTCAAGTTTCCCTTGCCTTCTTAGTATAGCACCTCACAAAATGGACCGGTCTCCTTTATCATAAGCATCCCAGTGCTGAGGACTTGAGAGGGCCCATATTATATAAGAAAAAACATCACAAGTTTTCTCATGGATCAAGGCCAGCAGTTGGGCCTTCTGCAATCTTCACATGGTAGAACTAGAAACAGGGAGTTATTCAATTAAACCTCTGTAGTTCACCACTGTAGCAACAAATAGGCTATTTCTGAAGCAGTTTTACCAGCCTCAGAAGGAGAATTCCCTCAGTACCGGAGAATAGAGCTGTGCCAAAGTACCAATTTTCAAGAGTATTCAACTGCAAAAATGACACTTTGCTACTTGCAAAGAACTTGCTTTTGCTATTTTCTGTGACAGAAGGAAAGCTCCTTTCCCATTTTGGAAATCAATAAGGCTTTTTTCTCCACTGCCATGAGTTATTATAAAAGAAATTACCCATGTTCCTGGAGATAACTTACAGAAAATGATTATTGAGGTGGAGCCAACTCTGCTCTCCCCATGGAAAGCCATCTGGAGGCTGGGGACTGACTACTGGTTGAAAGGATGTGAAGAACATCCACTCAGGTTGCTAACACTCAGACCACCCAACCATTTCAAGAAGCTTCCAGTAGGGCATTTTGAGCCAACACCCTCTAGAGACCAGGGTAAGTTCCATTATCATTTCTCATCGCAAGCTACTACCAGAACATTTTCAGGGCACTCTTCTTGAGTTCTTTAGCTAGAGTTTTTACAGCAGTTCATGACACAATTCAAAGACCCATCCCATATCCAAGTAGGGAGTTGCTAGCATCAGAGAAGAGATGGTGCTTCTCTGAGGAGCTGGTTATTATGGTGGCCTTCTTTCCACATATATACCGTGTCTCCCTGAAAATAAGACAGGATCTTATATTTATTTTTCCTCAAGAAGACACCCTAGGGCTTATTTTCAGGGGATGTGTTATTTTCCCCTCAAAGCCTCAGCTTGCAGCACACACAGGATGGCCGGGACCTGACAGGGGGAGCTGACCTTGTTGGTGGGGCTGCCCACGCCTTTCCTGTCACCTCTGGGATAGTAGCTGTCACGATGGGGCAGATGAGAAGGACTGCTCTTCTTCTTTAACACTCCACGACGAAATGCATGGGTTGAGCAGATACGCTGCATAGCCACGCCCATCACTAGGTCTTATTTTCAGGGTAGGGCTTACATTGCGCAAATGCTTAGAAATCCTGCTAGGGCTTATTTTATGGGTAACTCTTATTTTCAGGGAAACACGGTAGCTGGGGGCAGCCCCACCAGTAGGCAGAGCCAGGTAGTACCTACTCAGGTTTCAGCTCTTTTATTTATTTAAGTGTGTGGTGTTGGGCTGGCAGTTTTAACTCTCTTAATACAGGGCTCCTCATCAGCCAATGGGATGACAAATACTTTACAAGGTTGTCATGAAGATTAAACAAGATAATGTATTTAAAGTGCCTGGCAAAACAAATAAATAAATAAAGTACCTGGCTTACAGCCTGTTATATAATAGGCGTACAAATGGTGGTCATGTGCTCCTTGTCCATTCCACATGAAATCCAGTCTGTCCTCAGAGTGGCAACTAGGCACACATTCCCACCTTTTCTTTTTCCACCAACATGACCCTAAAAGGCCATTTTTTCATTTTCTCTCTTCAGGCCTACTACCTCAGATTGGACATTAATAACCTGTACCTCTTTCCAAGTCATATATATTAAATATTATGTTATTTACTATAATATATAATATTGGTATAAAATTAATATTATATAATATATTGATTAGATAGTACATTAAATGTATGTATATTATGTAATATATGTAAATATATTACATTAAATTAAATAATTATGGATTAAATATGTTATATATTTATTAGAACTCATACTAGTTTTAATTCTGAACTCAGTGGGAGGCCCCCACATTTATAGGGTGATAAAGGAAGAAGAGGTAATTTTCAAAACAAAGAGGGAGGGCATACAATTTTAGAATTAAGTCTCCCCCTGAACAGGCAACCCTGGGGTACGATATTGGGTGCAAAGCAGAGCAGTAGTTACCATCTTAGCTTGAGTTCATCATCACGTCCAATGTGGTATAAAACAGCATTGGAGCTTTTAGTGAATGTATCATGCAGCTTTTTTTTCTGTCAGACTTAAAATCAATAAAAAATGCTCCTGTTTTTGCAAACTCATTTAAATCAAAGCCCATCTTTCTCATCCTTTACTTGCTGAATTAGAATTTTTCGGGGTGCAGCATTTGGGAAGAGTTACTAAGTGTAGTCCTGTACAAGTATTCTTGTTCACTGAGTTTTTAGATTAATTTCATTGTTCCATTTTGCTGAGATCCTGAATTTTAAAAGTGTCAACAAATAGTTACTTCTTGTTTTATATCACCAACTAATTTCATAAGCATATAGATATCTCTATTACAAGTATCAATTAAAAACATTTTCTATGGGGTTGAGTGGCACTGTGATAAATCACAGGAGAATAATCTTCTAATTGGGCATCGATAGACATTGACCAATTAATACACACTCCAGCAATAATTACTAAGGATTAGCCATATTGCATTATAGCTTAGGTCATATTTTAACCTAAGTATTTGTAACAATATTATGAGTATACTGTAAAACACTTGGCTGAAATCCAGATATGACTTGTCTGTGATATGTATTTGCAGTTTCAATCTGCAATAATTTATTCTAAGTGAACCCATGCTGGCTTCCAGTGGCTTTGCATCCTTTCCTGAGTGTTTATAAATCATGTTTTAAATAATTAATTTTTATCTCCTGCCTGGGACTGATGGCAAGTTCACTTGCCTGTGGTTAGAAATAACTATAATTTTTCCATTTTTGTTTATAAGTCAAGAAAACTTGCCCACAGATGCCTCTCCTATTCTTTAAAGATTAACAAAAGTGATCCAGTCATTTCTTTTGCAGTAATTTTTATATCTTAGAAAATATTTGAAGAAGAAAGTTTGGGTATTTTTGGAGCATAAACACTTTAGGACTCTTTCATTGTTGAAGATTTTCTTCCTATTATGCCTCTACTCAAATCACCCTTTCCTGTCAGGCTGATGCAATCTCAGCCTCCAGAACTTTACATATCCACAATCACCTCCAGCTCCTTGCTAAATTAACAGGCCCACTGGAGTCTTATTATCTCCAAGAGGTCATCCCTGACTGCCTCATTTCCTTTTTCTCCTAAATTACAGCAGTATATATATATATATATATATATTACTATTATGAGTACAGAGTTTTAAATTCTAGGTCAAAAGACCTCTGTCTTCTTTGTCCAGATTGAAGGCTGCTTGATAGCAAGAACTCTTTCTCATTCTTCATTGTAAACACCAAGTTATCTTACATATGTAGTGAGCATTGAGAAAGGTTGGTGACTAATGATAATAGCAAAGCCTTTCCTACATAATCATATCATCACACACCCACAGTTAGGCATCCAAAACTAAGTTACAAAACTAGACCTTGATAAAAAGCCATAAATTTTAAAGTGGGAAGATACATTTAATAAGGATTATCTTTGCTTTCAATTAATTTAATTAGGATGCTTTATGTTATAAAATGTATACACCTTCCTTAACCTGGATTAAATAATAAAGGAATTAATTGGCCACTGTATCTGAGAAATGTAAAGGCAGGGCTGGCTTTAGGTAAGGTGTTTTATTCTAATGACCCAAACAACATATAACCAAGGACTCAGTTTGTTTCCTTGTCTGCACTCTGATTCTACAGTTTCAATTTTATTTTCAAGTTCTGTGTTCATTTTTTTGGTTGCCGCTTTAACAGATTACTGCAAAGTTAGTGGTTAAAACAAACACAGATTTATTATCTTGTAGTTCTGGAGGCCAGAAATCAGAAAATGAGTCTCATATCTCTAAAATCAAAGTGTTCACAGGGCTCTGTTCCTTCTGGAGGCTCTAGGTGAGAATGCGTTCTTTGCCTTTTCCATCTCGTAGAGTCTGCCTACCTGCCATGGCTTGTGGATCCCTTCTAGCAATGGCATCACTCTGACCTCTGCTTCAATCATCACACTTCCTTTTCTGACTCTGCCCATCTGCCTCCTTTCTTCTTTTAGCGAGGCTTGTGATCACAATGGGTCCACCCAGATAATCTGGAATAATCTCCCCTTCTCAAAACCCTTAACTTTATCACATTACAAAGTCCCTTTTGCCATGTGGGGTAACATATTTACAGGTTCTGGAATTAGGATGTGAACATCTTCGGAGGGCCATTATTCTATTACTGCAGTCTTCCCTCTGGCCCTGAAAGATTCACATCCATCTCACATCAAAAGTACATTCACCCTTCCCAACGTCTCCAAAAGTCTTAACCTATGAACTCAGAGTCCAAAATCTCATCTACATATTATCAGTTCAAAGGTCTCAAATCTCATCATCTAAATCAAGTATGGGTGAGACTGGTATGACCCATATTGGGGAAAAATTCATATCTATTTGTGGACCCGTGAAGCTAGAAAACAAGTTACATGATTTAAAAACACAATGATATAATAGCATAGGAAGCCAGTTATAGACATCCCTGTTTAAAAGGAAGAAGATAGAAGGAAAAAAGGAATCATTGATTCCAAGCAATTTTGAAATACAGCTGGGTAAACATTAGTTTTTAAGACTTGAGAACAATTCTCTGTGGTTTATGGCTTCATCCTCAGCTCATGGCTCTGCCTTCTGGGTTCACATCTATGACCTTGGAATTATCTTTCTTTTCTTTTTCATGAAGGGTAGCACATGTTTGCAGCTGAGTACTCTTATCAGCCTATTTCCTGCCTATAAAATTTTAAGAATCCAACAGCTTTTTTTCATTTGTCCCCTCTCTGTCCCTTTCAGTCCAAGCTGCCACTGTTTCTGCTGGTATAACATTCTCAAGAACCTTGTTGGTCTCCCATATATATCTTGGGAATTCACTCCATTAGACAAGAGGCTGTTCCATAGACGCTTCCTAGTTGATCTCTACTCCTGACTTCTTTTGAGACAGCTGAGAAATTCCATGAGCCACATGCCAAATCTCCTCAAAGAGCCCTTTGTGTGAATGAATTTTCTGACCTTTTGGTCTTTGTAAGGCTTGAGCAAAAGGTAGTCCAGACACACTCTGGGTTTTCTCTACAGAGCATACTTTTCTGACCATACATCTCCTAATTTCAATGTCTTTTATAAACTGAATAGGCTGAGAATTTCCCAAATCATCAAGACCTGATTCGTTGATTAACAATTCTTCCCTCATTCTATCTTTTTCCTCTCATATTTTACTATAAGCAGTAAGGAGAAATCTGGCCACATCTTCAACACTTTGGAAATCTCCTCAGCAATTGTCCAAGTTCATCACTTACAAGTTCTGCCTTCCACATGAATGTAAGACAAAATTGTGCTAAAATTCCTGCCACTGTATAACAATAATCCCCTTTTCTCATTTCCTTCTGCACGCTCACCATCAATGACTTTAGCGTCCCTATTTCTACCAACAGTCTATTCAAGGCAATCTAAGCTTGTTTTCTATCATGCTCCTTAAAATTCTTCCAGCCTCTGCTTCTTGCCCAATCCCAATGTCACCACACATTTTTAAGTGTTTGTTATAACAGCACTCCACCTCATGGTATCCAATCCTAAACTAGTTTCCTATTACTCCTCTGATGAGCTACCACACATTTAGTGGCTTAAAACAACACAGATTTGTTATCTTGTAGTTATGGAGGTCAAATATTCAAAAAAGGATTTACAAGGCTAAAATAAAGAAAATCAAGGTATCAGAAGGACTGTATTCCTTGTGCAGGCTCCAGGGGAAAATCTGTTTTTTTCCTTCTCCAGCTTTCAGAGGTTGCCTACATTCCTTGGCTTGTGATCCCTCCCAGCAATGGCATCCCTTGCCCTGCCCTCTGCTTTTGTCATCACATCTCCTTCTCCAACTCTGACTTTTCATGTCACTTTTCATGTCACCATTTTCAAAGGACCCTGGTGATCACATTGGGCCCATCTGGATAATCAAGGATAATCTCACTATCTCATAATCCTTAATTTTATCACATCTACAAATCCCTTTTTTCTTATAAGGTAATATATTCACAGGTTCTGGGGATTAGGATGTAGGCATCTTGGGATTAGGGGCACATTATGCTGCCTACCACAGGTTCCTGATAGGAGTCTGATGGAAGCTCTAAGATTTCTTCTAAATTGCCGCTTCACTGAAGCTCATACTCTTCCATAGTCCAAGGGGAAAAAGGGTTTCTCCTAGTGGTACCTCCATGAGAGACACAAAGCTTCTCATTCTTAGAAGCCCCAGTAAATGTTCCCTTTGCTGTCTGATTGGCTGATGTGCTCAGCTCTGAATTCATCACTGTGATCAGAAAGACAGGCTACTCTGCATGACTACAGTGACTCAGGATCTACTTCCCCAATTTTGTAGTCAAGAATGTGGAGGGGTAGCCTCAGAGTAAACTATGAGACCTGCTACCAAAATAAGGAAGAAGGGATTCTGAGAAAAACAAGCAAACAAAAATGAAAAACCTCACAAATATCAACTAAAATATATCCCTTCACTTTATGATTGTAAATTAGCCAAGGATAATGACTATATCATATTTATATTTGTATAGTCTATATAGATAGCACAGCACTCAAAGGTATAATAATTGGCTTTCTTAAATAAATGACTAAATGGTAAATTATCACATTGTCATGTTCACATGACTTAATCTGCAGTATAGTCAAGTCCATAGCCTTATATGTACCATTTGACTAGAGGTTATTGCTTTTGCAAACACATTTCTAAAATATGTTATAGAAAGTATTAAAAGTCAGATCATGATATTGGGAGAACAGAAATATATTAAGAAAATTAATTATCTAAATTAAAGTAAGACAAGAAATACAGTTCTACAATGGAGATCCTAAAAGGAATTATATACTTTTAACCTGGCTCATCTGCTTGGCCTAATTTCAGAAAATCAGTGTTCTTGTTGTACCTCCACCCCCCATACACATATAACTTAGGGTACATGTGGTTTGACAAAATATGCATTAATTCACCTTCAGAACTCAACAGTATGTTTGGATAACTGTATACTTCATCACCAGATTAAACCTCAGAAGGGGTCTATGGACACCAAATGTCTACCCTCCCTCCCACTCTTTGAGGACATCTTTTTACTGATATGGGAAACAGAGGATTTTAGACTCTCTTAAAAAGAGATTGCAGCTCTTCCCTCATACCATACTCTCTTATTCAATGGTTCTTTACAATGTTTCAGCAGGTGACAGGCTTGAACTTATTTTGTGCATCTCATGAAAGCTAAAGATTTCCCTCCCAGAAAAAAGAGCATGTGCGCAGAAGCCAACCATTTTTCATAAATTTTCAGGATGCTCATGAACTCCTGAACTCTATCATCAGAGACCTCCCAGGAAGATCCCTGGACCCAGTTAAGAGTCCTTAACTTTCAGGCACGTTCAGAGGCTTCATCCTTACATAATGGAAGCTTTGAGTGTTTTGAGAAATGTGGAGGTCACCAAAGAGATTCATTACATTTCAAAAAACCCATCAAACTAAGCTACTTCAGAAGGTTTTGATTTAGTGATCTCAGGCAATTTTTCTTTTAACTTTTCCAGAACAGGAAGGCATAGCCATGACTAAGGATCTAAAATATTGTTTTCCAGTTCTAGCATCATGGGAATTTTCCTGATGATGACTTTATCCTGTATTTTTCCTACACCTCCTCCCCCACCTTCTTTTTAAAAGGATATTCACATTGTCTTTTCTCACAACCTGGTGAGCTTGGGAGAGTGGGGAAGAAAGGGTGGGAATGAGAGAGAGAAAGAATGAAGAGGTAATGTCATACAGTGAGGAATGGAGAGAACTTGCAGCTGAACATCTCCTCAAAAGATAGACCTTTTACCGGAATGGCATTTCCATTCATCATCCTTCCTGGCCAAAATCATTGGTTTGTACGTTCACTTATTCAGCAAAAATGTATTGGCATCTGCAGTGTTCCAAGTCCTATGCTAGCAAGTGTGAGGGTTGCAAAGGTGAACAGCATATAAGTTTCCTCTCACAGGAGCTGGAGGTTTCTCAGTGGGGATAAGATAGACAAACTCAGCTTAAAGCAGTTTCCTGAAAGGGCTTCACTATTCGCCCTTCCTAAGTTTCCTATTGTGTGTGTGTGTGTGTGTCTATTTGCGTGATTGCTTCGCTTCATGTCCCAGGGACTGGAGAAGTGTCTCTCTTGTTCTCCCAGAGCACCTCCTCATTACATGTACCATCATATTTACCATGATACTTTATAATTATCCATTTGTGCTTCTACTGAGTGTTACTAAATCTCTTATCCTTATTTCTTGGGACCCAGCAGGGCACATGGAACATGGTAAATGCTTTAACAGATATTGAATAAAGCACTGAATCCCATCTAGAGAGGAGAGAACACAGATGAAATAAGATGTCCTACATAAAGAGGACCCTAGCTATTATATCAGGAAATGGCATCTGGCATCTGTTCGTTGTGCGTTTCAAGACCTCGGTTTCCCACCTGTCCTAGAAGGGAGTTAGATTAGGTAATTCATTCCAGATGAAAAATTCTTTTTTAAAACATGGTGAGAGCAGGGAAGGAGGTAAATGTCCTGGCCACCTGCCTCACTTGAAACACCCGCCTAGGTCTTGTAGTGAAATAAAAACAATTTCCTGAAGGTTGAGTGTCCAGAAAGATAGCCGCAAACCCTCCAGATGCTCGGAATGTTCACAGGCTCCATTGACAAAAGTGACTTCCCACGCTTTGCCCACAGAGGGCATCCCTGCGCATTGCTACGTAGACCAGGCGAATGCAGCTGCTGGAAGCCTCCTCAGTCCGCTTTTTTCCCTAAGCCGTCGTCTCTCTGCCCCCACCCCCCTTCCCGTGGAATCTTTGCCTGATCCAGTTCGTTTCCCTCCGGTCTCCACATTTTCCCTCCCAGCCCTCCACTTCTCCGGATCAATGGATAGTACGGTTCCAACTCTCAGCTCACACACCGCTGGCGGACACCCCAGTAACAAGTGAGAGCGCTCCATCCCGCAGCCCCCTGCCTCTCCTCCCTCGCTCCCCTGCGCTCTTGGAAGAAAAACGAACAGCATCTCCAGCTCTCGCGCGGAATTTTCTCTTCAACTTTAGCCAACCGACGACATGGAACCAGCTTCAACCTTTTAATGCACAGCCCAGCCACGGGATCGCCTGCCTTCTCCTCCTGGTCCCTCCTGGATGATCTGTTTATTGATGGCTCGCAAGCCCCGCGGAGAGCTGTCTTCCCTCCTCTTGCTGCTCCCTCCGTTTCCTTGAGTTAGTTTTCCAAGGTTTTACCAGGGCTCGGGATCTCTTGGACCGAATGGAACTTTTTGCTGCCTCCTTTTGCTGCTGATTCTGTCAGTGGACAAGGAAAAAGGCTTCGGAGGCAGAAGAGGCGCAGGGGAGGTGGAGAAAGAGGTGGAGGAAGAGGACGAGGAGGAGGAGGAGGAGGAAGCCGAAGGGGCTCGGCGTGTGTGTGTGCATGTGTGCATGCGTGTGTGAGTGCATGTGTGTGAGTGCCGCCACTGCCCAGGACCTCTGGCCCCGAAGGTGTTGGCTGAAATATGGAGAATAGTCTTGGATGTGTTTGGGTACCCAAGCTGGCTTTTGTACTCTTCGGAGCTTCCCTGCTCGGCGCGCATCTTCAAGTCGCCGGTAAGTGGTTCTTTCCTTTCTTCTCGTCGCACCCCCCTCCTTACCCCTTTCCCTTCTCATTTCAGTAGTAGAATGGGGGTGGGGGTGCGAGATATTTGGCGCTCGCGCTGCCCCCCATTTCCTCTCAGATGGTTAAAAAAGAGACTTTTTTCCTCCCCTGGGGGAGGAGGAGGATGGTGGTGGGGGTGAGGGGGGCGCCCCTTCGCTCTTTTTAAAGCCGGTGCTTCTCACTTCTTTGCTTTTGCACATACTTACGTTCATTTGGAGAGCTGGCGAGCCGGGGGCAGGTGATGGGGCTGTCAATGAAAGGAACTGGGTTGGATCCTTAAAGCCTCAGAAACCTACCGAAGGGGGAAGGATTGGGGCAATAGGGGCAAGCAAAGAAGGACGTCTAGGGGGCTTTGAGGAAGTCTGCGGGGCGTAGATGGTCGAGCTGAGTCGTCTGTGTGTGGATGTATGCGCCTCTGGGTTTGGATTTTTGGACTTGCTGATTGAGAATCGGGAAAGGGACAGCTAACGTGTTTTGGTACTTCAGAGGAGGGGGCTGTGGTACTGAAGAAGGCGTAGAGTTGCCGGGAGGAGGGAGGAGTGTTTTATTTTATTTTATTCTTTAACGGTGAATGGAGTTCACAAGCTGAGTCTCCAGATATCTTCAGGACACCTCCAAACTCCAAATGATTGATATTCCGGGGAACCGGCCCCCTGGCCCTGGCACTTGGCAAGCACAGTTTCTAATTAAAAATGGCAAAACTGTGTGGGGATTGGATCGGGCTAGAGGAGCAGAAAGAGGGACCCGGAGGCTGTTCAGGGCTGCTGCAGTCTCCGGCTTCGACGGCCAAAAGAATAGAAAAGAGCAAAATGACTCAGTATAACGTCCACTCGTTTTACGGGACCTCACCACAAGTGTAGATGGGCACCGAGGTGCAGGGAGCGGGCCTGGAGGGGTGGGGGGAGAGGGAAGGAGAGGAGAGCAGCTGGCTGAGCATTCAAATCCCTTCGGAAACGACCTTTTCCCAAATCCAAAGGAAAATGAGGCGCTGGCAGGGCCAGGCGTTGAGTAGGAGTGCCCCGATTCGCACCTTGGAAATTAACAGGGAATGCGATGTAAATCGCGGCCAAGCCCCCAGCCTCCCCAGAGCCCGCAGCTCCGGCTTTCTTGTCCCTGCTAAGTGCTGCATGGCTCTGGGTTGCGAAGGCAAACGGAGGATGTGGCTCTCCCGGTCTGTCGCGAGGGATTCAGACAGTCAAGCACCGAGCCGGCCCGAAGCTCCCCAAAGCTCGGCGCAGCTACACGCTGGCAGGAATCTGTTTGCGCGTGCACTGGGACTCGACTCCTCATCCTCCTTTGGCCAGACAGAGAGCAAGCGTGAGGGTGTGCGTGTGTGTGTGTGTGTGTGTGTGTGTGTGTACACGCGCTCGCTCGCTCCTGTGATGCGCGCGTACCCGCATCCGCGCGCCCAGCCGCCCGCGCTCGCTCCCTCCCTCTCGGGCTGGTCCCCCCTCCCTGGGCTCTTCTCTCCCGGAGCTTTGTCCTCGGCAATTACTCTGGCGGAAGGTGGGCGGGGGACTATCCCCGCAGTAATGAATAGGTGTCTTTTTTAAATTCCCTCCTAGAGACCGGCAGATGCTGGAGGCTGGGGTGAGGAGAACCCTCCTTCTGTACAGAAGGTTGACTTGCGCTCTTTGGCAGTTTGGGAGACCGCTGCAAGCAGGAGAGGGGAACTTAAGAGGGGGCATCCCTCACTGGGTAGAAAGTCTGCAGAACAGAGGGAACGGCTAGCCTGAGATGGGCTAGCTGAAAATACTGCATTAGGCAAGGTGTGCAGAAATGGACAATGATGTCTTGTCAATTACAATATTTTAGAGCCATTTCCCAAGTGACTTTTGTCTGGGGAAGGGTGGGGGGAGATGAATGAAGATGAATTTCTGTATGTTTTATTAACACATTAACTGTCATGTGAGTTATATTTAACTCATGCTAGTTTTGAGCCCCAGTTCTCCTGAAACAAAACCTGCAAAATCCTGCAGTTAGTTCGTGAAAATCTTACTTGTTGATGTTCTTATTGATTCACAAATTAATTCTAAAAACGTGGATTAAATGAATACAAATCAATTAATTTCAATTTTCATTAAATTAGAAAGGATCATTTTGCTTTCGAAGTTTGTATTCAATTTTTGTAATGAAACACTATGCCCCCACGGAAAAACATTTTTTTTCTAGCGTGGCAGGTCAATGTATTAATATCTAAATTAATTAAATGTTCCCTTCTCACTAAGTTTCATATCTAGAGAGTTATGGCCATATATTACTACTTTGTTTTTGTTTTCTCCTAAACAGACAAATAGGTCTATGCTTGTATGCTCGAAAAAGCAGGGATATACACATACATATACATGTACATATATATGAATAATATGCTGGTGGATAGGCATGTATATCTAAATCATTAAACTTCTCTACACTTCTAAATCCATTTCTGTCATTTGCAAATGAATTGTGATGCAGCTTATACAGGTCCCAGAAAAGTGAATTAAGTGAAAATTAGTGAATTAAGATATTGCTAATTCACATCACTCTAGTCTTCTTTGCTTATTAGTCTTAGTATCACCTCTTTCTCTTAGTAGCAATTTCCCCTTCTGGGGAACATGGCAGGGAATTGATGATAAAGAAAACATAGTTCACTCTATGAAAGGACCAGTAGGAGGTGCCCTTAATAAGGCCAAGTGTCTAGTAGTTTACTGGCAGTGAAATTCCCATTCAGCAGGGTGTTTTAAAGACTTTGTTGATTGGTAACAAAGGATTATAGAGACTAGCACAATAGCACTGGGCCCTTTCCTACTTCCTAGGTAAAGTGTGAAACTGCTGCAGAATTTATATGAAATTGTTATGACCCAGCAAAGGACGTCCCTGAACAGTTTCTGCATAGAGTGAGGACTTGATGTTGGGGGAGGACAACTGTGGCTTTTTAGTTGGCTTTTATAATATACCATCTTATATATTTGACATGAGATACAGGCAGAGGGACCAAGTAGAGACTCAGGATCTCAAGTAAGATGAAAATTTCAGATGTTAGATGTTAATGATTGAAATAGGAGGTATACACACTAATTAATTAATTCTTTATATATGTTTGGGTTGTATTCTACTGAAAAAAATCTATTGAGAGTTTATATAGTCTGGACATGATGAAATGAGGCTTGCTGCTTACCCCGGTGGGTTTGCTGTTGAGTGGCTGGAGCATGGCAGGACCTGAGGGTGGGGGGTTAGGCTGGCCGTCCACTCGTCTGTGAGTGCTGCAGTATAAATCAACAGTGACCTGTCACAGTGTCCATTTCCCACACAGCAGCAGCTGCCCTCTGAGTTATGAAGCATGTGAAACAGCCACCACATGTGTTATATGTGAATATATTAGGCTTAGTGCCTTTGCTTTAATGCTCTTAAAAGCTGGGCTGGCTTGAGCTGCTGATAGGCATTTTTTCTGGGGAGAGATTTATAACTTCTCAGTGTGTATGACTTACATTTATTCTCTAGCAAGTTAACCTCTCAGCAAACTTCCTTATTGTTTTCATTGAAGAGGAAGAGCCTTTTAATCCTATCTAGATTCCTGAATGAAGCTCTGCTGAAAGTTTCTCCTGGAGTACAGGGTATTTGCAGGCAGTAGTATGGTTTCATAAACCAATAGGAAGCTTTACAAGAGATTTGGGGAGGTGATTTTCCTGGGGAAGGGATATTTTTACTTGTTTCTAGAGAGGGATGGAATACTACTGCATCTTCTAAGGGAATCCCAGCACCTCAGTCTCAAAACCATCTTTAATGACAGGAAATGTTTCTCCTTTTCCTGACTTATATTTCCTGTTTTATAAATTCAATGATCTGGGATTCTTCAAAGGCATGGGATTTGCTACCAGAGTGTTTTCAACTGCATGCAGTAGGGTCATCTCATATGATCACTGTCATTTGGAAATAAGGCTTGATTTAAATTTTGACGTCTAGCCAAAACATTTTTTTTATCTTTTCTTGGTGCTGCATGTTTTAAGGCAGTGCTAAAGTTTCTGAACAGAATATTTCTTTCTATAGGAGATAAATATGTAATCTGGGTCCTAAGATTACATTTTTAAGCAAGTATTCTTACTATTTCTTTGGGGAATTTGTTATTCTAAGCTTTGCGTATGAGACTTGGTTTTCATGATTCTATCAGTGAGGGAAACTCTATTGCAAAAGAATGCAGTTCTTTTGGGACATTTAATTTTTTTTATTTCAAAGTATTATGGGAGTACAAATGTTTTTGGTTACAAAGATTGCTTTTGTAATGCTTAAGTCAGAGTTGTAAGTAAGCCTGTCTCCCAGATAGTTCATTGTACCCATTAGATAGGTTTTCACCCATCTACTCTTCCCCCCTCCCCCCTGGTTGATTTCCATTGAGTTATACTTCCCTCTATGCACATGTGTGCTCATTGGTTAGTTCCAACTTAACAGTGAGTGCATGTGATGTTTGTTTTTCCATTCTTTAGATACTTCATTTAGGATAATGGTCTCCAGTTCCATTCATATTGTTGAAAAGGCATTAAGTCATTTTTCTTCATGACTGAGTAGTATTCCATGGTATACA